>ML664173.1:9961554-9993169 GCA_007570785.1 Antilocapra americana | reverse complement strand
GTTTATTTAATGAATATAGCATAAGATAATAAAGTATTAATTATGTTCTGCTATAAGTCCAACTTTCTACAGCTTTTTTAAGATGACTTTCAAATAATCCTATCTCTTACTAGGGATCTTTACAACCTCTTTCAGGCATTCTTTTTTTTTTTTTTTCCAGAAACCATATCCTAAAGACTTAAACTTCAAAATAAAAAAAGTATTCTCTTGACCTCCACTCTTCCTCAATTCCCATATTTCTTCCCCATTCTACTTTTACTTTATATCTTTAGATCTCCCTTTAACTCTTCTATAATAATTAACTAAAACACACTTTCATTGTACTTATAAATATGCTTATTCGAGAGTTTATTATTATTCTTATTTTTTAAAGGAGGTAACAAGAATAATTTGTATATTCTTTCCAAGATACTATTAAAAAAAAATCTAAAATTTGTTAAAAGGGGATTAGAATTAACTATGTACCATAAACTTTTTCTTGTAATGTTTTTATATGTATACATAAAATTTTTTAGAGATATAGGATTAGAAAGGAATCCAATTATAATGAAAAACAGCTCAATATCATATAAAACCAATTACACCTAAACAGTAAACTACCACAAGTGTATGGATATAAATGCCAGTGAAGAATCTCAATTTCAAAAACCTTCAAAAAACAAAAGTTGAAATAATAATGCTGACTAGCTAATGCTTTAATATCACAGACTGTTGTATGACAATAACCCGACAAGGTAGGTACTGTTGTCATCATGACCTATACCTAAGAGGCTTAAAGAAGCTAAGTAAGGTACCCAAAGGGACACAGCTTCCCAAGGCAGAGCCAAGTCACAAGCCTTTCTTCAAGGCCCAAATTCCTAACCATGTCTCCCTTCTCATTACCACAGGCACCATCCAAAATTCAAGACTTTTCTTATCTCATTACTAGCCATTATAATGGTTTCTCCAACTCTGAGTCTTTTTCCATACATTTCAACCTGCACTGACACTCCTCTGCCCACGTGACTGAGTCCAGGTTCTTGAATCAGAAATTCAAGACTCTCATCAAGACACCCTTCTCTTAACAAATGAACCAGAGAAAACGTAAGGCCTACATTTAGCTACTACGTACATCACAATCTCCTAGCACCTCCCTCCCTCACTAGCGTCACTAGTTCACCTGAAACGCCATCTGCTGTCGACTACTGCCACCTGTTTAAATTCCACTCAAGTTTTCCAGGTATAGGTCAAATACAACCAGGAAAGCCTTCCATTTCCAGCCAGAAATAATCTTTTCACTCTCTGCGTTATTATAACTCTATATTTATAGCAATGCAACTATTAACTATGTCCATGAAATGTAATTATTCATGCCACAGAAAGTTTTTTTTTTTTTTCAACTTCTCAAGTATGTTATGCTCATCTCACCTTCATACCTATGCCACATTCACCACCTGGAACATTCCTCTCACTCTGTTTCCTTTGGCTAACTCTTAGCTGTCCTTCAAGTCTCAGTTCAGGGGAGACTTTCTCTAGAGAACCTTACTTCACTGCCCCCACCTTGGACATCACCTCCTCATAGCCCAGAGGAACTAACTGGCTGTTTACTTGTCTGTCTCCCTATTAGACTAAATCTCATCACAGACTCCATTAACTTTGCTCACAGATGTATTTCAACACCTAACATAGTGCCTGGCATGTGGGTGAAACAATTTTAATGAATTCACAGTTAAACTTCCCTTATTACACTGATTAATTCAGATACAAGCTTTTAAGTACAGGACTTTGCAATTGGTGATTCTAATTAAAATAACTGTTGGATGAAATAATTCTTGTGGTACATGGGCTAGATTAACTGAGTTCTCAAACAATATGGGCTGAACTGCAAAACAGTACAAATGTGAATACTTGACAGTGTCTCATAAACAAGGATAATCATTTCAAATTCATTTGAATGGTTAAAACTTATAACTGATTCAAACCTACAAGGTTTGCTTGAATTATTACAAACCATTTTCTCATTGCAATTTGCAGCTACCTACATTCCTCAATTATTATTCGTCTGTACTATAAAGTTCTACACACTCCAAGTTACCTGGACTCTTTACTGTGTCCATTCTCAGTACTGTTTTAATGTATTAACTGCTGCTAATAAGCCAAGCCATTTTCGCCACTTTAAAACCTTCACTCTTACACAATAAAGCTTTTTTCTTCCTCCTACAATCTATAAAATTATCTTATGTTTTTTAAATTATAATTATAGTCCACTTCTCCCACAAGTCTTCATTAGAAGCCTAATTCAGGTTCAGCTTTAACTCATACATCTACGAGCTCATTCACCCACGAGCACCTGTCTCATAGCAAACACTACGCACCTCTCAGCAGGTAAAGAATCCACCTGCGGTGCAGGAGACCTGGGTTCAGTCTCTGGGTTGGGAAGATCCCCACCGAAGGGAAAAGCTACCCACTCCTGTATTCTGGCCTAGAGAATGCCATGGACTATACAGTCCATGGGGTCGCAAAGAGTCAGATATGACTGAGCGACTTTCACTTTCATATAAGAGTTATATAAATTTCAAGGAGGTGTTAATATCTGATAAAGGCCAGATAAGACTCGGGATCATTCATAATTATCAATAAGACACCAGAACAAGATTAGAAAATGAAAGCTAAAACTTAGAAAAATATTTGCGTTATATGGAAACCACAGAATTTATCTTTCAAAAAGAAGAACATTCCAGTAGTAAAAGGTACAAAAGATAAACAGACAATTCAAAGAACACAAATGGCCCTAAAAAAAAAGCAAGATACTATATTTCACTAATTAAAAAACAGCTAATTAAAATAATATTCCTTTTTATCTGTTCTGTACCTATCAACAAAAGCTCTCACCACCAGCGTTCAAAAGGACATACCTTGCTGTAAGATATTAACTAAGACAGTTTTTCTAGAGAACGATTTGGCAAGTAAAAATAAGTAATATGCACCTTTTGATCCAGAGATTCTACTTCTATGACTATTATCCTAGGAAAACAAAAGATGTATTACAAAATGTATGTATACATCTTATATGTTGTTGTTCAATCACTAAGTCATGTCTGACTCCTCGCAATTCCACAGACTGTAGCCCAACAGGCTCCTCTGTCTACAGGATTTCCCAGGCAACAATAGTGGAGTGGAATGCCATTTTCTTCTCCAGGTATACATCTCCTTTATTAGAAGGCAGATTCTATACCACTGAGCCACCAAGTAAAAGAGCTTCATTGCAGAATTATTTATAATAGTAAAAAAAAAAAAAAAGTCCACTGATTAGGGATATAATAAAGGGATCTAGCCATTTGGGAAACTATGTAGTAGTTAAGAGAGACAAGGAAAAACTTATGCTAACATAATAATACATTATTACAAGAAAGAAAAACACTACTAGAAGAGTATGAATATATTGAAACATTTCATACTAGAATCAACCCTGTGACATTATTACACAGTTAACAGTGAATCCACTCTAGGTTATTTTTATATTATTTCCAAATGTGTCAAGACTGTGGCTGAAAACTTTGGAACTAAATTATCCTAACAGGCCACTCCAGCTCTAATATTCTTTAATTCTAAGAGCCTTTCACATATATAGCTTAAACAAAGTATTCTTATAAGGTCCCAATGGGTCTTCCCTACATGTTTAAGTGCCCTCTATCAAAATGCAACATGAAAATGCTAAAGTGTCCAGAACTGTACATCCACAATGCAAACTCTGAGTTAACACTATCTTTTTGACTATCAATGACAATTCATGTTGCATACATACATTTCTATTCAATAGAAATCTTAGATACAATTACCTCTTACCTCAATAATACCATGCTGCTGCTGCTAAGTCACTTCAGTCGTGTGTGACTCTGTGCGACCCCATAGACGGCAGCCCACCAGGCTCCCCCATCCCTGGGATTCTCCAGGCAAGAACACAGGAGTGGGTTGCAATTTCCTTCCCCAATGCATGAAAGTGAAAAGTGAAAGTGAAGTCGCTCAGTCGTGTCCGACTCTTCGTGACCCCATGGACTGCAGCCTACCAGGCTCCTCCGTCCATGGGATTTTTCCAGGTAAGAGTACTGGAGTGGGTTGCCATTTCCTGACCATTAATTCTTGGGGATAAAAAACTAAAAAAGATACTAGAACCCCTTGAACATTTAAAGAGATAAATAACAACAAAATTTGCTTATATGATACACAATCTAAAAATACTAAATATAAATCAAACTCCATTAGAGACAATCAGAGATCACAATGTGGCCTCCTGTGGTGGGCACAACTGGAATTTGGAGTCAGACCTAGGGAATAAGACCATTTTTTGGCTCCAGAATCCAAGCAAATCTAATAGCCTATCTAAATCTCATTTATGAAATGAACAGAGGTATAATAAGTGTACTATATAAGTGTGTGTACATATATATACACACATGTGCATGCGTGCTCAGTCGCTCAGCTGTGTCTGACTACTTCATGGACTGTAGCCCACAGGCTTCTCTGTCCATGGAATTCTCCAGGCAAGAACACTGGATTGGGTTGCCATTCCCTTCTCCAGGGGATCTTTCCAAACCAGGGATCAAACCCAGGTCTCCTGTTTTAGAGGTGAATTCTTTACCATCTAAACCATCAGGGTAATAAACCTATAAGACATGTAAAATGTGCCTAATATAGTGCCTGAGACAAAAAAAAAGGTTCTCAAATACTTGTCTAGTGGAAACAGGTGCATCACCATTGCTTTCATTAAGGTATCCAGTTTGTTCCCCTTAATTTTTGTAATACTGCATGTACAACCATCCTATTCAGTCTTGATATTGCATGTTAGGGGTTTCCGGCCCCTTAAAGGTCTACTTGTTGACATATTCCTTTCCACTATAAGTATACAAAAGTGTGTCATCTCAAAAACTCAAGGAGGGAGGAAGCATACTTACAAAGCATACCCCCCAAAATCCAGGCTGCTGTCCTCTGAGCTCAGAGCTCTTCTTAGGCACGTATGTCTGCCTCTTATCATTTCTTCATGAGGTTCAGGGCAAGAGGACTAGGCAAGTGGAGATCTTTGGTTGCCCCTACACTTTCCCCAAACCACCTACAGATAAATGAAACAAGGAGTAAAACACACCTACAACCTTAAAATTTAAGCAATTAATGATAAAGTAAGCTCACTCTATGGACAGTTTGTGTGCATGGCAAAGAATAAATCACATCAAATCAGAGAACAGAGAAATTGCTTCTTGGATTACGCAAACGCCCCACTGAAGTCACAGGAATTCTTCACATCCAACTGCCCAGCCAGCATTCTCCTCGCTGGGGACTTCTGCCCATCCCTGGTCAACCCTTAGTCTGGCTAGATCACGTTACAGTGTGAACTGTAGCCCAAGTCTAGCCAAAGGTACTATCCCTAAGTCTATCTGTGGGTAAATTAACTAAAGCAGGTAATGAATTTAACATGTTACTTCTGAATTTAATGGCCCACACAGATTCCTAAGCTAGTAAATGAACTACATGCTAGCATTCCTAAAGGAAATAGTTTATAAACTTCCCAGCTCTTCCAACACTTAGTACAGCAATAACTAAAAATAAAATGCCCTTGGTTGTAAGATCTGTGGATAGAAATAGCCTCAATTCTTTGTGACTTCTTTCAAAGCAGGAAGAATCCACAGAAAATTATCCAGAAAATTGGTAACTGTCCACATAAAAAAACAGAATATATCTATAAATCACTCCAAGAGGAAAAAAAAAAAAAAAAAGGTATTCTCTTAGTCAAAATAAACGGTCAAGAGAGAGTCCAAAGTGACCCAGAGGTCATGCAGTAGCAGACAGGACACAGGCATGATGCACAACCAACTCTTTCAACAAAACAGAAACCTTCATTCTAAGAGTCATGGACACACACAAATTTCTGTGCCAACATGAAACTACCAAAATGTTAACCTTCTAGCTATGCTGTCTACTACAACAGTCACTAGCCAAAAGTGGCTAAAGTGCTAAACACACATAACATTAGTCCATTTTTTAAAGTTATTTTAGGATGTGAAATATCTCCAGTTTCCTTCTGACTTCACGTTGAGAGATGAAAACATTTTGGATGTGTCAAAAAAAAAAAATTACTTAAAGTAATTTCACCAGCTCCTCTTTACTTTAGTATGGGTACTAAAAAAAATTTAAACTTGCCTGTGTGTCTATGGGCACAGCTCTGTATAATAAAAAGAAAAAAAAAGTAAGAAACACTGAGCCCTCCCTGGGGACCACCTGACGTAATACTTGGCCTATGGCTGCAAAGCGGTTTTATAGAATGTCCGCAGAAGCGACCGAGCCGCATCCAACCGCTGAGGGAGCAGCTGGAATCCAGTGTCAGGTGTGGACAGGAAATAAACTCCTGGAAGGGGCTGGTAACAGCTGGCGCTGAGGCAATTTCCAAGTTGGCAAAGGAAGACAAGGCAGTGGTAGAGACAGCGCTCCCGAGGGTAGCAAGTTCGGGGGGACTCCAAACAGGTGCGAAGCGTCCGACAACACCCCAGGCCAGGCAGCGCGGCCGCCAGGAGGAGGCCGACCCCCGGACAGCTCAGCTCCGCAGCTGGTAGCGACAGGCCGCGCGGTGCTCTCGAGCAGGGGACGGCCAGGTTCAGACCCCGGTCTAACCTGCCCGGGACGCGACCTGGGGGCGCGCACCCGAGGGAAGGGCGCGGGGCGCGGGGCCGCCGTCTCCCCGGCCTCGCAGCAGCCCCCGGCTTCCGCGCGGCTCCGGCGGCGGCCCGACCCCGGGACCAGCGCCGACGGGGCCCAACACGTCAAGACACCGCGGGGAAGCGGCCGGGGACGGGCGGGGGGCGGCTGAGGGGAGCTACCTGGACCAAAGAGGACCCCGGGTCCTTGACGCCGGTCACTGCCGAGGCCCCGCCCGGCTCCCGCGGCCGCCGGCGACCCCAGAAGGTGTAACTGACCGGACGCGGCGACGCAACCGACTCCGCTCTCCCCAGACCCGCAGCTATGGCAACTTGAACTAGCCGCCCAGCCGCGCCGAAGGTACAGGGCCCCGCTGCTCCCGCTTGGCCCTCTGGGAGTTGTAGTCCACCTCATGCTCAAGAGCCAGGAGTTACGAGGAGAGAGCGGGTCCAGGAGAAACTGCATTTCCCATGATGCCCTACGACTGGCCTTGCGGGTTACCTTCCCGGAAGAGGCCGGATTAGCGGGCACCTGAGTCCAGTGGCGGCGCCCTCTCGCTCCGTTCTTTTTGTTAAAGTGCCAGTAGCTCCGGCAAGAAACAACCCTCAGATGAAAAATTAAGACAACTGCTTTTGCCCTCACTCTAGCATCATCAGAACAGTCAAATTATTCATTTAAAATAACAACAACAAAAAAAAATCTAAGTAGTTGTAATACACAAACTATGTTTCTTTCACTCTGTGGGGAACAGGGAAGTGTAATTTCCAGCAGTGAGATGGGAAAATCCCCTTTATCCCAGGACCCAATGTCTGTTTCTGAAGGCTCACAAATTCTCAGAACTGAAAGGGAACGGTGAAGATTATCTAATCCAATCCTTTGGCCTGGAAAGAGGAAATGATGCGACTGAAGCCGCACAGTTGACGAATGACGAACCCCAAGGGGGTGCAGCTGTCAGGTCAGGGCTGCTGCTCCCTTCGGTGGAGGCTGTCATCTCCTCAGTCGTTCTAGAACATGAGAGAGACATACTCCACAACAGATGTCGGTTTCAGTAATGAAAAGGCGATGATAAAAGCCAAAAGTTTTTCAACAAATAACTGAACTCTGGAAATGCTGTTGAAGAAGACCATTAATTCTTCCCTCCTCAAGGCTAAAATCAAATTGCATCTGTGAAAGTTTTCCTGGCTACCTCAAGTAAAGCTACATCACATTTCTAAACTACACAGTTTCCTTATTCTAATAATTCTGTACTGTAATCCCATTCCAGTTGGTCTCCTCCACTAGACTCTAGGGCTTCCCTGGTGGCTCAGCTCATAAACAATCCTCCTGCAACTTGAGAGACCTGGATTCGATCCATGAGTTGGGAAGATCCCCTGGAGAAGGGAAAGGCTACCCACTCCAGTATTCTGGCCTAAAGAATTCCAATTTTGTATAGTCTTGGGGTTGCAAAGAGTTGGACACTACGACTTTCACTAGATTCTAACCCCTTAAACACAGGGTCCTAACCTTTTTAAGTTTTTACTTGCTTCTCAGCCTTTCCTCACTGTGCATTCTCCCTTTGTCCAGTTTGTTGTGAACCACATAGTCAAAGGCTTTGGCATAGTCAATAAAGCAGAAGTAGATGTTTTTCTGGAACTCTCTTGCTTTTTCGATGATCCAACAGATGTTGGCATAGACATAAAGATGACACTTCCTGATGAACTGATGTCTGATCAACTGCAGGAAGATTGACTACCAAAAAAGCTAATGAAATCTTGAGATGCATTAATAACAACTTACTCTTCCACAACTTCTCTTCCCTGGTTCAATCATATTTAGAAGATGGTGCAAAATCTGGAGACCCCATTTTTAAAGTGATATTAACAAAATAAAGCAAATTCAGAGGATACAACTTGGACTTAACAGATAAAGAATCAGCATTGAGTTCATTATGACAAAAAAAATTTTTAAATACATTGTTAAATTTACAGCAGCTTTCTATCATATGATGTGCTCTCAATACACCAGTATGCTATACGCTATCCAGAAAAAAATATAGTGAAGTCAGATCACAGACTCTTTCTCGTTCTCAGCAAAAAACATGAAATAAAATAAAGCCAATTTTTTAAAAAAACTATTTTATACAAAATGTACCTGTAACTCCCAAATGACTGTTAGTGCTTTTGATTGATATGACAGGCACACATTATCCAATCCTAAAACCACAGTTAAGCCAAACTTAGAATTGAAAAAACCTGCAAGAATTGCCACCTGCAGTACAAAGTTTTCTTTCACAACGTTAATGAAGGCACAGAGAGGTTACCTGATGTATTGGGTTTGCTAGGACTGCCATAATAACACACCACAGAATGAATAGCTGAAACAGCAGAAATTGATTTCTCACAGCTCCAAGTCCAAAATCAAGGCATGAGCAGGTTCAGGTCCTCCTGAAGCCTCTTTCCTTGGCCTGCAGGCATTTTCTTCTCTGTGTGTCCTCGAGTGCCTTTTCACTGGACAGGCAATTAGTTACCTGGAGCCTTTCTTCTTATAAAGACACCAGTCACACTGGATTAGGGTCCCACCCTTATATCCTCATTAAACCATCCCCAGGTGGTTTAATGAGCAACACACACACACAAACCTTAATCACCTCCTCAAAGGCCCTGTCTTCAAATATCATAACACTGAAGGTTCAGTTCAGTTCTGTCACTCAGTCATGTCCAACTCTTTGCCACCCCATAGAATGCAGCACACCAGGCTTCCCTGTCCATCACCAACTCCCGAAGCTTACTCAAACTCATGTCCATCGAGTCGGTGATGCGATTCAACCATCTCACCCTTTGTCGTCCCCTTCTCCTCCCACCTTCAATCTTTCCCAGTACCAGGGTTTTTCCCAATGAGGCAGCTCTTCGAATCAAGTGGCCAAAGTATTGGAGTTTCAGCTTCAGCATCACTCCTTCCAATGAATATTCAAGACTGATTTCCTGTAGGATGGACTGGTTGGTTACCACTTCAATATATGGGACAAGGGAAGGAAGAAGCACAATTCAATGCATAACACATTTCCCTAAAACTGTACCTCTGCAAGATTACTAGCATCAGAGACCCTCCTATCACCAATACCTTGATAAAATTAGATGTGGCGGATATTTTTGAGAGGGTAACAGGTAGGAAGGCCAGAGGTCACCAAGCAGAAGAAGGAAATAAACTGTAGGTGGAAGACTTTTTTTTTTTTTCCTTCTCTACACAGAATTAAAAGAGGCTCCTTTTAATTCTGTGTTAACAACACCTGTTACTGCCTTGAGCTAACCAATGTGTTTTTCTTACGGAAATATTTTTCTTAAGCTATGTTAATGAAACTAAGTGTTTCTTTAGAATCTGCTTTTCTTCAAAACATTTCAAAAAGGAAAAATACTAACTTTTTTCTTTTCTCAAGGTGTGAACTTCCAGATGTTCAAGCTGGATTTAGAAAAGGCAGAGGAACCAGAGATCAAATTGCCAACATCTGCTGGATCATCAAAAAAGCAAGAGAGTTCCAGAAAAACATATATTTCTGCTTTACTGACTATACCAAAGCCTTTGTGTGGACCAAAACAAACTCTGGAAAATTCTTAAAGAGATGGGAATAGCAGACCACCTGACTTGCCTCTTGAGAAATATATATGCAGATCAGGAAGCAACAGTTAGAACTGGACATGGAACAACAGACTGTTCCAAACAGGGAACAAGGCTGTATATTGTCACCATGCTTATTAACTTATATGCAGAGTACATCATGAGAAACACTGGGCTGGATGAAGTACAAGCTGGAATCAAGGTTGCTGGGAGAAATATCAATAACCTCAGATATACAGATGACACCACCCTTATGACAGAAACTGAAGAACTAAAGGGCCTCTTGATGAAAGTGAAAGAGGAGAGTGAAAAAGTTGGCTTAAAGCTCAACATTTAGAAAACTAAGATCATGGCATCTGATCCCATCATTTTATGGCAAATAGATGGGGAAACGATGGAAACAGTGGCTGACTTTATTTTGGGGGACTCCAAAATCACTGCAGATGGTGACTACAGACATGAAATTAAAAGACGCTTGCTTCTTGGAAGAAAAGCTATGACCAACCTAGACACCGTATCAAAAGCAGAAATATTGCTTTGCAAACCAAGGTCCATCTAGTCAAGGCTATGGTTTTTCCAGTAGTTATATATGGATGTAAGAGTTGGACTATAAAGAAAGCTGAGTTCTGAAGAATTGATGCTTTTGAACTGTGGTGTTGGAAGAGACTCTTGAGAGTCCCTTGGGCTGCAAGGAGATCCAACCAGTCCATCCTAAAGGAAATCAGTCCTGGGTGTTCACTGGAAGGTCTGATGTTGAAGCTGAAGCTCCAATACTTTGGCCACCTGATGTGAAGAACTGAATCATTTGAAAAGACCCCAATGCTGAGAAAGATTGAAGGCAGGAGGAGAAGGGGACGGCAGAGGATGAGATGGTTGGATGGCATCACCAACTCAATGGACATGAGTTTGAGTAAGCTCCAGGAGTTGGTGATGGACAGGGAAGCCTGGCGTCCTGCAGTCGATGGGTCGCAGAGTCGGGCATGACTGAGCAACTGAACTGAACTGAATTGGGCTGATAATGGCTCAACAAACCAGTATTCATGTCGGTTGTTTCATGGCCAGGGGATGACACACCTCATGCCATTCTATCTCAAAAATGCATATTATAGGAGAGGGGCCTGGTGAAACTCCCTCAGCCTTGAGGGGTCTTTCTTATCTGATTAATAGTTTTCTAACAGACATAAAACACCTCACTAAAAACTAGCAAGGGGGCACTTTTCTGTCTCCTTCTGATGTCTATGTCAGAAGCTTTCCCTATCTCTAGCATACTCTAAAAAAACTTTGCTACACAAAAAGCTCCAAGTACTCAAGCCACTTCTCTGACCCTGGATCAAAATCCCCTCCTCCAGAGGTCACAATATATTTAAAATACTAACCAAATTTTCCCCAAGTATTTTCTTGTCCATTTAGCTCCCTCACTCCTACAGCCAGCTAAGCAGTGCTGTGCTCACGGCTCAGAGAAAGCATGTGATCACAGGAAGCAGAAAGGGAGAGCAAATGAAAGAGAAAAAGAAGGGGGAAAAGGAATAGTCTCTTCTTGACTTTTAAGATTTAAGCCTAGAGATTCTCAGATAAGACTGGCAGATACCTTGGGGGGCTCAGTGCAAAATAACAGCATAAGGCCCTTTCAGAACTGAAAGAGGATGTCAAAATGGCAACAGCAGTGTATTAAACTAAGATCGAGGTCTTCCTGAGTGCAGGACCCTGTGCAATTACACAAATTACAAACCCATGAGCCAGCCTCGCCTTCAAAAAGAAGTGTGGTATCAGCAAAATCTCTGGAGGCAAATATCATGAACAAGGGCAGTGCCCTCCAAAAAAAAGTGAATCCTAACTGAAAATGTCATGGGAAACAGAAGAGAACCCTAGAATGGAAGGTTGGAGGTTGGCTGACCTGCTGATGTTGGAAGAAAGCTCACGTTCACAGAGCACTCACTATCCACTCAAGCAAGGACCAGTCACAGCCTGAACCTAGCTGTCCTGCCCATTGACATTAGGGGAGGATGTCCCTTCAAAAGCAGCTTGCATCTTGCCTAGTGATTTTCCAGTCCAACTAATGACCATCTTTACCACTATATTTCGCTTGGTCCTGTCCAGCCATCACAGATGGTCAAGTTCCATCATAATGTGCTTAGTTGCTCAGTCGCGTCTGACTCTTTGTGACCGCATGGACCATATATAGCCCGCCAGGCTCCTCCATCCATGGGGATTCTCTAGGCAAGAATACTAGAGTGGGTTGCCATTTCCTCCTCCAAGGGATCTTCCCAACCCAGGGATCAAATTCAGGTCTCCTGCATTGCAGGCAGATTCTTTACCTTCCAGCCACCAAGGAAGCCCAGAGGACATCATAATGCCAGAGGACAATTATAAGTCATAAGAAGGAAGAGCACCAAAGAGCACCAAAGAGTACCAAAGTGGAATGCTGAACATAAGGTAAAAAGGAAATCTCTAACATCCTGATATGTTAGGACTGAAGGGAACTACTCAAAACTGTCTCTGTACCAACACAGTGATGAAAGCCCCTCCCTTTACACTAGCATGAGATGACCATAAATGGTTATTGACTTTGTATGCATCAGGTTTTCAAAATAACTGAAAGTCTAATAAGAAATGAAATAAAATATAAGATGTTGCAATAGTGGTATTGCCCACTACTCAAAGAATCATTTTCAACCATTCATTGTATAGATGCACCATTGATCCCATAATAGTCTTTCTAGTCACATACTTCCTAATTATAGGTATTTGTCAAGAACATCAAATATAAAACAACAATATTTATGTATTTAGAACAAAATGAACAACTATTAATGCACAAAACCAAAATTCTAAGACTTTTTTGGGTGCTAAATAATATAGCCTATGTTCCACTTTAATAGGCATCTTTTGAAAAAAGACAAAACACACAGAGGAACTCATTGCTAAATGCTACTTTCTGATATTTGAACCATGCTAATCGTTTTCCTACAAAAGGAAAAACATAATGTTCCATAACCATTTTCATTTATCTGTTTTATTTTAAAGAATTGTGTGTTTATCAATATGAGTATAAACACATCCCTTTACTTAAACTGATTCCTCATATCATCCTATGTGTTTGTTCGCCCCAGCTTAAAAGCTACGCTAAGGAAAGAAAATTGCTTTATTGATTGTCATAGCAATTTTTCAAGCAAGCTATTAGAATATAACCATTCATTGAAGGCTTGTTCTAGTTTTAGTAAATTGAAACCAGTTGACACACAAAATTTTTCCTAGAGTATAATCACCACTAAGCCAATTTTACACTGTCTTAACTCTTCATCAAAATGTTACAGATTTCAGCAAACCATTTCTGTTCCCAACAAAGGAGTAACAGAGAACAGATTTACCGTACACCTGAATCAAACAAAATCACAGGCAAAACATATGAAACAAAGCTTTTTGAGACAGCAGACATCAAAGAAGGACAGAGCAACAAGAAACAAAGTAAGCCTTTCAATTGCCACAACTCACGCCTTGGGGGCACTTCAAGGCATGTACCAGGCCATGGTACAAGGAGAAGGAACTCAGGAATAACCCAGTGGATGCTCTGAAGTGAGGAAACCAGAGCCGAGGGTCAAAAAGAATCAATGTAGTTGGAGTTGGCAGAACAAATCAGAGTGGTGAGAGCTACATAAAGGGTAAACTCCAGAGAACCCTATGGAGTGTTCAGCAGAGTATGAATCATCCCATTTATGTGAAGAAACTGAGGCTGGAGAAAGAAGTACCTTACCAGTCTGCAGGGAAATGTTCTTGTCACTCACAGGACCAGGAACAGTGACTATTCCCACCTGTCAGGTTGAAACACCACTTAATTCATGGAGCATTAGGTAGAAAATACTCAGAATAGTCTTGTCTCAGGGCTGGGGAATAATGAGCACCAGATTCAATGCTACTCTGGTCCCACCTAACAAACTTTGAAAGCAAGATCCAAAAATACCAAACTTTTCAAATAATTCAGTCATGTGTGTGGGTGCTAAGTCACTTCAATTGTGTCTGACTCTTTGAGACCCTTTGGAGTAAAGCCCTCCAGGCTCCTCTGTCCATGAGGATCTTCCAGGCAAGAATGCTGGAGTGGGTTGCCATTTCCTCCTCCAGAGGATTTTCCTGACCCAGGGATCAAACCTGGGTCTCTTAAATTTCAGGTACTGGCAGGTGGGTTCTTTATCACTAGCACCACCTAGAAATAATATCTGATGACAAATCTTAAGTTTATGTGAAATCAAATAATTTAGCACCAATAGTGTTAAAATTTACACTAGCCATCCAAATAAAGTCATCAGACATATAGAAAAAATGAAAGTGTAACCCATTTAAATAGGAAAATTAAACTGATTCAGAACTGACAAGCATGTTAGAATTGCCAAACATTGCTATAGGTTGAATTCCATATCTTGAAATTCAAACACCTGGTACCTGTGAATGTGACTTTATGTGGAAATAGAATCTTTGCAGTTAAATTGAAGTTAGAGTGGATTAGGGTGGACTATAATCTAATGACTGGTGTCCTTACAGGAAAAGAGAAATTTGAACAGAGAAAACATCTTGTGATGACAGAGGGAAACTGGAGTGATGAAAGTCAAGAGATACCAAGGATTATTGGCAACCATCACGAGCTGGAAGAGGCAAGGAAGGATCCTCCCCAAGAGCCTTCAAAGAGGGAATGCCCCTGCCAACACCTTGACTTCAGACTTCAACCCTCCAGAACTGGGAGTGAATTAATTTTTGTCGTTTTAAGCCTCCAAGTTCTTGGTGCTTTTGTTTCAGCAGCCCCAGGAAACTAATTCAGACATCAAAGTAGTTACTGTGTTTGGATGTTCAGAAAGTTACACAGACACAGGAAAAAAAATACATTAAACCCCAAACTGAACTTATAGATATGAAAACTTTACCTGATATGAAAAATCCACTGGCAAGATGAGTGGCAGATTAACTCTTTCAGAAAAAGAGAAAAAGAATACCAATTTGAGGATGTCCCTGGTGGTCCAGTGGTTAAGACACCATGCTCCCAAGGCAGGGGGCCCAGGTTCAATCCCTGGTCAGGGAACTAGGTCCCACATGACACAGCTAAGGGTTCTCCTGTGCGTAACTAAAACCCTGGACAGATAAATAAATAAAAATAAGTATTTTAAAAAGAATACTGAGTTTGAAAACATAGCAAAAGAAACTGTCTAAATAAAAATAAATAGAAAAAGTTTTTATTTAAAAAGCATCAGGGAGTTCTTTGTGGCACATTTCAGCCTAATATAATTGTAATAATTGGAATTTCTAAAAAAAATAGAGATAAAGGAATAAAGTATATGAAGAAATAATGCCTGAAATTTTTTCAGATTAAGAAAAAAACATAAAATGCACAAATCCAAGACTTCAAAAATACTGCAAAGAAATAAGAAAAAAAATACATCAAGGAACATGATAATCAAATGACTCTCGACCAGTGATAACAAAAGTCTTAAAAGCATCTTAACAGGAAAAAAAAGTATATTGCAAAAGAAGAAAATTATGACAGAAGATTTTCCCTTGGAAATATTGCAAGCAAGAAGACAATGAAGCAATATTTCTTAAGTACTGAGATGAAAAAATACTGTCATTCTATAACCCTATACCAAGAAATGATATTCTTTAAAAATGAAAGCAATATTAGCACTTCTCAGACACTCAAAAGCTGGAATAATTTATAACCAGCAGATCTGCACTGCAATAAATGTTAAAGTCTTTCGAGCAATAGTAAAGCGACATCAGTGGAAAATATGAATCTATATACACTCAGGGATGAAGAAGACCAGAAAGGATAACTAAATGAGTCTTTTCTCATGGCTTAAATTTCTTTGAAAGATAATTGTTTATGTTAATAAAGATAATAACAATGTACTGTAGAGTTTACAGCTTAGGCATAGGCAAAATACATGGCAACAGAAGCATAGAGGCCAGGAAAGGAGAGTATTGGAGTGGGTGTTCTTGTTGTTCAGTCACTCAGTTGTGTCTGACTTTTTGTGATCCCATGGACTACAGCATGCCAGGCCTCCCTGTCCACCACCATCTCCCCGAGTTTACTCAGACTCATGTCCGTTGAGTCAACGATGCCATCCAACCATCTCGCCCTCTGTCATCCCCTTCTCTTCCTTCCTGCAATCTGTCCCAGCTTCAGGGGCTTTTCTAATGAGTCAGCTCTTCATGTCAAGTGGCCAAAGTATTGGAGCTTCAGCATCAGTCCTTCCAGTGAATATTCAGGACCGTTTTCCTTTAGAATGGACTGGTTGGATTTCCTTGCTGTCTAAGGGACTCTCAGGAGTCTTCTCCAACACCACAGTTCAAAAGTATCAATGTTTCAACACTCAGCCTTCTTTATGATCCAACTCTCACATCCATACATGACTACTGGAAAACCATTGCTTTGACTATATGGACCTTTGTCAGTAGTAATGTCTCTGCTTTTAAGTATGTTGTCTAGGTTGGTCATAGCTTTTCTTCCAAGGAGCAAGTATCTTTTAATTTCATGACTGTAGTCACCATCTGCAGTGATTTTGCAGCCCAAGAAAATAAAACCTCTCACTGTTTCCATTGTTTCCCCATCTATTTGCCATCAAGTGATGGGACCAGATGCCATGATCCATGGAGTGCAGCCCACCAGGCTCCTCTGTCCATGGAATTCTCCTGACAAGAATACTGGAGTGGGTAGCCATTCCCTTCTCCTGGGGATCTTCCTGATGCGGAATCAAACCTGGGTATCCTGCATTGCAGGCAGATTCTTTACCATCTGAGCCACCAGGGAAGTCCTAATACTGTTGTAGGGTTTTTAAACCATATTTAAAGTAGTGTAATATCAATTACAGGTAGACGCCAATAACTTAAAGATGTACACTCTAAGCCCTAAAGCAACTATAATAATTAAGCAAAGAGGTATAGCTAAAAGTCAACAAAGAAGATAAAATGGAATAACAAAAACTCCTAAATTACACTGTGAGGGAAGAAGAGGGTGGGACCAATAGAGAGAGTAACACTGAAACATGTACATTACCATATGTAAAATAGATAGGCAGTGGAAATCTGCTCTGCAATGCAGGCTTCCCTGGTAGATCAGCTGGTAAAAAATTCACCTGCAATGCAGGAGACCCTGGTTCAAGTCCTGGGTTGGGAAGATCCCCTGGAGAAGGGATAGGCTACCCACTCCAGTATTCTTGGGCTTCCCTGGTGGCTCAGATGGTAAAGAATCTGCCTGCAATGTGGGAGACTTGGGTTCAATCCCTGGGTTGGGAAGATCCCCTGGAAGAAGGCATGGCAACCCACACCAGTATTCTGGCCTAGAGAATTCCATGGAAAGAGGAGCCTGGTGGGTTACAGTCCATGGGGTCGCAGAGTCAGACACGACAGAGTAACTAAGCACAGCACAGCAGCAGGGAGCTCAAATCCAGTGCTCTGTGACTACCTAGAGGGGTGGGAAGGGGTGGGAAGGGGTGAGGAGGGGGGGGGGGGGGGGGGAGGGGGGGGGAAGGGGTAGGAAGGGGTGGGAAGTGGGAAAGAGGTTCAAGAGAGAGGGCACATATGTATGCCTATGGCTGATTCATGTTGATGTAACAGAAACCAACACAATATTGTAAAGCAATTATCCTCCAATTAAAAATAAATCAATTTAAAAATTTTCTAAATTAAAGAGGTTAAAGAAAAGGAAAAAGGGATCAAAGAACAGATGGAAAAAATAGAAAGCAAGAAACAAGCTTACAAACTTAAACCTAATATCAATAATGATATCAAATGTACATAATCTATGAGATGGGAAGTGGATCATTGGCTTCCCCAGGGTTCCATCCCTGGGTTGGAAAGATCCCCTGGAGAAGGGAAGGAATACTCACTCCAGTGTTCTGGATTGGAGAATCTCATGGAAATGGAAATGATCTCCAATGACCCACTTCCCACCCCATGCCACCCATCTAGGTAGTCACAGAGCACCCAGTTTGAGCTCCCTGCTGCTACGCTATGTTGCACTTAGTTGCTCAGTTATGCCTGACTCTCTAGGACCCCGTGGACGCTAGCCCATCAGGCTTTTTGTCCATGGAATTCTGCAGGCAAGAATACTGGAGTGGGTTGCCATTTCCTCCTCCAGGGAAATGATCTATACCATCCAAATAAAAGGCAAAGATTGAAAGCATAACCCAACTCTGCTCTTTATAAGAAATGTGCTTTAAATATAAAGATGCAAAGAGGTTGATGTAAAAGTATAGAAAAAGAATAACATGGTAACACTAAACAAAAGAAAGTTAGATTGGCTCTATCAGTAACAAGAAAAAAGTAAAGAGAAAAGGTTATCACAAGGGATTAAAAGTGCATTTAATAATGATAAAGGCAGCAATTCACCTAGAAAATAAAAGAGTTCTAAACATTTCTATATTTAATAATAGGACTTCAAAGTATATTAATCAAAAACTAATAGAAATACAACAGAAAAAAAGACAAATCCCTAATTGCAGTTAAAAAAATGTAGTACCCATGTCTCAATAATTGACATAACAAGTAGACAAGAAAATCACCAAAAATATAGACTTGAACAATATTGGCAACAACTTGATGTATTGACATTTGTAGAACCCATTCAGAATATATATATGTTTTCTTCAAATGCACACTGAACATTTATCAAAATGTACCTTACTCTGAGTCTCACTAAATTTAAAAGCTTTCAGGTCATATAACCTATGTTTTCTCTTTACAATGGAATAAACTTAGAAACCAATAACAGAACAATATGTGGAAAATACCTAAATATTTGGAAACTAAATAACACTGTTCTAAATGACTCAGAAATCAAAGAAGAAACAAAGAAAAATTAGGAAGTATTGGGTCAGGAAGATCCCCTGAAGAAGGAAATTACAACCCACTCCAGTATTCTTGCCTGTGAAATGCCATGGACAGAGGGGCCTGCTGGGCTACAGTCCATGGGGTCGCAAAGAGTTGGACACAACTGAGCACAACGACAACAAAGAAAGTATTTTAAGCTGAATGAAAATAAAATTACAAGAGATCAAGACTGATGAGATGTCTCTAAAGCAGTACTTACAGAGAAAATCTTTTTAAAGATCTCAAATCAATGACCCCAGCCTTCATCTTAAGAAACTAAGAAGAGCAAATTAAACCCAATAGATGCAAAAGAAAAGAGTTACTAAAGATCTGAGCATATATCAATGAATAGAATATAGAGAAAAAATAGAGAAACTATGAAACAAAAATTTGCCTCTTTGATAATATTTGTAAAATTGATAAACCTCCAGACATAATTGTCAAGAAAGAGAAAAGACACAAATACCAGTATCAGGTGTGAAAGTGCTGATACTAGACGAGGTTATACAAATACATAGAGGAGAAGAGAATACTCTGAACACATTTATGACAGTAGATTCAAAAATGTAGATAAAATGGACAAATCCATCATAAGATACAAACTGCTAAAGCTACCTCAGGAAGAATTAGATAATCTGAATAGTTCAACATCTAGTTTTAGAAATTTAATTAGTGGTTAAAAATCTTCCAACAGATGAATCTCAATCTCCAGATAGCTTCACTGGTAAATTCTACCACATAATTAAGAAAGAAGTAATATGGATTCTACACAAACTCATGCAAATTTGAAGAGGAGAGAATATTTCCAAACTTATCCTATCATGGCAAAATTATCCTTATACCAAAACTAAACAAAAACATTATAAAGAAAGAAAATAACAGACCATTACCACTGGTTAACATCTATGCAAAACTCATAACCAAATTTTAGAAAATTTAATCACGATATAAGTAAATTTAATATGTCAAGATCAAGTGGGGTTCTTCCCTGGAATGCAAGATGAGTTTAACATTCAAAAATCAATCTCTAAGATTCACCACATTAACAAACAAAGAAAAGAAAAATGCTGACTCATCTCAACAGATGCAGAAAAAGCATTGGATAAAATCTGACATCAATTCTTGATTAAAAAAAAACTCTAAGAAAAGGAGAAATAGGACACTTTCTTAACTTGATTAAAAAAAAGCATCTATGGAACTGCAGAGGTGACATCATATTTCATAATGAAAGAATGATCTCTCCTAGGTGATTAGGAACAAAATAATATCTGCCCTTATTCTTTCCACTAAAAATTGTACTGGAGATTTTAGCCTGTGCAGTCAGATAAGAAAAAGAAATGAGAAGAATCCAGCTTTGAAAAAAGTGGACTGTCTATTCTCAGACCACACAATTCATCTATGTAGATAATTGGATGGAATCTACAAAACAGTTTCTAGAACTAATGCGTGAATTTAGCAATATTGCAGCCAAGCTACCAGAAAACTGCTTGCAACCTTGTACTAGACCTTAAATCAGAGCATCCAGTCAGGCCGCTCCCAAATTGCCCCACAGAAACTCTGAGACAGTAAATGTTGTTTGAAGCCAATACATCTTAGGGCTATTGATTATGCTGCAACGGATTACTAATATAGGCATTGCTTGTGATGGTCAAGCTGGATATAGGAAAGGCAGAGGAAACAGAGACCAAGTTGCCAATATCTATTGGATCACTGAAAAAGCAAGAGAGTTACAAAAAACATCTACTTCTGCTTTATTAACTATGACAAAGCTTTTGACTGTGTGGATCACAACAAACTGGAAAAATCTGAAAGAGATGGAAATTGGAAGTGGTCAAACAGGAGATGGCAAGAGTGAACATTGACATTTTAGGAATCGGTGAACTAAAATGGACTGGAATAGGTGAATTTAACTCAGATGACCATTATATCTACTATTGTGGGCAGGAATCCCTTAGAAGAAATGGAATAGCCATTTCATAGTCAACAAAAGAGTCCGAAATGCAGTACTTTGATGCAATCTCAAAAATGACAGAATGATTTTTGTTCATTTCCAAGGCAAGTCATTCAATATCACAGTGATCGAAGTCTATGCCCCAACCAGTAATGCTGAAGAAGCTGAAGCTGAATGGCTCTCTGAAGACCTACAAGACCTTCTAGAACCAATACCCCCAAAAGATGTCCTTTTCATTATGGGGTACTGGAATGCAAGAGTAGGAAGTCAAGAAACACCTGGAGTTACAGGCAAATTTGGCCTTGGAGTACAGAATGAAGCAGGGCAAAAGCTAATAGAGTTTTGCCAAGAGAACACACTGGTCATAGTAAACACTCTCTTCCAAGAACACAAGAGAAGACTCTACACATGGACATCACCAGATGGTCAATACCGAAATCAGACTGATTACATTTCTTTGCAGGCAAAGATGGAGAAGCTCTCTACAGTCAACAAAAACAAGACTGGGAGCTGACTGTGGCTCAGATCATGAAATCCTTACTGCAAAATTCAGACTTAAATTGAGGAAAGGAGGGAAAACCACTAGACCATTCAGATATGACCTAAAACAAATCCCTTACAATTATACAGTAGAATAATACAGTAGAAGTGACAAATAGATTCAAGGGATTAGATCTGATAGACAGAGTGCCTGAAGAACTATGGACGGAGGTTCATGTCATTGTGCAGGAGGCAGTGATTAAGATATTCCCCAAGAAAAAGCAGTGCAAAAAGGGTAAAAGGTGGTCTGAGGAAGCCTTACAAATAGCTGAGAAAGAAGAGAAGCAAAAGGCAAAAGAGAAAAAGAAAGATATACCCATATGAATGCAGAGTTCCAAAGAATAGCAAAGAGAGATAAGAAAGCCTTCCTCAGTGATCAATGCAAAGAAATATAGGAAAACAATAGAATGAAAAGACTAGTGATCTCTTCAAGAAAATTAGAGATACCAAAGGATCATTTCATGCAAAGATGGGCTCAATAATAGAAATGGTAGGGTGCTGACAGTAGCAGAAGATGTTAAGAAGAGGTGGCAAGAATACAAGGAAGAACTGTACAAAAAAGATCTTCATGACCCAGATAACCACAGTGGTGTGATCACTTACCTAGAGACAGACATCCTGGAATGCAAAGTCAATTGGGCTTTAGGAAGCATGGCTACGAACAAAGCTCATGGAGGTGATGGACTTCCAGGTGAGCCATTTCAAATCCTAAAAGATGATGCTGTGAAAGTACTGCAGTCAATATGCCAACAAATTTGGACAACACAGCAGTGACCACAGGACTGTAAAAGGTCGGTTTTTGTGCCATTCCAAAGAAAGGCAATGCCAAAGAATGTTCAAACTTCTGCACAACTTCACTCATCTCACACACTAGCAAAGTAATGCTTAAAATCATCCAAGCCAGGCTTCAATAGTACGTGGACCAAGAACTTTCAGATGTTCAAACTGGATTTAGAAAAGGCAGAGGAACCAGAGATCAAATTACCAACATCCATTGGATCATTGTAAAAGCAAGAGAATTCCAGAAAAACATCTACTTCTGCTTTATTAACTATGCCAATGCTTTTGACTGTGTGGATCACAACAAACTGTGGAAAATTCAAGAGATAGGGATACCAGACCATCTGACCTGCCTCCTGAGAAATCTTTAGGCAGGTTACAAAGCAATAGTTAGAACCAGACGTGCAAAAGCAGACTGGTTCCAAATTGGGAAAGGAGTACATCAAGGCTGTATATTGTCACTCTGCTTATTTAACTAACAGCAGAGTACATCAAGAGAAATGCTGGGTTAGATGAAGCACAAGCTGGAATCAAAATTGCCAGAAGAAATATCATTAACCTCAGATATGCAGATGACACCACACTTATGGCAGAAAAAGAAGAAGAACTAAAGAACCTCTTGATGAAAGGGAAAGAGGAGGCTTAAAACTCAACATTCAGAAAACGAAGATTATGGCATCCAGTCCCATCATTTCATGGCAAATAGATGGGGAAACAATGGAAATAGTGAGAAACTAGCTTTTTGGCTCCAAAATTACTGCAGACGGTGACTGCAGCCATGAAATTAAAAGATGCTTGCTCCTTGGAAGGAAAGCTATGACCAACCTAGACAGCATATTAAAAAGCAGAGACATTACTTTGCCAACAAAGGTCCATCTAGTCAAAGCTATGATATTTCCAGTAGTCATGTATGGATGTGAGCATTGGACTATAAAGAAGGAATAGTGCCAAAGAATTGATGCTTTTGATCTGTGGTGTTAGAAGAGACTCTTGAGAGGCCCTTGGACGACAAGGAGATCAAACCACTCAATTGTAAAGGAAATAAGTCCTGAACATTCATTGGAAGGACTGATACTGAAGCTGAAGCTACAATACTCTGGCCACCTGATTGGAAGAACTGACTCACTAGAAAAGACCCTGACGCTGGGAAATACTGAATGCAGGAGGAAAAGGGGCTGACAGAGGGTGAGATGGTTCGATGGCATCACCAACTGGATGGACATGAGTTTGAACAGGCTCTGGGAGCTGGTGATGGACAGGGAAGCCTGGTGTGCTGCAGTCCATGGGGTCGCAAAGAGTCGGACATGACTGAGCAACTAAACTGAACTGAACTGATGGTTCTTTACAGGAAAATTTTACTGGCCCCTATAGCAGAGTTTTAGGAGAAGGCAATGGCAACCCACTCCGGTACTCTTGCCTGGAAAGTCCCAGGGACAGAGGAGCCTGGTGGGCTGCTGTCCAAGGGGTCACTAAGAGTCAGACACGACTGAGCGACTTCACTTTCACTTTTCACTTTCCTGCATTGGAGAAGGCAATGGCAACCCACTCCAGTGTTCTTGCCTGGAGAATCCCAGGGACGGGAGAGCCTGGTGGGCTGCCATCCATGGGGTTGCACAGAGTCGGCCACGACTGAAGCGACTTAGCAGCAGCAGTAACATAGCAGGGTTTTAGAGAAGGGCGTGGCAACCCACCCTAGTACTCTTGCCTGGAGAATCCTCATGGACAGAGCAGCCTGGTGGGCTACAGTCCATGGGGTCACAGAGAGTCGGGGACAGCTGAGCAACTAATCACACAGCAGGACTTTACTGGTCAGTCTGTAGAATTTATATCTAATTTTCTTAAAAATTTATTAAATTTCTTCTTTTGATTGTGGAATAATATTCCATCATATGAAAATATTAATATCACTTATTATTTATACATTGCCTAGTAGAAGGACATTTGGGTGGTTTCCAGTTTGGGTGGAATATGAATCAAGTCATTACAAAAGTTGAAATGCATATATTCAAACTGAACAGTTTGGTGAATTTTAGAAAATGTATGCATCTACCTCTGCATACAAGATATAGAAAATTTCTATAAGCCCCGTAAGTTCTCTCCTGTTTTTTCCCAATCTCCCCTAACCATAGTTTTGATTTCCTTTACCATAGCTTCTCCCCAATCCCAGAAGTTCACATAAGTGGAAGCATGTAGTACCTGAGATGATACTCCTTTTACCTCAAGAAGAATTAGTAAGCAACAGATAAGCTTTTAAGAGAGCAACAGGCACAATCCGATTTCTATTTTGAATTATCTTGCTGGTTACCACGTGAAGAATGATGAATAGACGACAGTGTGCCCACTGAGTCTTCTTTTTCTTCCCATCTTCTGTGGGGATCCACGGGGTGGATAATATTACTGGGCAGACCTTAATTTATCAGGTGGGACTCAACTCCAGCATCGCAGCACTGGATTCCAATTTCCAGTTAAGCCACAGGCACTGATGCTGAAGCTGGAACTCCAATACTCTGGCCACTTGATGCGAAGCACTGACTCATTGGAAAAGACCCTGATGCTGAGAAAGATTGAGGGCAGAAGGAGAAGCGGACAACAGGGAATGAGACGCTTTCTCCTTGGGAAAAAAGTTATGATCAAGCTAGACAGAGTATTAAACAGCAGAGACATTACTTTGTCAACAAAGGTCCGTCTGGTCAAGGCTATGGTTTTTCCAGTAGTTATGTATGGATGTGAGAGCTGGACTATAAAGAAAGCTGAGCACCGAAGAATGGATACTTTTGACCTGTGGTGTTGGAGAAGACTCTTGAGAGTCCCTTGGACTGCAAGGAGATCCAACCAGTCCATCCTAAAGGAGATCAGTCTTGAATATTCATTGGAAGGACTGATGTTGAAGCTGAAACTCCAATACTTTGGTCACCTGATGCGAAGAGCTGACTCACTGGAAAAGACCCTGATGGTGGGAAAGATTGAGGGCAGGAGGAGAAGGGGACTACAGAGGATGAGATGGCTGGATGGCATCACCAACTCGATGGACACGAGTTTGAATAAACTCCAGGAGCTGGTGATGGACAGGGAGGCCTGACGTGCGGCGGTTCACGGGTCGCCAGGAGTGGGACACGACTGAGCGGCTGAACTGCACTGAAGTTTCCGCCGTCCCCGGGCCTGCCCACCAGGTGGCGCCAGAGCCCAGCGCCTGCCCGGCCGTGCGCCGCGCTGCGAGCCGGGGCCGCCAGGCCCGCCCGCGCGGCGATCTGCGCGCGTGTCGGGGCGCGCCCCGCGGGACCCGCGAGGACCCTGCGCTGGAGGCGCGCCCCGGCCGCATCGCGGGCTGGCCGGCCACGCGTGCCCGCCTCGGAGCCTCGGGCAGAGGCGCCCTGGGCCAGGGAGAGCTGAAGTTCCGCGGTCCTCCCCGGGAGGACAGTCCGTTCCGCTGGAACTTTCTCGGGATAGAGAGGGTGCGTGCGCCTGGATCCCGAGAGGCAGTTCCCTGGGGACCGCGGCCCGCACGGGAAAATGGGGTGGCCGTTGGGTTTAGAGACCAGCAAAGGAGGGGGAGTGCAGATCAGGCTTTCTGGAGGATGCGAGGAGCGCGTGGGCCAGGTTGGAGGGCAGAGGGAGGCAGGAGACAGACGAGGCTGGGCGCACGGGGAGCGAAGCCGGGGAGCTGGTTTGGGCGCAGGGTTGCCAGGGCGACGGAGCCCTAAGAGCCTCTCCGGTGCCCTCTCCAGCCTCCGGCTTGGTGCTGAAGTCACAGCCCCATCGAGCCCTCCTCCCTCCCGCCCCGCGCCGTCTCTCCTGGCCCCGAGGAGCCCGAGGCCCAGAGGGAGGAGAGGGAGGCGATCGCGGAGCACGCAGAGGTAGCCTGTGGCCCCGAGGACCATGCGGCCGACGCCCCTCCTGCGGCTGGCGCTGCTTCTGGTCCTGCCCGGCAGCCTCAGGGGGGAGAGGTGTCCGTCTCCGCCCTGCGAATGCCGCCAGGAGGCCGACTTCAGAGTCACCTGCAAGGACATCCAGCGCATCCCTAGCTTACCCCCCAGCACGCAGACCCTGTGAGTACCTGGGGAGGAGGGGGGGACCCGGGGTCCCGGGCAGCTGGGGAAGGAGGCTGGAAGTGCATAAAAAGAGCTTGAGAACAGGCCAGAGGGCGTATGTGCGTGTGTCTGTGTCTGTGTCTGTGTCTGTGTGTGTGAGATGTGTGTGTCTGTGTGTGTGTAGTGAGTAAACACTCCATCCACCAAACGTGGGATTGGTGACACCCCAGCTACTCGCAACCCAGACAAAGTTAACAAAACTTTAGGACAAGATGAAAAGTGAGAGTTGTTCTTTCTAAGAGAGTTGTTTCTCTGCACTTTGCCTGAGCCAGGATCTCAATTTTTCTTCAAATGTAAATGAGATTGATGACAACTCAAGAACTGATCTTTTTTGTTATTTTGGGTGATGAAAAACTGCAAAAAAAAAAAGTGTTTCAATTTTTATAGTCTTTCTAGATGAGAAGTTAGATGAGTAGGTTTCTTGATTCATCAAATATTTGACAGAATTTAATCAGGGCTCTTTTTAAACTACAGTGGTCCTTCCGCATCCATGGCCATTGGCTCCAGGACCCCTGTGTATACTAAAATACAAGGATATTCAAGTGTACTAAAAATATAAGGATATTCAAGTGTAGTATTTGCATATCACCTTATGCACATCCTCCTATACACTTTAATCCCTAGATTACTTGTAAAACCTAATGCAGTCTAAATACTATGTAAATCATGTTAAATACAATGTAAATGCTGTGTCAACAGTTGCCAGTGTGGGGGATATTTAAGTTATGATTTTTGGAACTTTCTGGAATGCCCTCTATCCTACCCTTGAGTATATGCAATCCAGGGTTGGTTGAATCTACAGATGTAACACCTGCCCATACAAAATACCCTTTGTATTTTGTATGAAGTATATCGGTTACTTACTCAATCATGAACTACCCAATTCTTATTGTTGCTGTTTAGTCACTAAGTTGTGTCCAGCTCTTTTGCAACCTCATGGACTATAGCCCACCAGGCTCCTCTGTCCATGGAATTTTCCAGGCAGGAATACTGGAGTGGGTTGCTAGGGATCGAACCCGGATCTCCTGCATTGGCAGGCTGATTCCTTACCACTGAGCCACCAGAAGCCACACCCACTTATGCAGCACACCCCAAAATCTCCTTTTTGGATAAGCATGGTAGAGATATAAAGAGATGAAATTTCAAATAATATATTTTTATCTGCAAGTTAAATGTTACCAAATTAGAAACTTAATGTTAAATAAGTTTTGTGTGTAAAAGTGCTCAGTCATGTCCAACTCTTTGGGACCCCATGGACTGTAGGTCTTCAGGCTCCTTTGACCATGGAATTTTCTAGGCAAGAATACTGGAGGGGGTTGCCATTCCCTTCTCCAAGGGATCTTCCCAATCCAGGGATCGAAGCCGGGTCTCCTACATTGCAGGCAGATTCTTTACCATCTGAGCCACCAGGGAAACTCATTGTTCCTTAACACACATTTAAATCAATGACAACTGAGAGGATGATTGTAATCAAGAGAAGAAGACTATTTTGGGTGATCAGAAACAGAATGGTAAGAAAGAATCGTAAAAGCAGTCTTGTTTTCCTATTTATTTAAGTGGTTAAATCCCGTTAAGGTCAGTAAGCACAGGTAGATAAATGGAAAGCGATGGTGAAGTTGTGTTTAAAATCTCCTCCAGCAGTTAGCAGTGGGTCATGAACATTTGGGCATGAATATGTACTCCTGTACCGCCTCCAAGAATTGCTTCATTGCCCGTGCTGCCACCCCAGAAGAAAATCTGTTCTTAGCGTCCTGATGTTTTGATGGAACCCTTGCATTGACTCCTTGCGGCTCCCATGATAAAGTTTTTTTGTACAGCCTACAAGATCCTTTGAGACCCAGTCCAGTCTTTCAGACCTCGTGGCTCATAGTCTGTCACACTTCAGGAGTGGAAAGAGTTTCTGCTACTAAGCAGAATTTCTGGAACTTTCCCTCAAGTTCTTTGCTCTCGCAAGCTGCTTTTGCCTTTCCTTCTACATTCTAGTCCCTCTGCGTAAAGCCACTTTTCCCTTTTCCTTATCTGGCTGATTCCTACTCCAAGGTCCAGACTGGGGGTTAACTTCCTTCAGAAAGCCTCTCCTGGCCCACGACTCCTAGGCTCAGTGAGCTCTGTCCCCCCGACAACATCCTGTGTGTGAACTCCAGCCTTGCCCCAACACACAGGTTTTCCGTAACTCGTTATCTCTTTGAGTGCCTGTCTTAGCAGAACGTGAACTTGTCTAACCCAGGGACCCTGTCTTTCAGCCCTTGTTGTTGTTTAGTTGCTAAGTCACGTCTGACATTTTTGTGCCCCCATGGACTGTAGCCCACCAGCCTCCTCTGTCCATGGGATTTCCCGTAGCAGAATACTGGAGTGGGTTGCTGTTTCCTTCTCCAGGGGATTTTCCTGACCCAGGAATCAACCCCCCACCTCCTGCTTGACAAGCGGATTCTTGACCACTGAGACACCAGGGAAGCCCCATTCAACCATAGAACTACTTTAATGCTCAAAAAAAAGTGCTTATTAGGTGAATGAATGAACAAACAGATAAGCTGGTCTTTCAAGGGAGCAGGGTTTCAAGAGCCACTGAAGTGCAGGGTGACTCTGGCCATGGAAGGGAAGTTGGAGTCGTTCTGTTTGCTTTTGTCCAAACGATGAAGAGAAAGGTAATGTCGGAGAAGGAGCAGAGGAATCGGAGTTGGAAGACATGTCTCTTCCTCCTTCTGTGGCTAACTGTGAAATTAGGTGAGATAATTTACGTGGAAGGACACACGTTTCCTTCAGGGTAGAAGAGAAAGTTTCGTCGGGTCCTTTCTGATACCTGTGTTGCAATAAGACTAGTTTGCAATGAGACCAGTCCATCTGAATCCACTGACTCACTGGATAAAGACAGTGGTGGGGAGAGTCTGACCTTGACAATGGGAAGACGGTGGGAAGCAGGGCAGGAGGGGAGCCCTTCTGAAGACTGACGTTATCATGAGATGGAGAAGAGGAAAAATGGATGAAAAGTACAGGGTAAATGGTATGTGAATTTGAACGGTGACCGCAACCCTGGGCAAAAGCAGCAAAATGATTTTTAAATCTTTGGGGGATAGTAAAACTCTTTTGTGAAAGGCAAGCTTACAAGAGAAGTCACGCAAAACTTAACTTACCGTGCTTATTCCAGTGCGGTACTGTATGGGCGGGTCTGAGTCCAGTCCTGTATGCCAACTCACCCACTGAATCCTCACAAGGGATTTTATTACTCTCACTGTATAGATGAGAAAACTGAGGCACAGGAGAGATGAAGCAGTTGGCTTGGTGTCACACAGCTTGTAAGCGGTGGTGCCAGGATGTGGAATACCCCAGAGCTACTCCCTGGAGCCCCCATTGGCGGTGGAGAGTGGGTCTCACCCCACCAGCTCTTTCTGCTCAGTATGGTCATGAGGCTTTGGAGAAAGAAGTCTGAAAGCTTGTGATGTCCAGTAAGCCACACATAACCTTGGGGGCTGGTGGCCTGAGAAACACGCAGTCACTCAGAAAATAGGAAGTTAGGAAGAAAAGAAAACAAGGGAAGACAGGACAAGGAAAGGAAGAGAGAGGAGATGGGAGGGAGGGCGGAGAAGAGAGACCATATCCAAGTTTTATTGTAGAAGGCATTCCCTGGTAGAACAGACCAGATTCTTGTCATTAAAAACCCAGTCTGGTGGTAACCCCCTTTTCAAACATAGATGCTGCTTAACCACTGCTTAGCCATGTTGCAAATTACCCTGGTGCCAAGAGCAGTTTTTCCTGAAGCTGTCTTCTAGCCATATAGCATGGTGCTGAAAGGTAACGACATGGCCTCTTTCCTCACGACCCACACCCCTGCCGGGTGGTCTGGGCAGGAGTTATACCATCTGCATTGCCACCGAAACAGTGGTTCTAAATCATTTCCTCCACTTCACCCCTGCCCCAATGGGCACGGTACCCTCCCTTTATAACAGTGGTTCTCACTAGGTGACTAGGGAAGGACAGCTGACATGTCTCCTCCCCAGTGGAACATTCTAGAACCTTTCAGACAGGTGGTTTGAAAAACTTGCTCCTTCCAATTGACTTAAGGAACTTAAATGAAGCAAGCAGAATAAAATTCAGAATGTAAATGTTGATGTATAATTGTAGATCTCATTACCTTAACTCCAAGGAGAGCAAGGTTGACCCACTACTCTGATTCAGAGAGCTGCCATCTGCTACTCCATCTCTTCTCTGGATGAGGAGGTGGATGGGGTTAGATGTCTGTTCTGCATTTGTGTGGACTTTTCCTCAGGAAAATGCTGCTTTGCCTTGCCTTGTCCTGTTGACCCACCTGCTGTTCATTTTATGAGGGGACAGTCACCGCCTCCACCCCCCTCCATCTTTTGCCCTCCAGAGTCTAGCACTTCAGTGCCATAATGGTTTGTCCCTCACATACTTGTCGGACTTCAGTCAGGTTTCTGGAGAAGCTGTTGTGGCCTGTTGTTTCTGAATTCCGAATTTTGCTTCAGTTCGTAAGTCATTTGCGTTCTGGGTCTGTGGCTCTAATTAGCGGTCTCTCCTGGGGTTTTCCAAAGGGAAGAGAGCAGCTCACCATCTTCGGGAGTGTGGCCTTATCTGTGCTCTACCTGTAATGTTATTTACTCAGTGTTTTTAGGCTGACTCACCTCTTTCACTAAAAGAAATCTGTTTAGAAGGCTTATGCTGTGACTATAACTGGAGATTAGCATGACTTGCTCTAAACAGTAGGTAACCAGAAAACTGAATACCGCAAAAACATAAATGTAATTCTATTCTAGCTCAATACTGTTGTCTGTGAATGCTGTGAGCCTCCGGCGGCTTTCTCTTTGTTATAAAGGAAGAGTAATGAGTGTTCAAGAAATAGCAAGGAGATAGCAGTACACCTTGGTGTCCTCCTTGATATCAGGAGGACTGAAAGACAATGGAAAAAGGGAATCACTTTCTCCCTGTGTGATTCCCTATTATTTAATGCCACGTGGACACTCCACCCTAAATAATCTCAAATATCTTCAGGTCACACCTGTTCTACACTCAGGGACATGTGGGTTAAGTCTACATTGCACAATTATTTTATTTTTTATTTATTTATTTATTTTTTTTATTATTGTTTTTGCCATACATTGTCATGATATCACCATGGGTTTACATATGCTTCCCCTCC
>ML664173.1:9887470-9961154 GCA_007570785.1 Antilocapra americana | reverse complement strand
ATCTCACTGCATTGTGGTCAGAAAAGATGCTTGGGATGATTTCAATATTTTTGAATTTATCAAGGTTAGATTTATGGCCCAGGATGTGATCTATCCTGGAGAAGGTCCCGTGTGCACTTGAGAAAAAGGTGAAATTCCTTGTTTTGGGGTGGAATGACCTATAGATATCAATTAGGTCTAGTTGGTCTATTGTTTGATTTAAAGTTTGAATTTCCTTGTTACTTTTCTGTCTAGTTGATCTATCCATTGGTGTGAGTGGTGTATTAAAGTCTCCTGCTATTATTGTGTTGTTGTTGATTTCCCCTTTCATATTTGTTAGCATTTGCCTTACATATTGTGGAGCTCCTATGTTAGGTGCATAAATATTTATAATTGTTATTTCTTCTTCCTCGATTGATCCTTTGATCATTATGTAATGTCCATCTTTATCTCTTTTCACTGCCTTTATTTTAAAGTCTACTTTATCAGATATGAGTATTGCCACTCCTGCTTTCTTTTGGTCTTTATTTGCATGGAATATCTTTTTCCAGCCTTTAACTTTCAGTCTATATGTGTCCCTAGGTTTGAGGTGGGTCTCTTGTAGACAACATATATAGGGGTCTTGTTTCTGTATCCAATCGGCCAATTATTTTAGTCACAGTTCGTGGTCATAACCTGAATACCACTTGGTTCCCAGCCTAAAGCAAAGCCCTCTGCTTCAGCACCCAAACAGTACACAATACTTTGCGTCTTATAAAAGGCAGCATCACCTCACGCCTCCAGGCTCCTTGATTTACTCTCTGTTATTTTCTGTGTGTGGGTACAGTCAAGGTTTTCATCGGTAAGTAATAGAAAACCCACTCTGTCTAGCTTAAGGAGAAAAGAACTATTTTGGAAGAATTACACATAATTTACAGAATCACAATAGAATCAGGCTTTGAAAACAGGCCAAGGCCCAGGGCAGGCAGGAAGTCAGAGCTACCGCCAACCATCTGGTGGGAACCACTGCGTGGACAAGACCACAGTCACAACTACAGGACGTCTGTAGTGCTGGCCCTGGGTGTACGGCCACTACACTCTCTGTGTGCCACTATCAGCCATTTTTCAAGTGTCCCTGCCTCTTTGAGTCACCAGCCAGAGAGTGATGTCCTGTATGAGAGCATCTGACTGTCTGGCATAGGCTACCTGCTAATGTCCTAGCTGCCGGGGGTGAGAAGCGGGAGGCGGTGCCCCCTCCCACTTTTGGTGGCAAAACTCCCTTCCTCTGTGGAGTCGAGTAGAGCTCTAACAGACTGAATTTGTGTGTCTGCAGCAAATTATTTTGCAGTGTTGTCAGATATCTACAACCTACAGAGTAGTAAAATAGCTCTTGTTGAATCACACTCAGAATCTTAGAAGAATGTGCTCTGAATCAATGCATAATTTTCCAGTGAAGCACAGTTTTTCCCTGCAATGGGTATAAAATGCTGAGAAAAGTTACTGGCTCGTAGCAGGCACTGACAAGTAAACTCAGTAAAATAATAATAATAATAATAATTTTCTTTAACTTAAATCACAGGTTGAAATAAATTACTCGATAAAACATTTTAAATTGGAATCACAAGGGCAATCTCTTAGACATTCCAATAGACTGAGTTTAAATCAAACAAATAGCCAAAATAGCAAAGAAATTCTGTTTGGGCATAATTTGGGATTTTTGTGTGACCCTAAGTATACGTTTGCTGTTAACTATAACTTTTTGTTATAAATATTTTACTGCAAAGAATGCTGAAATATATATCTTTAAAAAAGTTGCGAACCTTTGGAAGTGATAAATTTCTCCTGAATACATTATTATGGTTACATTTCTTATGCCTCACACTTAGCCTGTCCTTTGAATAGGCTAGAAGTTCACTGAATGTGGTTATTCTTCGATAGTTTAAAACCAGATTTTACAAGAGTCTAGGCCTCATATCTGACTTTAAATCCTCCACACTGAATCCGTTTCCATTTTCACTGAAGCTGGTCAGTGTGTTTCTTTCATGTTTGGCCTTTCTTTACTGCAATTAAAAAATCATTGAAGAGAATTTCAAGTATGAGCAAAGTGGCCCCATTTGTTCAAAGCTACACATTGGATTTTAAAAGGTTCCATTTAGATGTCAGACACTACTTACTTTGCTTCGTCTTTGTATGAATCTTTAGGGACATTTAGGGTGTTCCAAAAATGTTCAAAACAATTCTCTTCTTAAAATTACAAGCAGGCATTTGTGAGTTTTCAAGCATCTTATAAATGTTACTGTCTTACAGGTAGTGACATGTAAATATGCCCTAGATTTTTTACCATCAGAATAGTCCAGAAATTCAAATATTTCATCGTCATCTTAACTAAACTCCCCACACCCTTTTTGCACCTGCGAAGAGCTCACTGTGTCCCAATTTTTTCTTTCAAAAACACAATCCCTGTATTTATATGATACACAAAGCTCTTGGCTTACATTTTGCAAGCATTAGCTTAATTTTACCCACACCGGAGTGTTATCATAATTACGCAACTCCAGTAAGGGGATTGAAATTGCCTCTTCTTATTGCCAGGTGCTACTTATATTTTGTTATTTCAGTCTTTTTGTGAGCTGAAAAACTAGAAGGCTAACTCTGGGGAAAGGAGGTGGACATGAGAATAAACAGACTTTAAAGAGAGAGGGTAACTGGGGGCTTTCCCACGGCAAAGTCCTTAGTGGGCTGGGTGACCACTCGGTTTCCCGCTCAACATCCTTTTGATTTATTTCTGGCTTCTCAGCCACACTCCAGAGATTTGAGATAGCCAGAAATCTTACTTCTGGATAAATGGCATTTTGTTCTAGTTAGTTATTCTTCTTTTCTTTCTTTTATCACTAATCACTTTTTATATGCAAGTACCATTCTAGGCATTGGAGATATATAACAAATGACCCCCTTGATCTTACATTCTAGCAGGAAAAGTAGTCGTCAAAAACAAGTTAATAAATAAATAAGGAAAACACAGAATGTCAGGTGGTGATTAATATAATGGAGAAAAATAGAGGAAGAGGGAGAAGGAATGCTGAAAGTTACATTTTAAATGGTTAGAAAAGATCCCATTGAGAAGATGACATTTAGATAAAGACCACAAGGATCCAAAAAGAAAAAAAAAAACTTAAGCCAGGCTGATATCTAGGGAGGGAAGATTCTGAATACATGCAGAGACTCAGAGTCAGGAGGGATGTGAGAAGAACATGCATAGGATGTTAAAGAAGTACCAAGGAGAAAAATGTGGCTGAAGGAGAGTGGGTTGTAGGAAATGAGATCAGAGCAATTACAGAGGAGCAGGTCATTGTTGTACTTACATATATATGTCATTATTACATATACACACACATTTTGTTGTTGTTGTTGTTTAGTTGCTAAGTTGTGTCTGACTCTTTTGTGACCCCATGGACGGTAGTCCACCAGGCTCCTCTGTCCGTGGGATTCTCCAGGCAAGAATACTGGAGTGGGTTGCCATTTCCTCCTCCAGGGGATCTTCCCGACCCAGGGATCAAATCCATGTCTCTTGCATCTCCCGCATTAGCAGACAGGTTATTTACCACTGATGTCCCCTGAATTATTTGCTTAAGATTTTTCATAAGAAGCAGATTGCTTGAATTTAGGTTACAAACCTGCCTGAGAGCCAGACTGTTAAAAAGAGAGAAAAAAGATTTTAAAAAGCTACCCTTTCCTTTATCCATTGCCTTCTCCAGGGGATCTTCCCAACCCAGGGATCTAACCTGTGTCTCCTGCATTGGCAGGCGGATTCTTTATGGCTGAGCCACCAGAGAAGCCTATACACACAAACATACATATATAATATTTATTTGTTTTCTGAATGATAGGAAGCTAGTAAGGATTTTTAAACCCCTTCCAAATTACAAGGGAAAAAAAAATCCCCTGTAGGTCAGGGTGTTTAACTCACCAACCTTCTGGATTTCTTGTGCACAGATGATAAGAGTTTCCAGATATTATATTAACAGAAAAGCCCCGAGGTGGAAGGCGAGAGGAGTGTGACACAGATCTGAGATACGTTACTGTCGCAGTGCACCAGGGGGAAGGTAGTTGACTTCTTCATGGACTGTTGGCTGCAGTATCGCTAGAAAAGGAGGCTGAGAGGATCTCAGGTGATGTATAAGAGGTCTCCAGTGTAGTTCACTCTGCGCCACTCAGAGCTTTCCATCATATCCTGTTCCCAGGCTAAAATACATGATCTTCAGTTTTGTTCAGATAAGATACTCGTACTTCTTTCCTGAGAGAGAGGGAGATACAAGTCCAATCAGTCACTGAGCTCCTTTCAAAATGTAGTCTTTACGAAAACAATGCAAGAGGGTTTCTGACATGAGCGGAAGTCTCCTCTGTTGCGGTTGATCTCAAGTTTATAATTGATAGTTGTCATCTCTCTGCAACTCCAATTCTAGATTTCTCTCACCCTTAGAGAGAAAGGGCGAGACTGGCTGGGGTGAAGGGCTGGTGGAAAGACCCAGACTTGCACCTCCAAAGGTTCTAAACCCTTAATTGCCTTGCCCTGATCAACTATATTCACTGCCTTTTCTCATTCACAATTATCACTGGCCACAGAAGAACCGAGATATGTCCCAGTGAAATTCCTGGGTTCTAGATCTACTCCTTGCAGCTGCTAATGTGTAGCAGCCACCTGGCTTCTCACAGTTCTGTTATTCCCATCAGTAGAGAAAATCCTTTATTTTCTTATGTATCCACTGGTATGAGGAGCCCAAATGACTAGGTGATTATTATAGCATCAGGAACACTGTGTTTTAGTTGATGGAACTAATCTGTCCGTCCAGGAACTAGGACCTGTAATCTGGAGGGAATTGAGAAGTCCCAATTCTGGAAGCAGGTCGCTATGGCGATGGTGAGTCTACCAACAGCCCTAGCTCTTCAGACCCAGGTAGTCTAGCTTTAAAGAACGTGAGAGCGTACAACAGCTGTTAGTCCCGTGTGTGTACATCATTAGGTCAGGTCCTCAGCCACGCAGGACTTCACCTCCGAGTTGCGACCTTGTTGTTCAGTTGCTCTGTTGTGTCAGACTCTTTGCGACCCCATGGACTACAGCACACCAGGCTTCCCTGTCCCTCACGTAGCGGAGCCTTTACTGGGTCAGCCCCTCATTTTATTAGGCACGCTGAGTTACATGGTAGAGCTAGTGGATGGCGGTCGTGTGCTCTTTGTTGTGCCTTCTGAGCCATGAAATGTGTCTCTTGGTTGAATGTTGTGTTGCAATGTTGTTCCAGTTGCTTGTTCAGTATTGTGCAGGATTTCGTAGTGGTAGATCAAGATTTTTATAAGCCCTTGAATAGTGGCTCTGGTGGAGGCATTGAGGTCAGGGAAGGCAAACCCAAATCCAGCATAAAGATTCTTTTTTAAATGAATCACTTCCTTCCACAGCAGGGAAAGGGTCCAATGTAACCAAACTGCCAGCAAATGGCTGGCTGTTTTCTGAGCAAATTTGCCTTATTAATGGTACACCATAAGGCTCTCCTGTCAGCAGGTCAGGCATTGACAGAGGCAGTATCTTGACTAGCTTTGATGAGAAGGAGCCCTTCTTTCGCTTTAACCCTATCACCATGGATGTTTCATTCATGTCCATTGCATCGGCACTGGTTGGCATCCATAGAAGGAGTCATCTTGTCCCCTGGTTGTTGAGAATCACCTCTAGGGTGGAACTGTAGAAATTTCCTTAGGGTGATCCAGCCTCCCTTTTGATCAGTGGACTCCTGGTTTCAGAGATATTAAAGAATTTTTTTAATGTGTATCTTAAATTGATGAAATAGAGTAACTCGATATAATTCACACACAGCCCTAGAGTGAAGAATTTGCCATAACAGTCATTTTTAGGGTTAAATTAATGCCTTGATGCCAGAAAACCTAAGTTTCAAAAATATCTAGTCCTTCAGAGAAGATTTCTGAAAATAGTCAAGATTTTGATCTACTATGGTTTATTAGTCCAAGTTACATGGCGTCAGCTTGACCTATACTATGAATTCAGTGGGTGTTCTGTCCTGTCTTAAAAAGCCCATCACCGTTACATTGTTTTCTTGTGTCACGTGATGTTCTGTGTGTCAGCTCGGAGTCCAGCCCCAAACTATGTGTTTTCACATCCTGCATCTCATTGAGGACTCTCACGGTGGCCGTGTGAGGTAGTTGTTTGACCCCACTTTAGATGAGGAATCAGACTTAAGAAATGTCATCTCTCTTATCTTCTATGTCACAACACATATAAGTGAAAAAGGGTATTCAAACGCAGGTGTCCTAACTAAATCCAAGGCTCTCTCTACTATCCTGTAGTTAATGTCCCCCCTTCCCCTCCCCGCACCTGCCTTCATTGATGTGAAATGCATACCGCATACCATTTAGTGGTATTTGGTGCATTCCTAATGTTTACAGCCATCACCTCTAGTTCCAAACTCTCATCTCTCAAGGCAATCTGTACTGATCAACCCCTATTCCTGCTCTCTTCATAGCCCCTGCTAACCATTAATTTGCTCACTGTCTCTGGGGATGGATTCACCTTTTCTAAACACATTATGTAAATGGAATCATACAACACGTGACCTTCGTGTCTGGCTTCTTTTACTTAATATAGTGTTTGCATGTTTCATCAGCGTTGTAGGAACAGAAAGAAAGTGGGTGGTCAGACAAGTGGCCAGGGGGGGCACAGGTGTAAGAGGCCAAGCTTTGTTTACCTTCAGGGTTTCTCAGGCACATTCATTTCTAATGCACCGGTATAAAGAGCACCCCCGTTCCTTGTCCAAATGCCTTGCACCTTGGATATAATGATCCGAGCACCAAAAATGTTCGTACTTGTTCTCAGAGACTTAGAGCTTCAGAACTACTTTCCCATGTCAAAAGGTCTTAAGGATACCCGTCCTGTGAGTGAGACTGTTTCTGGCCAGCTGGGTGAGGAACACCGTGTCCTTGTCCCTTCTGGATCTCATGGCGATCTCATCCACACTTGTACAAAGAGGTGACTTAACAGCAATGCACAAGCCATTATCCATAACTCACTCTTTTAACAGCCAAGATTTATGCTAAGGACTTTTCTTTGTTATAGGGAAACTGCAGAACTCAAACACCACCCCATTTGTAATAGTGTTTCTTATAATCATATTCTCTACCTCCATTAAACATTTAACCAATATGCCAAGACAGAAAACTTGATGAGAATAAAAAAGGTTATATGAGAGAAGCAAATTATTCTTCCTCTTGTGTTTATCAGAGTTTACTTCTCAGCTGTTTCTTCCCAACCCACTCTGGACTTGGAGGCAGAAGATGTGTGGTCAAATCCTAGCTCTCCGGGGATTTCCCCAGTGGTCCAGTGGTTGGAAATCTGCCCGCCAGTGTGGGGGACAGGGGTTCAATCCCTGGTCTGGGAACTAAGATCCCACATGCCCCTGGGCAACCAAGCCTGTGCACCATGACAGCTGAGTCCATGTGCCTAGACCCCTTGCTCTGCAAGAAGAGAAGCCTCTGCAGTGCGAAGCCTGTGCACCGCAACTAGAGAATAGCTCCCGCTTGCTGCAACTAGAGAACACCCACAGCTAGCGACCAAGACCAGCACAGGCATAAATACATAAATAATCCTAGTGCTCCACCAACTCACTGGTGAGGGAGACTATCTGCTCAACTCACTCAACGCACAAGCTAGCAGGGCATGCAAGCCCCACACACATCCTGGAGTGGCTGTGAGGATCACACGAGATCATGCTAGTGGCATGTGTGTGCAATACCTGGTAAACCAGAATAAAGCCCGGATCACACGTCATCTGTTTTCACCGCAGTGATAGTGGGTCCGAGAGGCTGGCCTGATTTAACCCTCGATGTGGGCATGATATTGACCCGGGAGGGCAAGCTTCCAGGCAGGGGCCATCCACCAGCTGTTCAGCTTGAGGGATGTACAGCTTTATGAAGAAGAGCAGAAGCACGTGTGCACTGTGCAAAAGGGGAATTCTCTAGATTTACCAGATTTCTGAGCTTCCTCCAGAGCTATTCATCCCCTGGGAGTTACTGTGAGGAGGGTAAAGTGACCACAAGTCTAGCTGGGAGGGTCTCTGTCCCAATACGGCTCGTAAATCTCTTAACAAAGGTTTATCTGTTCTGTGTCAGAGTCTGGCTAAAAGGAACTGTTAATATTTCCAGACTCTCCAGATGCCCCTATTTAATGCTTGGCTGGCCTTCTTATGCAGCATAACCAAGTTGCCATTTCAAAACCATCCTCAATCCCTGGAATCTAAAACAACAAAGCCAGAAGTTCTGAAATGTGCTCCACAAAGCGTGAAAGAATCCATTAAAGTTTTGGTCTGATTCAGTTCTGTGTGACAATAGAAGTTCTGGTTCATTTTACTCTTTGTTGCTGTTGTTAGATTTATATATTTGGCTGCATCCGGTCCCAGCTGCAGTGTACGACCACAGGCTCGGTTGGTCTGCAGCATATGAGGTCTTAGCTCCCAGTCAGGGATCAAACCTGTACCCCTGCATTGCAAGGTGGATTCTTAACCCCTAGACCACCAGGGATGTCCCCTTTTTACTCTTTAGAAACAGCACTTTATAAAATTGTGTATCTCATGACCAAAAGGGGAAAAAAAGGACTTGGAAGGGCTATGCTTTCTTTGTATATTGTATCCAATATCTTCAATGTCAATAGAAACAAAGTAGGGAGGGGAAAATACCATGGTTAAAGCTGTGTCAGCTAAAAGTCATCATGAGGAGCAGAGGATGGAAGTGTCCGTGCAGTAAGGAAATGATTGTATGACTATGTGACAGGACTCTACAGTCAGGGTGGTAAACAGAAATGGAGATCAAAAGTCAGGAGACCTTCAGTGAGTCATTTTAGAAGGTGCTTAATCTTTCTGTGTCTCACTGTTTGTGTCTGTGAAATGAAAACCAAGGAATGGCTCTGTCCCACCTTGAAGAACTGGTGGGAAGACCAGGGAAGTAACTGTTCAAGTTACTCATTTCTCAAGTTACTTCATTTCTCAAGGACGATCTTTCTTATTCAGCAGAGTAAGAATACAGGGGGCTTATGCTTATCAAATGGAGAAGGAAATGGCAACCCCCTCCAGGATTCTTGCCTGGAGCATCCCATGCCCAGAGGAGCCTGGCAGCCTACAGTCCATGGGGTTGCAAGAGTGGACACGACTTAGTGACTAAACCACCACGACCACCACCACCACCACCATGCTTATCAAATATTCAAGAACACTGATGTGTCATATAGGGGTGTTGGGGGAATTTGACTACAAAACCAAAGCAACAGCAAGTCCTTAACTTAAAAGCATCCACATCCATCCTTACCTCCTCCGCTCTTACAACAAGGGAAGAGGAATCTTTCCTCCTGTCTCCTTTGCCTGCTGGTCTCCTCATCCTAGACTTTTCCCCTCTCTCTCTTGCTCTTCCTGATTCTTTCCACTGCTACCTAAACACACTGGATCTCTATCTTCTAAAAACATTCCTCTGTAGTTCTTACATCTTAGTCCGTCTACCACTCTTACTTCCGGTCTCCTTCCCCTCACAGCAGGGCATTCACAGAGTTTTCTCAAGTCGCTCTGTTGATATTTTCACTTCCCATTCACTCTTTAGCTTAGTGCAATATGGCTTCTGTCCCCATTACCCAACTGAAACGTTTCTTTGCCAAAGACACTAACAACCTTGGTTGTGAAATCCAGTGGACATTTTTAGAGCCTTCCCTGGACTGAGTGTTTGGTAGCGTTTGTCAGTGATGACATCGCCCTTGGATTCCTCCACCTCACACTCTGCTTGCCTGGTGCCTCCGAGTGGCTCTCTGATCATCCCTGAAGGCCGGGATGCTGTTGCACAATGAGGGCAGATACTGAGATGCTGAACCAGCTGGGGGACACAGTATCCTAACGGGACGCAATATCCTAATATGCAACCTACATAATGGTCCTCCGGCATGGCCGAGGACTGCCTACCAGCGGACACTCCAGTTGTGCCTTTGGAGAGCTATTCCATTGTTCTGTAAAATCAATTATTTCTAGATGATATGATGCTTGATATGGCCAGTGGATCCTGTGACAGGGGTTCACCCCCCATCTCCTTCTCTCTGAAGCAGGTCTCGTGGTCAGAGGCTCTGTTGTATGAGATTCTATGCTGTGGATCAGACACTTTGAAATCTCTCAGAGAGTGGTGCTGGCTAAGGCTCTGGAGGCAGGAAAGGTGAACAGTGACCAATAATGTCTACTCTTATGACAATAAGCCACTGGTCCTTCTAGGAAGAAAGGGCTCAGTGTGATTAACTTGTCACCAAGTGGGCATGTGGTGCTATAAAGTAATAATGCCACACTGATTTTTTTTTAATAACCAACTGGAGTTTCACTGTTTGTAGTAGCCAGATCAGCCTTGAGAAGTGGTGGGGGGGTGGTCTATGGTATTGGGATGGAGCCTATGTTAATGTTCCATTTATGCTAGTTCTGGAGTGACCAGGGACAAAGATGGGCTCCTGTCAATTGATCAAATGATTTTATTCCCACAAGGAGCTCTTGAGTGAGCATTGCCTGTTGGAGGAGTCCCATGTTCGGTGGAAAGGGTAGGTTCTGATGCCCTTGCCGTGCTCAGTCTCTGGCTCTGGGCTTCCCAGGCAAAGTACAGTAGTGTTGGTCCAACCTCTGTGACAAACCCTGAACATGCTGGAGTTGGAGGCTGGCAGCTAATTGCCTCTTGACAACTAAAGCGAAAGCTGTTTCTTCCCGGGTGGTTGGAGTGGTCTGTCTCCATGACTGCCACATTCATTTTTCTCTCTCATCTTTTCTTTTTTTACATCCTTGGCTTTATTTACAAGCATCTCTTTTTCTACTCATTGCTCAAACGCTGTCATTTATTAAGTTCTCTTCTCAGACGTCACTTCCCCTATCTGGTCCACGCCAGTTCCCACACTGAATGAGATGCTTCGTTCAGTCGCTAGCTTGTGTCTGACTCTTTGCAATCCCATAAACTGCAGCATGCCGGGCTTTCCTGTCCTTCGCTATCTCCTGGAGTCAGTGATGCCATCCAACCATCTCATCCTCTGTCATCCCCTGCTCCTCCCACCCTCAATCATTCCCAGTATCAGGGTCTTTTCAAATGAGTCAACCCTTCACATCAGGTGGCCAAAGTATTGGAGTTTCAGCTTCAACATCAGTCCTTCCAATGAACACCCAGGACTGATCTCCTTTAGGATGGACTTGTTGGATCTCCTTGCAGTCCAGGGGACTCTCAAGAGTCTTCTCCAACACCCACCACAGTTCAAAAGCATCAATTCTTTGGCACTCTGCTTTCTTCACCGTCCAACTCTCACATCCATACACGACTACTGGAAAAACCATAGCCTTGACTAAACTTTGTTGGCAAAGTGATTTCTCTGCATTTTAATATGCTACCTAGGTTTGTCATAGCTTTTCTTCCAAGAAGCAAGCTAATGAATTGCAATTTCAGATCTTTGGGCTGGGTCTATTTTATGAGCATTAGATGTGTATCGTCTAAATACCTGTTAGATATCCTACTGAGTCCTAACATTTAGCATTTCCAAAAGTGACCTCATTATCTTCTTAGCCAAAACACTATCTGCTTATTTCAGTGAGTGGATCACCATTTACCCAGATGCTCAAAACAGACTCCGTGTAATAGTATCTTTGATATTGTCTTTTCACCCATCCCTAATATTGAATCCATAATCATTACCAATGTAAATATCTCTTGGATCTGTCTCCATTTCATTTGTGTTACTCCCATGCAAATTCACACCACCACCATTGTTTTCCACCTGAACATTATAAGTGGAGATTCTTCTGTCTTTATTAAACACAGCAGTCAGAGTGATGAGTCTAAAATGTACTAGGGTGGGGTCTCCGTTCCCTGTTTAAAATACATTATTGCCTTCCAGTGCTCTCAGGGGAAATTTCAGACTCTTTACATGGTTTATGAAACCTGTGTGATCTGGCCCTCTTCTCTTTTCAGGCAGATCTCTTAAGAGTTTCCCTTCATTTCAGTCACTTCTGTTATTTCAACCACTTTTCACTATTTTTATATTCTAGAATGTGTATGCACTCTGCTGCTCCTGGGCATTTCGCACAGGCTATTTCCTCTTACTGGAACATTCTTTATCTCCACTCCTGCTTTTCTTCTGATTAACTCTTACTCACTTTTTAAAATTTTACTTTTTAAAATTATAATTTATGTATATATAAAAGGACAAAAACAGCAATGCATATAACTATGTATTAACCAGAAGTTAACATTTAACCTTATTTGCTTCAGCTCTTTCCTTTATATTTTATATTTTAAATAAATAAAATGTAACAGAAACAGTGAAAGCCCTACCCTTAGCCTATCTTTTCCCTCCCTCCCTACCTATAGGTCAAGATATAATTCTATTGTCTTTTGCCTTCTATTGTTGGTATTAGAAATCTGCCGTCAGTCTGTTGTCATTCTTTTCACAATTTTTTTTTTTTAATCTGTGACTTCTGTTTACTTTTAAGGTCTCTTTGGATTTGATGGTCAACAGTTTTACTAGAATCTGCATAGCTATTATTTAATTTTTACTTATCTGTTTTGAACTCATTCTATTTTAAGTGAGAATTATCAGTCATTCTCTCTTTAATATTGTCTGTCCCCATTTTCTGTTTTTTCTTCTGTAAGCCCTCTTAGATGTATGTTGGATCATCCATCTTCCATTCTTCTGTCTTAACTTCTGTTTAACGTTTCCCAATATGATACCTGTTTGTGCTATATCTTGTCTATTTTTCGTAGCTTTGTCTTCTATTTCACTGCTCTTCTGCTGACTACTTTTCTGTTTAATCCATTCAGTATTACTACGTATATTTTTCATGTCTGTTATATTACAGTCATCTGTTCTTTTTAATGTTGCTCTGTTCTTTTCGTGGTTTGGGTTACATCTTTTATGTTTTGAATTATTTTAAACAAATTTACTTTATTGCCACTATGAAATTACTCCATTTTCTGAAATTCTTGGGGTCTCAATTTGCTAAATGTACAGCCTCCTAGCTCTTTCATGGTGAATTGTAACCTTATTTTTAAATTTTGGATCATAAGCTGACCTTCAGCAGAGCTGTCACTGAGAGTCTTGTGCAGCCTGGACTGAGAGCTAGATGCATTTTATCAGGAGCTCTGCATTTCTTTGTCTCAGCAATGGCAGAGATTTCATCACTCGGGTCCATATTTTGTGTTACTTTCACTGCTTGGGTGATACATCAACCAGGAAGCAGTTCGAATGCTAACTCAAACACCTACATCTGTGGGCAGGTGCATTCCAGCTTCTCAAGAGTATTTTTAATATAGAATGTATACAGGAGATAGACAAACTCTGGCCAATGGGTAGATCTTTCCTGACTCACATTTCTTACTAACTCTATAGCTATCTTACGTTGCTAATATTAATATTATAGCAGCATCTTAATTCTAACTGTGTCCTTCACTTGTGCCAAGGTCTGTTCTTAGGACAGTGTCAGCATTAAAAGTCAAGCTCCCGGGTTCCTGAGTCTGGCCATTCCTTCCACAGTATCCCTTTCCTGTTTCTAGAGCACTCATGAGGCTTGCCATTCGCTCTTGATACCAGGGGAGTTGATCTATTCATTGAAAGAACTGTTACGTATTACCTCGAATTTACCGGTGGTTATAGTGGGAAGGCTTTTTGGATTACGTGGACTTCCAGGCAGTCTCAGTCTTTCAGTTTCTAGATTACTCATTCTACAGATATTTTATTATCTCCGGGGCTGTATAGGGTGATGGAGACAGTGTCCTAAGGAAAACAGACACAGATCCTGTGCTGTCAACTTTACGATATAAATCAGGCATTGGTTTCTAGACTTTTCTCAAGTCTAGATTACAGAGACCTAACTCAGCACTGTGTGTTTCCTCCTTCAGTCACTCCATTTTACTTGTATACTGTCTTGTCTGTATCTTCTAGACTGGACTATATAACCTCAGAGTGGTGGAGAATGTCCTCTTGATTAATGATGCCAGAGCACCTTGCACAAAAGTCAGCATATTAGAGGAACTAGAATGTAATTGTCAAACAATAATTTCCAAAGATACTTGAAAATTTTCAGTGTCTTTCTGAAAATTCCATTATCAGCCTTTTATTTCCCCCATCAACTGCTTCTTGGCCTTTGACTAAGATCAAATATATTTCTCCCATCATTCTGACACTGCAGACATTTCTTTTTTTTTACTCAAGTTTTTCTTCTCTGCATATAAATTTGCTCAGGCCTCCTCTGTCTTGGTACTTGGTACCTTCTGAAGACAGCATTCTATCTGTTTTTCTGTCAAGTACTACTCACTTCCCATTCCTGCATCTGTGAGTTCTCTTAAAAGTCAGACTTTTGGACTCCATGGGAAAAGGTGAGGGTGGGATGATTTGAGAGAATAGCATTGAAACATGTATATTATCATATGTGAAATGAATCGCCAGTCCAGGTTCGATGCATGAGAAAGGGTGCTCAGGGCTAGTGCACTGGGATGACCCAGAGGGATGGGATAGGGAACACATGGACACCCATGGCTGATTCATGTCTTTGTGTGGCAAAATTGCTGCAGTATTGTAAAGTAATTAGCCTTCAATTAAAATAAATAAATTAATTTTTTTAAAGCCAGGCAATGCATTTGCATCAACATGGATACACTAGATTTTATCATACTAAGTGAAATAAGTCAGAGAGAAAAGGACAAATATCACATGATATCACTGTGTGGAATCTAAAAAATCATACCAAGGAATGTATTTACAAAACAGAAATTGACTCACAAACTTAGAAAATAAACTTATGGTTACCAGAGGGGAGGGGGAGATAAAGTGGGGTTTGAGGACCGACAGATACACACTACTATATGTAAAACAGACAGACTACAAGGACCGACTGTATAGCACGGGGAACTATGTTCAGTACCTTGGATATCTATAATAGAGAAGGATCAAAAAAGAACATATGTATATGTGTGTTACTGAGTCACTTTACTGTATGCCTGAAACTAATGCAACAGAGTAAATCAACTATACTTCAATTAAAAAAAAAAAAAAGCCAGGCAAAGCAGTCCTGGTGTCATTTCCAAAGCAATGCTGGTCCACCCAAGAGACAGCTTCCCATTCACTCGGACACTGGATGCCAGCATTTGTGACTTCTGGCCAATTCTCGTACCTCCTGCTGTCCCCATGATGCCTGTTCTTCATCATTTCTATGTGAGTACTTCAATTCCAGTTCAGTCCTCTTCTATTAATTATGTTTTAATTCTACTCCAATACTTTGGCCACCTGATGCAGAGACCTGACTCATTTGGAAAGACCCTGATGCTGGGAAAGATTAAAGGCAGGAGGAGAAGGGAACGACAGAGGATGAGATGGTTGGATGGCATCACCAACTCAATGGACATGAGTTTGGGTGAACTCCAGGAGTTGGTTATGGACAGGGAGGCCTGGTGTGCTGCAGTCCATGGGGTCGCAAAGAGTTGGACATGACTGAATGACTGAACTGAACTGAACTAAATTCTACTTCAAGATTAGGCTGTATCCCACACTTTCAAAAATTAAAAAAATAAAACCTTGCATCCCTCAGTTTTCACTGACACCAGAGCTCACCTTGAGCTGAGATTCCCCACCAGGTGCCCAGCTCTGGAAGCCCTCCCTCGTCTCCCAGGAACTGACAACCTCGTTTAGGTTAGATTTCTAATGCTAACCTTTTCGCTGGGTGTGGTCACCCCTCAGGTCCTAGTATCTTCCCTTTGCTCCCGTGTTCCTCATTGCCACTGTCTGTTAGTCCTTTGTTTACTTCTCATCCCTTTTCCAGCTTACTTCTGCCCCATTCTTCTACCAAAACTTGCTATCCTATGGATATCAGGGCTTCTTTTCAGCCTTTATCTTCTGGCTGATTTCTGGTTCTTGAATTTATTGTCCTTCCCTTTCCTTTTTACCCATAATACATTTATTCTAAGAACTGGAAGCTCTGTTACAAGCTATCTCCTTTGCGTGCTAAGTCACTTCAGTCCTGTCTGACTCTTTGTGACCCTATGAAAAACTGGAATGGCTTCTTCCTGACCCAGGGATTGAACCTGCATCTCTTACATCTTCTGCATCGGCAGGTGGGTTCTTTACCACTAGTGCCCCCTGGGAAGCTCCTTTAGGGGTTTCCAAATTTGACTATGGTTGAAATTGCCAGGAGAGCTTATTAAAAAGTTTGGTTCCCGGGCCCCATTCCTGAAGGTTCTTTCCTAGTAGGTCTGAGATAGAAGTTGGAAATGTGTGTTTCAATTTATTTGTTCAGTTGGGTAAAAGATGCCTGTGGTAAAAATTTAAATAATACTAATGGGTAAATGCTAATTTGTAAATCATTCTCCATCCTTCCCTAAGTTCCCTAAGACAAACACTGTTAACAGTTTCTTGAAGATCCATATATACACAGAAGTCCACATTTTAATACGTTTCAAATGATTTTGATATAGGTAGTCACCAGTCTTGGGGAATCTTTTACCTTCTTTCTTCCCTTAACGTCCTTCATGCGGGTTGTCCAATGTCTCTAACGGTCTGACTCTTGTCTTTTTTATTGCTTTCTTCTATTTGTTATTTATTTGTTTGGCTGCACTAGGTCTTAACTGGCCTGTGAAGTCTTAATTTCAGTATGTGGCATTTAGTTCCCCCACCAGGGGTTGAACCCAGTCCCCCTGCATTGAGAACACAGGGTCTTAGCCACTGGACCACCATGGAAGTCCCAACTCTGTCTTCTGGACTCACGCCTCTTACTCCCTCTGACCCCCAAGCATGGGCATCCCTTAAGGTCTTCTCCTTGATCTTTTCTATCTTCTTCCTTGACAGTCCCTCCCAGACCCATGAGTTATGCAGAGAACACACTCATACTTCCGTCTCTTGCTCCAACATTTTAACCTCATCGCAGGACCGAACTTTTTTCTACTTTTTAGCTATTTCTGCCTGGTTGTCTGGAAGGACCTTAAACTGAACATCCAAAGCAAACGCCTTTTCCTATCAACAGAGCTAGTCACCCCTCACTCTTCCCCACCATCTTCCGTCTCCCATCATCACTGACTCTTCTGCCTCTTCAGTGTGCCTAGACTTCTGACACGTTTCACACTTCCAGTCTCTGCAGTCCAGGTTTATGTTACAGAATTTTACACACTCCTTTCACGAGTGCTCCCCATTCTCCTGCCCGCTGATCATCACCCTCTTAAGGCCAGGCACTCTGTCCTATTTCTGTGTTCTCAGCACCTTGCGCTCTCTGGCACATGGCAAGTGTTCTATAGATACACTGAATCAATGAATACAGGATGAAGCCCAAGCTCAACTTGACTGTTGAGATCGTCCATTGTCTACTTCACCACTCTCTGATTTAGCTGTTCATTTACCCCTTGCTTCAGCCAAAGTCAAGTGGCTGCACGCACGTTATACTCATGTCTGATTCCCCTCCTGCCTGAAATGCTCATTTGCCCTATAAGTGCTTATCAAAACCCTAACAAATCCTGCAAGCTCAAATGCCTCATTCTTCACAAATGTTTCCCAAATCTCTAAAGCCCTCAGTTCCCACAGCATTTGGATTCAGAAAGTGCACCTGTCAAATGTATAAAGTCACAGGATTTTAGATGTGGAAAAAGACTTTGGAGGTTCCCTAAGGCAACCACGTATTTTACATGCTAAGACAGCCAAGGCCCAGAAAGAATAAATGTTGTTCTCGAACCAGTGACCCCTAGAGCCAGCCTTAGAAGGCAACTCTCGTGAGTTCCTTTTCAGAGCTACAGTGCCCATGAAAGTATTTTACCTTCTCTTCTAGACCATTAGCGCCTAAGGTCAGCAATTGGATTTTGTTCAGCTGTGCTTCCCTCATAATATCTAATCTAGTGCCTTGCAGGTTCACAGAATTATCCTGAATTGAAATGAACTTTAGCATGCTAGTTAATTGATCTCTTTAACTAATAGCCATCTCATCCTGGATTCCCTGGAAAATATCATTGATATTTTAAACTAATGGCCATCTTGTCCTTTATCATCTCTGAGGCAGAGGTAACTTGCTGATGTGAGAGTGAGGAATCAGAGAAGGAAGGCAGGGATGGCTGGGAAGCAAGGTACTGCTGGAATGTTCTATATGGCTTTCTTCGCAATGAGCCAGGAAGAACCCTGCAGGTCACGTGGCCAGTGCATCTGCACAGCCATGTCGGGAATCTGTGGACAGGCCCTGTGGGAAACCCAGGCTCTAGGGCAGCGTGTAAGAAGGCCCTTACCTACTCCCCACTACCTCTTGGCTCCCACTGATCAAAGTCACTCCCCTGCGGTTACAGGTGCAGCATCTGGCTTCTTTGATGGCACCTTAGAAAGCCAGATTCCATGTCCAATTAGAAGGCTTCTCGTTTGAGTCCAAAATAGAAGAGGATGCACATAAGAAGCATCCAATAAAATATCCCTGACCTTAGCCTGTTACCATCGTTATTGCATTAGCTTCTGTATTGATGCCAGAAAGACAAGACTGGTGGCAGTTTTAAGACAGAGGCCTGAAACAGGAAACACTTGTAAAATTTTTATATAATAGTGACATTCATGAATAAGAAGGTTAAAACACAGATTGAACGAGGCCTAATTTTTCTCTCTCTCAATCAAGAGAGAGAGAAAATCAATTCAATCATTTGTGAATTTATACGTGGCTTTTAAAAATCAGTATTTTTCTCTTATAATGTCATTATGCTAAATTAAAAGATCTATAAACTTCTCTTTCCATTACATTGATCAGTAGAGTACAAAAGAGTCCACCCTTTTAACCTGTCCCTTTCTGTCCTCATATGTTAACTCGCATCTTGCTCACTAGTGTACCAGTGCATAGGACATAAAAACACTTGAGCAGGGAAAAGAATTCTGTTTTCAGACAAGTGGTTTTACCTACTTACAAAAAAGACTTGAGAACTTGGACACACTTCAAGAGCCTCTGAATATTTTTCTTCAGCAGAAATTCCAGCCCAGACGTTCAATAACCCAGGTTTGTTTTCAAAAAGGAAATAAAGAAACAAATTTTGTAAGGCCAGGCCAAGATTTGAAAGCAATTAATGATGACAGGTCCAAGGATTTTGCTTCATTTTTATTATTAACCCTACTACTCTTTCCAGATTTTAATGTCGGATACTGGAGAAAAGGAGGGAGAAAAGTCTGGGAATTGAAAATAAAACTCAACATGACGGAGACATTTACAAACCATGTTTATAGTAAAGGAAGAGTGATTAGAGGGTAAGCAAGTGGTCGGAGGACATGGTAACAACAGATGACCAACAGGAGCTGGAAAAAGGCTCACAGACTTCCAGGTTTGAAAGGAGCTTTGCAGACCAGGTTAAACTGACATACTGGTGGAGAAGTTGCTTTAAATTAATTCACATCAACAAGTTCAGAGGCTGCTGAAGAGATGCAGTCATCAGTCTCTGAGGGTTCTGGGTGGACTATCTGGAAGACCTTGGAAAACAAATGTTCAACAGAAAAATGGGACCATCTCGTCCTGCTTTTCTAAATAAAAGGAGAAGATATTTCTTATTTGCTGGGTCATTTAATTGCTCTGAGTCTCTGGTTCTTCTGTAAATTGAGGATTATTTACTAATCCTATTATCCATCAGAATTAATTTGAGAATTAGATATGTAAGCTAATCATAAAGCAATATTAAAATGTTGGCAAGCATTTAAAGCTCTTCCTTCTTTGCATGTTCACTGTACTTTCCGTGCACTTCTGTTATTGATTGTTTAGTCACTAAATCATGTCCGACTCTTTTGCAACCCCATGTACAGTAGCACACTCGGCTCCTCTGTCCATGGTATTTCCCAGGCAAGAATCCTAGAGTAGGATGCCATTTCCTACTCCAGGGGACCTTCCCAACCCAGGGATTGAATCCATGTCTCCTGCATTGCAGGCGGATTCTTTACCACTGAGCCACCAGAGAAGCCATGTTAATACCTAAACTTCTGTTATAGGTCCTAACATGTTGCCTGATGAAAAAGCTTATGTTCCGTTTCCTGAATGGAACATGAAATACTCAAGAAGGGAGACTGTGACTTAATTCTTCTTTTGACCCCACAACCCAAAATAGTGGCTAGCACTTAATGGGCACTTAATCAATATCTGCTGAATGAGGAGATTAAAAAATAATCCTAGTAGGCTATGCCATAAATCAAAATGTGCTGGATGAAAAAATCGAGATAAATATAAACCCTATAATCAGCTCTAAATAATAAATTATACAGTTATGAGATGGTCTTAGTCCTAACCCAGATTTCATGGTAAAAACCTCTTGGAGCTGTAGTTAACTATAAAAAGAGCCAAGAGGCAGACGAAATTTCTAAAAATATTAGTATTAATTGAATGAATAGTATAGGGCATTCAAATCAAGAGAAATGATAGCCTCCCTGCATTTAGCAAACAACAAATTGGCAAATGAACAAATTCAAGTGACTACCATCCAAAAGGGTAGGCCATACCCTAGGCTATATTTTAAAAGTTGAAAGAACCCAAATAGGGCCCTAGGGGAAAGGAAAATAAAGATAGACTTGAACTATTTTTAGATACTTCAAAGCTATCCAGGGTTGCCCTTGTAGGCAAAACTTCAGTTCAGTTCAGTTGCTCAGTCATGTCCAACTCTTTGCAGCCCCACAGACCATCAGACAGGCCCCACAGACAGGCATCCCTGTCCATCACCAACTCCGGGAGTTTACTCAAACTCATGTCCATCGAGTCAGTGATGCCATCCAACCATCTCATCCGCTGTCTTCCCTTCCTTCTCCCGCCTTCAATCTTTCCCAGCATCAGGATCTTTTCAATTAAGTCAGCCCTTTACATCAGGTGGCCAAAGTATTGGAGTTTCAGCTTCAACATCAGTCCTTCCAGTGAACACTCAGGACTGATCTCCCTTAGGATGGACTGGTTGGATCTCCTTGCAGTCCAAAGGATTCTCAAGAGTCCTTAGACCAGTAAAAATTTACTTCCATATTGAACTGTCATCTGTTAAACTTAGATACCATGTAAGAAGGAATTCCCTGAAGATAACAGCTGTCCAGCAATGGAATGGGCTCCTTGAGAAGATGGAGAGACCAGCATTAAGGCCCAGGCTGAACCCCTGTGGCTTAGACCTTCTATTGATAGGAGTCCCTTCTGAGCCTAGCAGAGTACTGAGCGCACAATCCATATTTCCAAAATGCTTTTCTCAGGCTGATGCCAAGGGAAATGATCATATTTATTATGAGTGCATGCCTGCTCTGCCCAGTAAAACTTAGAATTGGGCAAATTATCCATCCAGACATAATCTCTAGCTGCAATTCATCGTGTACTCTTATGACTAAAATTTGGAATGTGTCCTCCTAATATACACATTTACTTATAAATTCCATGCTCAAGTACTGAATTAATCATTGTACTGTATACATGTTTGTCAAACACAAATGCTGCCAAGGCTTATGTGTGAGAAAGAGAAAGAGAAAAGCTAGTATGTTACCTTTCTGTGCTATGGTGGCTCGGCACGACCCCCACTTTGCAGAGAACCAGTGGACCCATTAAGGAGCTTACCATGTCTCCAATACCTGGATGTATGGGATGCTTCTTGGGCTGAATTACCTGCTTATCAATCTTGAACTTTTCCTTTTCCCTTTTCTCATGTAGATGAAACTAGTTCTGGTTTTTCTGAAGAAGGATAGGTGATTTTCTGGAGTTTCTGTGTATTTTTGTAAGTCAAAAAATTTTCTTTTCTGTCGACCTTGCATGATTTTGATCCACTTTTCCTATCTTGTGTCTCAAAACCAGGTGCAGTCACTTATAAATAAAATAAATTTTGCAAAATTGCAACCCTGTGGTGTTCTGTTGAGATAGAAATTCAAATAAATGCATCAGCAGGAACGAAATCAAGAGTTCTTGCTGCTTTCTATCAAACTTTCAGTTAAATCCCTAAGTCTCAACATAAACCCCACAGCCTTATTTGAATACTTAGTTGTTCATTGCTTCTCCAGTATGCTCTCCCTTTCCTGGGAGACTTGAACTGCTTTTGAATACATTATGATGCAATACAATCCTGCATATTCCCATGATTGGTCTCTATTTTGGGAAACAGTGTCCTTTGGCCCAGGAAGTGACTACAGCGTACTTATTGCAACATTTTCTGAATCATATTGCTCTGTCGCGGCCAACCAACAGAGGGAGCACTAAGAGACAAGCAGGTTTCATCTTAGAAATTTCCTTCCAGTAACGGAAGGGGCCAGAAATCTCCCACAAATTCAGGTCTGCTCCTCAGGGAGAAGAAATGTCATTCTCGTCATTGAGAAGACCTGGGGTTGAAGCAGTGGCACCTCTAGGAATCCTGTCTCTTGCCTAAGGTTTCTTGGGATTCCCATAGCAGTTGAGGAGGGGGAGTCTCATGCCAGGTCCTCCTTGGGTCTTGGGTGGCTCCTGTTTTCTCAGATCCTATGATGTAGATAGACCCTGTGAACTGAGGAGGGTGAAGGTGGTGGGATAGAGAGAAAGAAGACAATTTCTTCTCATCCAGTGTCTACTCACCAATTCTGTTTCTCCCAGAGCAAACACAGGCCTTAACCCTGGTTTACCAGGTCTCGTACTGCTCTGCTCTGTGGGGACTCTGAGCCAAAACCAGTAAACTACTGAATCTCAGTTTTTTCAGCGATAAAGCAGACATTATTATTATCATCATCGCCACTGTCATCATTATTATACTATTACCATCCTTTTAGTCACTCTGTCTCCTGCACTGAATGTCATTTAACCCTGACTCACAGGCCATTGGGCCTTCCCAGTGACTCAGCAGGAAAGAATCTGCCTGCCAGAGCAGGACCCGCAGGAAATACGAGTTCGATCCCTGGGTCAGGAAGATCCCTGGAGGAGGGCATGGCAATCCACTCCAGTATTCTTGCCTGGAGAATCCCGTGGACAGAGGAGACTGGCGGGCTACAGTCCACAGAGTCACAGAGTCGGGTATGACTAAAGTGACTTAGTCATGCATAGTGACATGCATAGGACTGACATGAGAGTGAAGAGTCCGGTTTTATTGTTCCCACTTTACAGATGAGGAAACTGAGGTTTATTGATCAGGAACTCAGGCAAGGTCATACAGTTAGAAAGGAGTGGCCCTGGGACTTAAAATGAAGCCCCTCGCTCTGTTCTTCCTTTGGGAATGAAAAGAGTAATGCCATCTCAGGGATACCTTACAAAGCAGTTTAGCCATTTGTTCTTCCCTGTTCCTCCATAGCTCTTTAGCTTCTATTTTAAAAATATTTAAGGAAAGCAAAGCTTCAAAAATGCAAAGAACTTTTCTGAGGTCATATAGATAATGAATGGAGTCAGGATTAAGCCGGCTTTCGTCCTGAGATTGCTCCACCACACTGTTTTGTCACCCAGAGACAGAGAGACCTAGCTGCGCCCATAAATGGCACCTTAGCTCTAAAATGGTCATTTAAGCCCTGCAGTTTTTGTCTAGGGAAAATAAATGGTAATAACAATAACTAATACCTATGTTAACTATCTAACTGTTATTACAAAGTTCAAATGAAATTATAGATGTAGGTGTTGGTGGAACAAGTGGACAATATGCAAACCCAAATAATGCTATTGTTAGGATTGTCATGGTTAAACTATCATCTGGTTTCTGTAAGACAGGGAAGAGTAGTGGTTAACACTGCCCATCTCCCTGCCTCTCAGTTTCCAGGTAGTGCATAGTACATACAATCTAGGTAGTGCATCCAATCAAGATTGCCGGGAGAAATATCAATAACCTCAGATATGCAGATAACACCACCCTTATGGCAGAAAGTGAAGAAGAATTAAAGAGCCTCTTGCTGAAAGTGAAAGAGGAAAGTGAAAAAGCTGGCTTAAAGCTCAACATTCAGAAAACTAAGATCATGGCATCCAGTTGCATCATTTCATGGTAGATAGATGGGGAAACAATGGAAACAATGAGAGACTTTTGTTTTGGTGGGGGCGGGGGGGGCTCCAAAATCACTGCAGATGGTGACTGCAGCCATGAAATTAAAAAATGCGTGCTTCTTGGGAGAAAAGCTATGATCAACCTAGATAGCATATTAAAAAGCAGAGACATTACTTTGACAACAAAGATCCATCTAGTCAAGGCTATGGTTTTTCCACTGGTCATGTATGGATCTGAGAGTTGGACTATAAAGAAAGCTGAGCACCGAAGAATTGATGCTTTTGAACTGTGGTGTTGGAGAAGACTCTTGAGAGTCCCTTGAACTGCAAGAAGATCCAACAAGTCCATCCTAAAGGAGATCAGTCCTGGGTGTTCATTGGAAGGACTGATGTTGAAGCCGAAACTCCTACACTTTGGCCACATGATCCAAATAGCTGACTCACTGGAAAAGACCCTGATGCTGGGAAAGATTGAGGGCAGGAGGAGAAGGGGACAACAGAGGATGAGATGGTTGGATGGCATCACCGACTCAATGGACATGAGTTTGGGTAAACTTGGGGAGTTGGTGAGGGACAGGGAGGCCTGGCGTGCTGCAGTCCATGGGGTCACAAAGAGTCAGAAACAACTGAGCGACTGAACTGAACTGACATAGAATCCTGCTGCCTTCGTCCTGCCTCTCTGAAAGCAACATTGCCAGAAAAGCCATTTTAAGGTATTTCAGAAGCAGGAGATCTTTCATATTTTCTTACATTTTTTTTAAGAGACTGCCTGTCTCGACTGTGCTATGAAGCAGTGTTACCTACTTGGGAAGCCATTCACAGGTCACTCTCCTCTGCTTGGGACTTAAGGGGAACCTTGAAAGCCAGCTGATTTGTGCTTATATCACTGTGGACCATCCCAGTGCCCATTTGGTACAGATGGCCCCAAAGATGAAGAAGTAGTTTAAAAGAGGATATAGCATCTTTGCTCTGATCTGTGATAAGGGGACAAGAAAGTACTAGTTTCTTTCTGTAATTTATGAAACAAAAAGGGAAGCTATTTTTATTTTTTTAAGAAACTTTTCCAAAAAAGTAAGCTGTGTGTGTGTGCATGTGTGTGTGTGTGTGTGTGCATGTTGTGATGTAAAATGAAAGATATGAGGAGCATTAGAAGGAGCAGATGATCATTTCCTTGCTAAATGTATTCATCTATATTTTTGAATGCTAACCCTATGCTAGGCACTGGAAATGGGATACTGAACATGACAGATAAGTTGTACATACTCCCATGGAATTTGCATTCCAGACAAGTGGCTGACCACTGATCAAATAATTACAAGGTTGATAGGTTTATGAAAGAGAAAAAGGAGACTTCCACTATGACATCTTGAGCATGTTACAATGCCTTGAATTATTACTTATAAAAACTAAGAAGCCAGTATGACATTTTAAAGAACTCAAATTGATTTCCAACTATGAAAAACTTGTATTTTTTAAATGGTAACTATTCTAAAAATAAGCTGGAATGGCTAATCTTGGCACTCAGGTCTCTCTAAAGCCAGTATAATGGAAATGAGAGCTATACAACATTATCTTGACCTCAATGACCACCAGATAGCCCAAGAAACAGTGCATACAATATGGTGGAAAGATGGATCAAAGAATGTGTTTTATAAGGATAATGAATTCTGCTGACTTTCCCCCTTCTGGGCTATAATAATTTTGGCTTCTTTTGTAATCATACCCTATTGGAAAGCCACATGGCTTGGACTGATTTTTGCCCACTACAGATTTTGGTTTCCAAAAGTACATCTCCATGACTAAGGAAATGGGCAGTCCCAGGTTGGCTAGCTCCATCAAGAACACTTAAAACTTGATTGCACAATTGTATGACCAACTAGGGTCTTAGCATCAACTTGAATTTTCTCATTGGCATACAATTTTAAGGATATCATGTTGCTTGGGGAAAAAAGGAGTAGTTAGTTATTATGATTTTCATGGACTTATAGAGTTTTAATATTGGAAAGAGGAACTGGAAGATCATCCACTTTAATCTTCTGCCCAATGTAAGAATCTTCTGTACTTGGTTCATGACATTCATCCTTTGAATACATGTGGTAAAGAGAATTTACTACCTTGTCTATGAAGAATTCTGTTACACTTTCCTACACTGGAGAAAATCATATGCCATTGGTCTTAGATCCACTTGGGTCTCAGAGATCAAATCAGAAATAATCTCTCTTATATTTAATGACTTTCCTCCTCCTTCCTACTAAATCTTTTCTAGGCTATACATTTCTTTCTCTCCATTTTCTACACAACATGATCCTCCAAACTGCTACCATTTTGGATAATACACTGAGAAGATGGAAGAGAAGCAAAATATTTGTGTCTCTTTTGTGCATGCATGCTAAGTCATTTCAGTCATGTCCAACATTTTGCAATCCCAGGCTCCTCTGTCCATGGGATTCTCCAGGCAAGAATACTGGAATGGGTTGCCATGCCCATCTCCAGGGGATCTTCCTAACCCAGGGACTGAACCCAAGTCTTACCCTCCTGCATTGGCAGGCAGGTTTTTTACCACTAGCACCACCTGGGAAGACCTTGTGACTCTTACCTAACATATTTGCTATTTCTCTCTCTTTTGCAACATCAGCAGATTCAATCAACATACCACCTGTGCCCCTGTTCATATTGATAATTAAACTGCACAGAGCTACTTCAGTTATAAAGATAAAAGCAGAATTTCTCCATTATAATTGCCAGATGGGATGGTTTGCCAACTCATCCTCTGTGGTTCTAGAAAATGCCCAATAAAATAATACTGACTCTAAAATTAAGCTTTGGGTTTGAAGATGTTGCCATGTTGTTGAGTCACAAGAATATATTATTTTTAACTTCTGTTATGCTACTAATTTTAGTAACCTTGGCAAAGAGAGTATAAAAACGGTCAGTCCTCAATGTATAGGACTGTGTTCCAGAAGTCAGTTGTTTGGAATATATCTCACACGTGTATTAAAGTTTCTGGCCAGCTTACTGAAGGCTTTTTAACCATTATGTTGCCAGACATTGTAATACCATACCAGAAATGATTTCTATTTTTTATTTTTATATTTTTATTCAGATTTATAGCTATAAATTGGAATGCAGTCTCAGGGTTTTTCGCTTCATATCTACCTCAAGCACCACCAGAAATATTCTGGCTTCCGACACGTGCTCAGTGATGTTTTTGTGGATTAAAATGTCAAGTGTCCGGGTGACAACTTGGATCACTAAGAACATTTTCAGGCTTTCCCTTTCGTTTACAGTTGAGTTGCCCCTGCCTCGGTCAGCTGAACAAAGAAACCTGAGGCTCCTTGGACCTGAGCCTGGTGGCGGCTTGGGAGGTAACAGATGCTAAAGGCCTTCTGGAAAAAAAGCATGCTGTTCAGGTCTACTTTTCAGTCTTCACTGGTTCTACTCAGACTCCCATTCCTTTCTTCTTGGTCAGCCTGATTCATGTGTGTGTGTGTGTGGTCAGTTTTATCCAACTATTCGCAATCCCATGCACTGTAGCCCACCAGGCTGCTCTGACCATGAACTCTTCCAGGTTAGAATACTGGAGTGCACTGCCATCTCCTGCTCCAGTGTATCTTCCCGATCCAGAAATCAAACCCACGTCTCTTGCATCTCCCGCACTGGCAGGTGGATTCTTTACCACTGAGCCACCTGGGAAGCCCTGATTCATAGTCTCTTCGTGATTCATCTTCAGTCTCTCTTTCTCTCTCTGTCGTCCTGGGGTGGGGGGGTGGGTCACGAGGAAGTCTTTCAACTTTGCTTCTCTTGTACCTTAAGCACGCTCCCAAGTTTTCAACAGTTTTCTAAAGCATCTCCCCCACCTCCAGTGCATAACAAAATAATGAATGAATGAATATCGCTAGCGACTTAGCAGCAGCAGGAGAAGCAGCAGCAGCAGCAGCAGGACTTGGCCCAACTGAAGTGAGTTATTTGTAATCCTAATTCACGCACATATTTGCTTACAGCATATTCATTAGGGCTCTATTTTCCTTCATCTTCCCCTTTCCAGCAAAGTGTAGAAGTTAAGAGCACAGACTCCAGAGTCCCTGGCTGGATTTAAATCCTATTGCTGACACCAGTTGTGTGCGACCTGGCTGAATGAATCTACCTACCTTCCCTGTGCCTCAGTTTCCTGGGTTATAGAAGGGAGATAATAGTAGTGCCCACCTCAGCACTGCAAAAAATAGAATGAAATAATCTGTGTAAAGTGCTTAGAATAATTCCTGGCAAACAGTAAACATTTTACATTTACTATTACTGTCATGCTCTGTCCTTCCCCACTGCCTGCAAATATTATCTAATTTCCCCATTGTAAAAACCCATTCTCTGTCTTAAAGAGAAGACTATACTTTGTGCATCCTGCCTAGGTTCAATCTGCTAAAATCCTGTCCGTTATCCCTTTACTCATCTCTGTGATTACTGCTGTCCTAAAGCTCTCTACTCACTCTTTACTGCTAATTTGAAATGTCACAGTCTAATTAATATTCTAGTTGATATTTCCATAGATTATGATATTTCTGTAATGAATAGATTCTCCTACCATCTCATCTACTGAGTCTTGCCCATGAGAGGCTGACCTTCACCGAGATACTGTCCTTTGTTCTGTTTGCACACAACCCAGGCTCCTTAGGAAATCTCATTGGAAAAGACCCTGATGGTGGGAAGGATTGGGGACAGGAGGAGAAGGGGAAGACAGAGGATGAGATGGCTGGATGGCATCACCAACTCGATGGACATGGGTTTGGGTGGATTCCAGGAGTTGGTGATGGATAGGGAGGCCTGGCGTGCTGCGGTTCATGGGGTTGCAAAGAGTTGGACACAACTGAGCGACTGAACTGAACTGACTGAAATGAATCATTCTTTTACAGAGTCATAAAAAAGTGATTAAAGTACTCTTCTAAAGGAATAAAATTTGAATAAACCAAAAAGGAAAAAGAAAGTCTCATCAAATTTAACATGTCAGCTATCATCTGGATGATGACGACTGTCGGCTTTTTCGTTAACCCTGAACTCTTCCTGGTACTTTACGCTTTTCTATTGTCCACTAGATATCCCCAACTGGGTGACCTGCCGTAACCTCAAGTTCAATTCATCTTGGCCAAAACTCATCCTCTTCTTACCAACCTCCTGACCATCATCCCTACTCCCCACCCCAGAAGAATCTCACAACATTTGTACTTCTTCCTTCTTCATCTCAGCTTCGACCACATTGTACTGCGCTGACTAGCTTTAGCCAGAATTCCAAATCGCTGTCTCTCTTTACTTTCCACATTCAGCTAGTCACTAAATCCCACCAATTCGTTTTCAGCATCATCACCAGAATCTACCTACTGCTTTAGTCAGAACTTTTGTCAACAAGTATGTAGATCAGTGACTTCACACTTTTAACCATGACCTATGGTTTAAAAAAAAATAAAAAGTTTTACATTATGCCCTGAGATACAGACATATTTATGGATTTGTGTTTAATTTTGTTAATTTCCCTAAATTGATGATCATGATCTAAATTGATTTCACAGTCTACCCATGGGTTACAGACAGCCTGCAGTTTGGAAGAACACTAATCTAGAATAGTAGCATTTTTCTGCCCCCTCCCTCTTCCATATCTGCAACAGGCGTTTAATACATAACACGAGGGCATGTGTTTCAGACCCTCCAATGGTGGATGTTGCAATTTGAAAAAGAAAATGCACACTCTGCCTCCCCACAGGTGATTCTGCTATTTCCTATATGTTCTATTCAGTTATTGAAATGATAATAAATAATTTATTAAGCATCTGTGTATTAGGCTGTGTACAAAAAGCATGGGCTTCCCAGGTGGCTCAGTGCTAAATGAATCCACCTGCATGTAGGAGATGCAGGTTCGATCCTTGGGTCGGGAAGATCCTCGGAGAAGGAAATGGCCATCCACTCCAGTGTTATTGCCTGGAGAATTCCATCGACAGAAGAGCCTGGTGGGCTACAGTCCATGGGGTTGCAGAAGAGTTGGACATGACTTAGCAACTAAACAACAACATACGTAAAGCATGAGGCAGTAGTCAAAACAAGCATGGTTGACTTACTTGGCTTTTACATTTACCGTGACTCAGAGTCTTCACAGGTCCTTCAATACTGGCAGCATTTCACACCTCATGCCTTTGTACATGTCTGTATCATTCTCCTAGCTTGGAATGCCTTCTACATTCCCCTTTCATCAGGCGCATGCCTACCTTTAGCAATGTGCTATATACAAATCCATTTCTTGGGGACTTCCCTGGCAGTTGAGTGATTAAGACTTTGCCTTCCAGTGCAGGGAGTCAGATTCAATCCTTGGTCAGAGAGCTAAGATCCCACATACGTCTCAGCCAAAAACCCAAAAAACATAAAACAGAAGCAATACTGTAACAAATTCAATAAAGACTTCAAACATGACCCACACCAAATATACATATATATATATATATATATATATATATATATATATATATATATATATTTCTTTACGAAAGACAGCTCAGTACTTTACAAAGTACTGAGCCAGTTGTATGTGCCTTTCCAACTACTCTGTTTCCTGGTGAGGGTAGCGTGGTCCCAGCAAAAGCTCACGCAGTTCCTACCAGCTCACTCCATAGCACCCTGGTGCAGTGGCCTGCACCTCACTTTTTCTGATGGGTTCTGACTCAGACTCTGAAAGTCAGGTTCAAGTTTTATTGAAGAACAAGGAGAAGGCTGAAGCTGACAGTGTGGTCTGCAGGTTTTGCAATGCCATGGCTTTTAGACTAAGCAAGCTGCCATCCTGATTGAAACCAGGGTTCTCTCCTCATCCCTCTCCTATCTGGAGATATTTCATTGCCCCAAAAGTTCATTCGGGTTTTTCCTGTAACAGCGTATGGAAAAACCTGAATGAACATTTTGGCCAACCCAATGTAACATGAGGCTGTACTGTTGTGAAATGAAAGTCGTTCAGTCATGTCCAACTCTTTGCAACTCCAAGGACTGTAGTCTGCCAGGCTCCTCTGTCCATGGAATTCTCCAGGCCAGAATACTGGAATGGGTAGTTATTCCTTTCTCCAAAGGATCTTCCCAACCCAGAGATGGAACTGGGGTCTCTTGCATTACAGGGGAATTGTTTACCACCTGAATATTATGATTCCCACTTAAAGAATGAGGGAGCCAGGGCAGAGAGAGATTAAATAATTTGTGCAAGGCACATACTTGGTAAGTGGCAAAGCCTATAGTTTGAAAACATCCTTAAAGATGAAAATGTATTACTTGTCTCTGCTATTGTATTAAGAGGGGAAAAAATTCCTAAGAATATAGTTTATATTTGCTTACCCAGTGATTCAGTTTTTCCTGCCTACTAATGATATAGTCTCCAAACTTTTTTGTGTACATGGTCTCAATCAGCACTTTAAAATATGTGTGCATGTTTCATAGGCATATACTACTATATTATCATACCATGTAAATTATAAGACAAATACACAGAAACAGAAATCCAGAAGTTTTTCAATTATAAGTAAAGGTTCTATTTTTTTTTCTGTATCCCAGAATATTGTCTGGGACGCTGCACTTCAGAAACCAGCTATAAAATATTATTGTTGTTGTTCAGTCGCTAAGTTGTGTCCAACTCTTTGCAACTCCATGAAGTGTAACCCATCAGGCACCTCTGCCATGGATTTCTCAGGCAAACATACTAGAGTGGGTTGCCATTTCCTTCTCCAAGGGATCTTACCAACCCAGGGATTGAACCCACATCTCCTGCATTGGCAGGCAGATTCTTTACCACTGAGCCACCAGGGAAGCCCGTAAAGTATTATGCTTAATAGAAAAACATGCCTTCCTCCATATACAAAAATACTGACTTACAATCAATATTTATTCACAGAATTGCTTTTCAAGGTGTGTTGGTCTTCATGCCATGTCCCCCAGGGCAACATTAAAAGACAAGCATTGGCAGTTTTGAGATGGCAGCTCTCATTAGAAAAATAAATTATAACTGCCACAGATTATAATCTGACTAATGTGTCCTGGAAACTGCTGGGCTACAGAAGTTTTTTAATTTGGGATCAGATAGGAGTGATGGGAAGAGGGCTGGATGATTAAGAGCAGATAAGAGTTCTAAATAATTCGACCTACCTCTGCCTATAATAGCTGTGGGACTTGGGCGAAACATTTAATAACCTGTCCTTTGATTAAATTGCTTTTGCATGTATTAATTCAACTGATGTCATAATAACACTGGGAAATAAGTAGGGCAGATACTACCACCTTCATTTTACAAATGAGCAAAGGCTTAAAGAGGGAAAATAACCTGCCCACACAGCATGAGGTGTAACCAGGCTTCACCGCAGCATTTTTTTGACTTAGGTACTGCCTTGCTTAGCCTCTTTGGGGTTCACTTTTTTTAAGATTTTTTTTTATATGAACCATTTTTAAAGCCTTTATTGAATTTATTATAATATTGCTTCCATTTTACCTTTGGCTTCCTGGTCAGGTGGCATTCAGGATCTTAACTCCTTGACCAAGGATGAAACCTATACTCCCTGCTTTGGAAGGCAAAGTCCCAACCACTGGGCTGCCAGAGAAGTCCCCTGAGATTCACTTTTTAAAACTAAATGTCTATTTGTGGAACAGTTTTAGATTTAACAGGAAGCTGTGAAGCTAATACAGGTAGTTACTATATACCTGGCACCCATTTTCCAAACCATGTTTTGGTTTGGCAGTAACAGAAGACCACAGACTGGATGGTTTAAACAACAAATTTATTTCCCCACAGTCCTGGAGGCTAGAAGCCTACGGACCAAGCGCAGGCAGCACTGGTTCCTCTGTGGCTTCCCTCCTTCTCACTGAGCCCCCTCCTGGTGGTCCCTTGATTTGTGAGTTGTCTGTGTCCTAATAAGGACATCAGTTGATTGGGTTAGAGCCCACCCTAGTGACCTCATTTTAACTGAAGTACCTCTTTCAAGACCCTGTCTCCTAAAACGGTCACCTTCTGAGGTACTGGGCATGAGGACTTCAAAGTATAAATCTTGGGGAGATACAACTCAGTCCACAACACCGTTTTATTAATACCTTATGTTAATCAATAAATACTGATACAGTAATATTAACTGAAGTTCATACTTTAGTCATATTTCCCTAATTTTTACCTAATGACTTTTTCCTATTCCTGGATGCCATTCGAGACACCACGTTAGGGACTTCCCTGGTGGTCCAGTGGTTAAGACTTAGCCTTCCAACGCAAGGAGCGTGGTTCAATCTCTGGTCAGGGAGCCAAGATCCCAGATGCCTCTAGCCTGAAAAACCAAAACGTAAAACAGAAGCAATATTGTAACGAGTTCAATAAAGACTTTAAAAATGGCTCACATTAAAAAAAAAAAAAACTTAAAAAAAAAAAAGGCAACCCATGTTTTGTCATCATTATGGACTGAATTTTGTCTCCCCTCCCCCATCCAAATTCTCATATTGAAGCCTTAACTCCCAAGGTGATGGTGTTTGGAGGTGGGTTCTTTGCAAGGTAACTAGGTTTAATTGTGGACACTAAGGTGGGGCCCTGTGATGGGATTAGTGCCCTTATAGTAAGTGGGAGAGATCCCAGAGTGCCCTCACTCTGGATAAAGCAAGAAAGCTGCCTTCTACAGGCCGGGAACTGACTCTTCACCACCAAGATCTTGTGCTTCCCAGTCTCCAAAACTGTGAGAAATAGTCTGTTTAAGCCCACCCAGCCTACAGTATTTTGTCATAGCAGGCCAAGCAGACAAAAACAGTCATCGTGTCTCCCTAGGCTCTGCTTGAGTCTGACATTCTCCGTTTTCTTGTTTTTGCTGACCCTGACAGTTTTGAAGAGTAGCAGTCAGATATTTTGAAGAATTTTCCTCAATTGGAATTGGATGTTTTTCTTACGATTAGACTGGAATTACAGGTGTTTGGAAGGAAGACCCCAGAAGCAAAATGCTATTCTTCTCTTATCATACCAATATAATTTATCACTATTGCTATTAACTTTGATCACCTGGCGGAAGTAAGGCTTTTCAGGCTTCTCCACTGTCAAGTTCCTCTTTTTCTCCCCTTCAATGCTGTGCTTTTTGGAGGGATGTCATGATGTGCAGCCTGCACTTCAGGAATGAGGAGTGATAGATTTTCACATTTTTTTTTTATCTGTAAACCAGCAGGGCTGGATTATTTGATTTCCAAATCACCTTTAGTTTTCTTCCCTCATAGTCAATGAGAAACGTTGTTCTGATTTAAAAAGAAGTCTGTATACACAGAACAGGGTAGGAATGTAGGATCAGTTAGGTTCAAACCTATAATTTTCACTTACTTAGCATTCACTGCAAACTGTGTGACTGCAAAAAAAAAAAAAAATCATTGCGAATGTAAGGTGATGTAATAGTTTACTTCCTTGGAGACTGGCTCTAGTAATATTGATCACTTAACTCCTGTGTCCAGACTCAATTCTGAAAGCTTGTGAGGGTCCCTTCTTCTTGCCTATGACAGAGATTTGGATGCAATGCACTGTTTTCAGTAATTAGCACCCAGTAATTATGTTGATTGCTGATTAGTTGCATTTGACAAGCAAGAAACTCAGTACCATTTTCTATAACTAAAGCATAAAATTTAGTAGAAATTTTACCTTGAATACAAACTTTATGTAGTTTACACTTTTCATCCTAGTATAGAATACATGCATTGAAATTGAACCAACATGAATATATAAAATAAAGCAAATAAGTAAGTGTTAAAGGGAAACTGTCTTAAATTTTTATGAGATGAATTATTCTTAAAACATGAGAATTGCTCATTTTTCATATCAATTTTCTATTTCCTGCATCAGCTTAAAAGTGTTCACTTTAATAGATTTTTGAAAGCTCCAATTATTCTAGGAATAATAGGCATCTTTTCTCTTTAAATATTAGAACACTATTTAGTTGTTCTTTAAGATTTCCTTTTTTAATGATTATAGAAGCACATCTGTTCCAGATAGCAAGAGCATTGTACCCAAGCAACATGGAATTGTATTTTACTCATAAACAAATTATGAGTTTATGACAAATTATTTTTAACAAATTATTTTTTAACAATTATTTTTTGTTTACAAGTAATTAAAATCAAGTTTAAGCCCCATTAAATATGACTGCATGGGCAAAATAGCCACCTTTTTAAAGATGGGCTCTACAGTGTTAGTTTAGAGGAGAGATTGTAATTAATAGCTTCCACATTTTCAGATCTCTTTATAAGAGGAAGCAAATGATCTTGTCTCAAAATAGGAAAAGAATTTAAATGAAATTTCTGGGATTATCAAGTTGGCAAAGTGTTTTTCAATGGCATCATTTGCCCCTGTTGTTCATATACATACTGGCCACACTCTGCATGCTAACTGTAGGTTATTTATTATGGAGCATTTAAAATGCATAAATATACACAGTGTACTGTAACAAATACCCTTCCTCAAGAAAATTATTAACAATTGTAGTTTTATCACATATGCTATATCCATAAATACCATAGGATTGTGTTTTGTATTTTAGCGTTTTATTTAATGGTACCATATTCTGAGTATAATTCTATAATTTACCTTCTTGACTCCACATATATGTTCAAGAGAAATTACTATTGATATATGTAGTCTAGTTTATTTTAATGGCTATATGGTATTTTATCATGTAACTTAATCAAAGCTTATTTATCCATTTCCTTATTGATGGCTTTGTTTTCAAAAGTTGACTCTTGTGAAAAATATTGCAATGAACACCATTGGATTGTTACTTTGTGCCAGTTTCTTTGTGGGTATATTCCTAGGAAAGAAGGTTTTTTGAGTTATAAGATGTAATAAACTTCAGCATTATCAGATATTGTCAAATTTCTTTTTGTAATGATTATAGCAAAGTTCACTTCTAAAAGTAATACATGAAAATTCTTATTTCCAAATATCCTCACTATATCCTCAGATGTTATATATTTACCAATCTGATGGATATTCTTCTTGTTCTCATTTCCCTGATGAGTACTGAGGAAGAGCATTTTTTGTGCTTATTCAAGTTTTTCTTCTATAAATTGTTCATTGTCTTGTCTTTTTATTGCCCCAAGGACTCCTTTATATATCTTGGGTATTAATACTTTGGTATATAGTTAATATCCCAAAGGCTACAGTCCTTGAGGTCGCAAAGGGCTGGACATGACTAAGCAACTAACACTTTCACTTTCATACAGTTAGTAAATATCTTTTCCCAGTCCATCACTTGCCTTTTGATTTAACTCTTAAAATATGTATTGACTAGGAAGTCATAGTCTAGTCATTTAGTTTTATTTTTGCAATCCTTTATTATAGAGTTAACTTTAAATTTTGGTGTACCCAAATATATCTCTAATTTCCTTTCAATCAAATCTAGTGATGTTCTCCATTGAGGTCTTGCATATCTTCCATTTTTAACTATCTTGTGGTTTTCTTTTTATTTTTCTGTGAGGTCTTTTAGCTATATTTTCTAAATGAGTTTTTTGTAGTGTTTAAGAATACTATTGATGATTGTATGTTAATCTTATTTGCACCAACTTTGCTGAACCCTTGATTTTCCTTATAGAAGAATATATAAATATGATCACTTTGTTTCTTCCATCTTATTATTAATTCCTAATTTTTCCTAGTCTTAATGCATTGATTAGGAACTCTTACAACACTGAACACTAGCATCCTATCTTCTTGACTTTAAAGAGGATGCTTCTTAAGTTTCACCGTTACATATAATATTCGCCATATTTTTTAGTAGATGCCCATGGTAAGGTATATCAGTCAAGATATAGGGTTAGAGGTAATAGGAACTTACCCTGATTAATTTAAGCTGAAATCAGACAAATTCATTGCTAAGGACACTATTACAGGCATTACTGACTCGTGGAACTGAGTCCTGGTTCCACCATGGTCTCACTGTCCTGTATATACGCATGCTAAGTTGCTTCAGTTGCGTCTGACTCTCTGTGACCCTCTGGTCTGTAGCCCACCAGGGTCCTCTGTCCATGGGATTCCCCAGGCAAGAATACTGGAGTGGGTTGCATTTCCTTCTCCAGGGGAGCTTCCTGACCCAGGGATCAAACTCAGGTCTCCTGCATTACAGGCAAGATTCTGTAATGACTGAACCACCAGGGAAGCCCTCATTGCCATAGCTACTAGAAAACATATCAACTTCCTGATTGCTTACTGTCATTCTCTCAGGATACAAAGGCCCAAATGTAAGCAGCCAGTTAGCTAAAGATAGGGAATAAGCATGATCAGCCTGGGCTTTTCCTTTCTTGTACTATCATATGAACTTCGTGACTTGGTACTCCCTCCCTCCGCCTCCCATCCTCTCTTCCACTTTTCTTCTCTTTTCTCCCCTCGCTCCTTTCCTTCTTCTTTTTTTTTTTTTTTTTCTGGACTGATTTGTACAAGAAAGAGAGTATCAGTTTCTTGAAGGTTTGGTTAATCCATTCAGGCTGGTACCTTTGTGGGGATAGAGATAAATACCTAGATAAATAGATGGAATTTAATCATTGTTTGTCTGTTTATGTTATTCTATTTATGTGCTTGGTCACTCATTTTTTTTTCTAGAGACTTATCAGTTTCGTTTTAGAAACTTATGAGGATAAAGCTATTCATAGTATTCAAGTCATTTTTATAAAACTGTACAGTATTTGTAGTTGTAGTCTCTTTTTCATTCCTAATACAGTTATATATTGTGCTGTCTCCCTTCTTTTTCCTGATTAATTTTGTTAGATAATTGTCTATTTTATTTTCTCAGGGAACCAGCATTTATGTTAGTTTCTCTAATTTTTATAATTATGGTACAGTATTTATGGCCTAAATGAAGTGATAATTAGAATTTTTAGCCATATGTAGCAATTTCTAGGAAAAAGTTTGCTTCAATGACTCTGAAAAAATCCCTTGGAAAATATGATTTTCTTCTATGCTGTTCTTGCAAGGACAATCTTAACAGATGTACATGAGGGTAAGGACATTTATATGGATTTTTATTTTTGATGAACATATGTTTATATAGGACTTGCTAGACAAGTGCTGTTGTGATACATGAACACACATGCCCTGTCCTCTAGGACTTTTCAAGCTAATGAAAATTTACAGCCACTCTTTATAGTCCACTATACTGTTAGGAGTCAAGGGCTTTATTAATCAGTTCTCGCTGACACTGGGCACAGACTTCCTGGGAGAGTAGCTGGCCTGGATTTCACAGCCAGTGAGCTTGTATTCCATCCTGCAAAGCTCTCTCTTCATACCAGACCACACATATGGCCCAAGGAGGGCTATTTACTCTGTCCTCTTAGAGTCCGAGAAATCATTGTTTAGTGGTCTGGCGTTATCTATATTTACTTGGCTTGATTTGGGATAGAGTATAATCCTAGGTCTTGATGAAAGGATTTTCATGTGTTAACCTTTTGGGTCATGATATTTGTGGGATTTTTCCCACTCATAAAGTGATTTGTGGGGAAAATGTGTACTGATCTTTAGTTTAGGATTAAAACAGATATACCCAGGAGAGACGGGTCTATAAAATTCATCTCCACTTGAGAAACGCAATAAATAAACACTTCTAAAATATCTTGTTGATTCAGTTATTTCAGTCCAAAAGCCAACTGGAGATCTGTTCTATATCAAGGTTCCCCAGCCCTCTTGTGAAAAGGGGCTGTTTTTCATTTCCTTGCAGGCTTAAAGAGGAGTGGAAACAGTTTCAGAGATGGTTCTCCTCAGAGCCCTGCAGGGTATGCCCATACAGGAGTATTTATATCCCCAGGAGGAAACTGGATGATGTGAGCTTAAGGGTAAGATCAGAGACAATGGTCAGGTTTACTATGAGCAGCCAGTCCCTGATTTCAGAGGTATCCTGGCTGATCCACATGATGCCTGTTGGGTGTCAGGGTCCAGAATGGCAGGGAGTTGTATCTAGGGGATATCGTTGTTGTTGTTGTTTAGTTGCTAAGTCATGCCCAACTCTTTGCAACCCCATGCACGGAAGCCTGCCTGGCTCCTCCGTCTATGGGATTTCCCAGGCAAGAATACTGGAGTGGGTTGTCATTTTCTTCTCCAGAGGATCTTCCCGACCCAGGGATTGAACCCACACCTCCTGCACTGCAGACAGATTCTTTACCACTGAACCAACTTGGGGAAGCCCCATCCAAGGGACGTAAAGAGCGATAAATGAGACCCTACATACACTTCCTCCTTCTCTTCATCTTATGCTGAGCAGCCCCCTGGACTTGTTTGTGTAAGCCCCAAGGTTTGATTGGACTTTGGCACCAAACCGCTAGTGCTACTAGACGTTAGCACGCTCTGATTGCTGCAGTTGCATCAACTAGGATCTGGGTTGGCAGCCAAACTAAGCCAATGGACTGTGTCGTCGTAGAATTCCCACACCAGGCAGAAGGCACAAAATGACTCGGAGACCTGGTCGTAGTTCCTGCAGCTATTAGTCATGGTGTGTTAGTGGAATGCAGTCTCAAAAAACTATTTCCTAAGTGCTTTCCAAGGACCTGGTTCCTCACACAGATAGTTTTCTCCAGCTGTAATGACAGGGAGAAACTAGAGTGTCAGGGAGGACAGAATTTATGCTTTAAGTTTAATTTTATTTTGGATCAGATGTTCCTTAAAAATAAATCTTCACCTGATCCTAGTTTTGATTTCAATTCCATAGACTGGTGATCTGAGAGTGAGGACAGAGATCTTAGAGTCTGTTTATACGGTATAAATACAGAAAGGTCTGGTTCTGAGTCGAAGGATCAGATCAGTGTTTGAATATAAACTTAAAACCTCTCTAAGTCACATGTTATTTTTCGAAGCATTGAAACTGGTCTTTGCAAACGCCCTAAATCCCTTTGTTTGAGAAACTTTAAATAAGCACTGCGTTTTCTTGCCATAAAGTTCTGCACTTCATCTAGAAAGCCTCTTTTAGAAAAACAGCTCTGAAAACCTGAAGCTGGCAAAGAAGTTGGATAAGTTGAAAGGGAAATGATAGAAAATTCTGGTTTGCGGTAAAGGGGAACAAAGGATGGGGGAGAAGTAATTATTGTCAATTTGAAACTTTGTATTAAATTTCTGTTGTACAGTGTTCAAGACTGGCATAAATTTCAGTTTGTTTTATCCAGACAGTTACAGTGCTGGAGCTGAAGCTCCAATGCTCTGGCCACCTGATGCAAAGAGCCAACTCTTTGGAAAAGACGGTGATGCTGGGAAAGATTGAAGGGAAAAGGAGAAGAGGGCGGCAGAGGATGAGATGCTTAGATAGTATCACTGATTCAGTGGACACAAACTTGAGCAAACTCCAGGAGACAGTGGAGGACAGGGATGCCTGACATGCTATAGTCCCTGGGGTTGCAAAGAGTCAGCAGATACAGTGTTAAATGTGTCAGAAATCCAGCATGTGGATGTCATTCCTTATATTTTAATAGCACAAGAGATGGGAGCAGCAAGGGATGAAGGCAAAAAAAAAAGATAGAACACAGGCTTTCTAGTCCATGGAATGCTCTGGGGGTTCAGAGGTAAACAAGGAGAGGAATTGAATTTGGGCAATGCCTCACTTTTATCTGTTACAAGTTCCCACCAGCTCCAATGTTCTGCTAACATTGGTAATTTTATAGATGGTAAGTTTGGATGGTGGAGGAAAGGAGCTGGCATTAGGGTAATGAATGACCAGACAGACCTGGAGTAAACCGGGAGCAGCTCGAGGGTCCCAAGAAGGGGTAAGGAGGGGAGGGAGAGCACAGATGGAAACTTGCCCCCTTTACAACCGAGGTCAGCCATGCCTGACACGCCAGAGTGGTATTTCTCCAAGTGTGGCCCCCGGACAGCTTGCATCCAGATTATCTGTGAGCCTGTTAAAAATCCAGGTTCCCAGATGACACTCAAAATCAGTGAAGCCAGAACAGTGGGAATGGAGCTGGAAACTCTGCATCTCAACAAATATCCTCAGTAATTTCAAGGCACCCAAACTCCTTTGTGCCAAAGAATAACTCAAAAGTAAGAAAGTGCAAGTTAGAAAGGAACCTACAAATATCATATGTAAAAATGACCTCTGCTTAGGCTTCCATAACCCTTAGGTCAGGATCTCCTCTTTAATTGCCTTCAGAGTCACTGGGAAATTTTCAAACTTTCTTCAGTTTTTGGAGAATCTCTAGTGTAAGAAAGGAAAGAATTGCAAAATGAAAAGTAAGTAGGTAACATTGGGACAGACTGGCCAGGACCAGTTTCATATCCATCCTTTTTCCATTTTGAAATGTGGAGTCCAGCCATAGTGAGCTGACTGCATTTCCCCAAATGGCCTATCCTTTCCCTTAGCTCCATGCCTCTGCTCTTGGCTGTTCCTTCCGTCTAGGATGTCTTTATCTTGAGGGCAGATTTCTGTTTGTTTTTAATGTCTTAGTTCAAGTGTCATGTCCTCTGGGGAACCTGGCCACCTCAAATTCCATATTGCACAACGCTCTGCAGGAGTTTAATCACTCAGTCATATCTGACTCTCCGCAACCCCATGGACTGTAGCCCACCAGGCTCCTCTGTCCATGGAATTCTCCAGGCAAGAACACTGGAGCGGGCAGCCATTCCCTTCGCTGGGGATCTTCCCGACCCAGAGATCGAACCTGGGTGGCCCACATTGCAGACAGACCCTTTACTGTCTGAGCCACCAGGGAAGGCCAGCAATGCTCTGTAATAGCACTCAATACTCTCTACTGAGTTACTGACTTGTCTTTGCCATTTGCCCATGTATTTTTCAGGGTCATTTACTTGTCTCCTCTATTTAGTACAGAAGTTAGTACATGAAAGCCGCCTAGCAAATGTTCTTTAATAAATGACTTAATGTCAGTTCAGTTCAGTTCAGTTGCTCAGTCGTATCCGACTCTTTGCAACCCCATGGACTGCAGAACGCCAGGCTTCCCTGTCCATCACCAACTCCTGGAGCTTACTCAAACTCATATCCATTGAGTTGGTGATGCCACCCAACCATCCCATCTTTTGTCGACCCCTTCTCCTGCCGCCTTCAATCTTTCCCAGCATCAGGGTCTTTTCTAGTGAGTCAGTTCTTTGCATCAGGTGGCCAAAGTATTGGCGTTTCAGCTTCAACATCAGTCCTTCCAATGAATATTCAGGACTGATTTTCTTTAGGATGGACTGGATGGATCTCTCTGCAGTCCAAGGGACTCTCAAGAGTCTTTTCGAACACCACAGTTCAAAAGCATCAACATCTTAATGACTTCATGTCATGATGCCCCAAAGCATACTGCCTAACTTGTGTATTTCAGTAATGAGACTATTTTCACTTTACCTTGTATAAGATTCCATTTGGAGTAATGGAGAATTTTAGTTGAATAAACGAAACATTCATCCAATAGCATGAATTAATTCAACCTTTGGTTTTCCAAGGGTGGGAGAGAAACTATACCCAGAATAAGGAGGAGCAATTTTGTCACAAAGTTTAGGTTAAATTGGTTCTGAGTGCAGCCATGCAGTGAATGGGTGAGGTTTATATGTGGGCACTGAGCAGGAATTAGTTGACAGGTGGGTCACAGACAGGTGGGAAAGCATAGGGTGGGGGGGGATGGAGGGAGGAGGGTGCAAGCTGCTTATTTAACATCTTATCTAGCGATGGCCCTGCACTCCAAGTGGAGGGAGCAAACTCTTTTTTCTTTGATGGCCGTGGCCTCCTCATGGCTCCTAAACACAAAGCTCAACTGGGGCTCAGTTCCTCCACCTGAGCAAATGAAACAGGCTTTGGGGGCCTGGCCTGAGAAGTTGACCACCCAGAGGAAAAAAATGCACTCAAAATCCCATAAGAAAGACTTTCAAATAAAGTTTTGGAATCTAACCAACTCAGAAATTGAACAAGGCCTAGATTAGCTTTCTCTTAGAAAGCAACTCAGTAATGAAAGCAGGTTATATTTGTGCAGAGGTCAGGGTTTAGGGGCTTCCCAGAGGGCTCAATGGTGAAGAATCCACCTGCCAAAGCTGGGGACGTGGCTCCAGTCCCTGGGTCAGGAAGATTCCCTGGAGAAGGAAATGGCAGCCCACTCCAGTATTCTTGCCCGGGAAATCCCATGGACAGAGGAGCCTGGAAGGCTGCAGTCCATGAGGTCACACAGAGTCAGACACGACTGAAGCCACTGAGCACTGTACTCACAGGACTCTAGAGATACAACAAGATATTTCATGAGAAGGAAACTGGTTGAAGTTTGAGGGGTAGGAGATATTAAAAGAAAAAAAGCAGATTCTTTAAACAAAGAGTAACAAAATGACCAAACTTTCTGAACTCAAAAGCAGACATAATCCTATAAGTCATATAACATAGTTGTCCCACTCTACAGAATTTGTGGTGTGATCAGTATATAAAAGAGGACTCAACTATGCCAAAAGACAAGCAAGAAAATCTGAGTAGTTTGGTGTGGGCCAGTCTCCATTTCTAAAACTCATCTGTTGTTGTTCAGTCACTAAGTCACATCCAACTCTTTCATACCCCATGAACTGCAGCATGCCAGGCTCCTCTGTCCTCCACTATCTCCCAGAATTTGCTCAAATTCATGTCCATTGGTGATGCTATCCAACCATCTCATCCTCTGCTGCCCCTTCTCCTTTTGCCTTCAGTCTTTCCCAGCATCAGGGCCTTTCCAATGAGTTGGCTCTTCGCATCAGGTAGCCAAAGTACTGGTGCTTCAGCAAACTCATTAACAAATATTTATTATGCCCAAGCATGTGTGTGTGTGTGTGTGTGTGTGTGATACTTAGGCACATAAGAACTGTTTAATAAATATTATTGAACAAATGAATGAATGAATGAATGAGTGAACGTCTACTGTGGGTCAGGTATGGTTCTGGAGCTGGGGTGTCGTCCTAAGACACACATGGTATTTATTCTCATGGGCCTTATAGTCTAGTGGGATAACAATGAAAACACTATGTTTAGAAAAGAAAGTACCAATTTCTGTTGGGGCAACAGGTAGCAAATTACTTGAGCCAGAGGGTCAGATAAAAATATTTCCATGGGAGGTATAAATTAATTAAGATATAGGGATATGCCATACAACACAAGGAATATAGCCATTGTTTTATAATAACTGTATATGGAATATAATCTGTAAAGATATTGAATCATTGTATCACCTGAAATGTTGCAAGTCAGCTATACTTCAATAATACCTACATAGATGCATAGATGTATAGGTGTCTCTATGGAGGAGTGGAAGGGAAGAGGGAATGGGGCTATGGTATAAGGCTGAACAGGTGGTGCCCTGTGCCAGCCCTAGCGGGTGCCGTCCACAAAAATTTGGTATGGAGGGAGGCCAGGGACAGAATGGTATATGCAATGGCCTGAATGCAGGAGTGTGGCAAATGTGATCAAGGAACTGTGGTCTAGAGAGGCACGGGAAAAAGTCAAGGAGGGTGAGGCTGAGAGAAGCAAGTAGACAGGCCTGTCCAGGGAAGGTTAAGGATTTGGGACTTTATTCTAAGGGAGAGGGCAGCCATTTTCCGTTTTGAGATTGGTGTTTTGGAAAGAAAATCCAATACCCTTGGTTTCAGGGTGGAGAATGTTTTAGAGAGCGGCAAGAGTGAATGCTGGACAGAGAAATACAGTAGCCTGAGCCTCAGTGATGGGAGAGATAGTCCAGCTCAGAGTCAACGAGATGGCCTGGTTGATTGGCTTTGGGGATTAAGAAAAGGAAGAGTCAAATGTGTATAGCGGGGATGGTGTGTGTGTGTGTGTGTGTATAAAACTTAGATGTGCAAATATTCTTTAAAACAAATTGAACTCTGATCCTTTCCCTGCTCTTTTGTGGTTCTCTCTCCACACCTTTATAACCTGAGAATGTTCAATATGAAGGGGTCTAATACCTGCCCATGGAAGACACTCTGGGAGAGCCTTCAAATCTCCAGTCCATCGCACTAAAATACCTGCTGTCTAAGCCATGGTTAATGGGCTGCAGAGGCCCTTTACTGAAGCCGGGAGCCCCCTTGCTTAGGACAGGCTTCCTAAGCAGTTCCCAGAAGCGATGTCTTCCCAGCCCTTACCCAAGGTAGTAACAGATGATGAGGTGATGTTTCTATTCTCAGGACCAAAACCTCGCAGACTTTCTCTTCCATGAGGAATTCCTTTCTCCCTTCCTGTACTAGAAGGCACTTGCTCTGTGTTTTTCCCCTTTGGGACACCAGATCTCTTCAAGTATTTTTTTCAGGTTTCATTACTGGGATCCATGAACTTGGATGGGAAAAAATTACATTTTAATTTTCATAGATATCTAACTGTAGTTCATCGTGTCCTTTAATTATGAATGCAGGTGCAAACCACAGTTGTGTCAGGAGTGTTTGCAACGTTATCATCAACAGGAATCACAGAGGTTCTCATATTCTGTTGTAGATATCTGGAAACATAGTTTATCACATCACTTCTTAAATATTGTATTTAATGTGTTAATAAACCTACATGCTAAAAATCATAAATCTGTTTTAATATTTTGGTTTATATTTCAGTATATTTTATTTCCTTTAGAATACTATGCATTTTATTTTAGATGTTCAAAAGCATTGTCAGTCTGCCAGAGGCGTCTTCCAAGCTTTTGACTTAAACATCTGGGGGTATTTATTGAGTTGAGGAAAACTGGAGAAAAGGCAGGTTTGAGGTTAGAATGGGTGGACAGAAATGATATTAGGAGTCAGATCATAATGAGGTATAGTTAAGTTCAGTTAGCCTGTGAACTCAATATGTTACAGTGAAACACAGAAAACTTGCCTGTAATCAAAAAATCGAACCGAAACCTTTAAACCAAAGCTAAAGTTCTGCTTAAAATATGGAGTACTAGCAGGGAAAATCTTAATATTCAGGTGATGTTTATTCTAAAAGCCTCTTATGCAGTAAATCTATTCTTTGAAATGGAATTGATTGCCCAGAAGAGCTGTTTTTCTTCCCGTCAACTTTATGCTAACTAAAAGAACACGAGAGCATATATATTACTTACAAGTAGTCATTATATTTCAGAGAAAGCCTGCATAATAACTCAACTGAGTACCCTTAACTAATAATCATAACTATGTAAATCTTGTAAAAATACACTTAGGGTCAAAACAACTTGATATATTCTATAGATGAACACACACATACACAGCTTTTCTTTTTGTTAGGCTTAAATATAAGAAATTTCTGGCTTTGGGTGAAAAATAATTGTTGAAATATAAGTTGTTTTGTGTGGGCTTCCTACGGTGTGACCAAAAGTTCTGGACCAGTACCTTGGGATCTCTGATGAATTAAAAGGAAATCTCTGATATTCATGTCAAAGCAACACAAGATCAGTTCAGACTAGATAGACAGATGGATAAATAGATGTTTCCTTATATTTTACTGAAAGATAAATGTTGAATCTGAGGGCAATTTACATTTATTTCTATCTTCAATCATTTCAAATTTCTTGGAAACACAGACTGTTATACCTGGTTAACAATCCTAGATAACTACTCTAGGAATTTAGGTAGTTAATCTAGTAAATGAGTGTTTCAATTTATTCATCTTTGTTTATACAAATCAAGGTTTTATTAAGCTGTCCACATCTCAGTCTTGGGAACACCATGGTTGACTTTTTTTCTATTTTTTTTAAGTTGAAGTGTAATTGACTCACAATACTATACTAAGTTCAGGTGTAGAACATAGTGATATTCTTATACATCACAAAATGATCACCATGATAAGTCCAGTTGCCATCTGTCACCATACAAAGATTACAGTATCACTGACCATATTCCTCAGGCTGTGTACTATATCCTGTGACTCACTTGTTACTGGAAGTTCCTACATCTTAATCTCCCTCACTTCTTTCACTCAACCCCGCTCCCTGCCACCTCCCTTCCCTCTGGTGGCCACCAGATCGTTCTCTGCATCTATGAGTCTGTTTCCTGTTGTGCTACATTTGTTCGTTTATTTTTTAGACTTTATCTATAAGCAAAATCATACAGTAGTTGTCTTTCTCTGTCTGACTTCCTTCACTTGGCTAATACCCTCTTAGTCCATTCGTGGTGTCACAAATGGCAAGATGTCCTTCTATAATAAATGTTTCCATTCATTTCTCCTGGTTACAGGGCAGTCTTGAGGCCAGAGGGATCTTGATTATATATTTATTTGACAACCCCCTTTTGCTATCTCCTCACTAAGCCACACACTGATAGAGCAAACTTCAAATGATGAACAAAATTCACCCTAACCGCCTCACACAGGATTGGTTTTGTGGGACACAGTTTTTTCTGTTATTGGGGTCGAAAGCATATGGCTCAAGAGTTGTTATGAATATTAAATGAAATTCACACATGGAGAGTGTCTAGCAAAGTGCCTAGCATGTGGTACAGGTTCAACGTACCTAGCTATGGACACTACTGTGGCCCAAACCCTCGTTTTAAAGCTGAAAAAAAAACGATCACCTAGACTTTCTCATTCTGCTCACAACACCCGCTTCTCTTACCTCTGCACAGATTTTATTCTCAGACAGCCTTGTAATATGGTGGCAAAAATAGACACAGGGAACTCTAGACTTACCCTGCTCTTATGCTAATGATTCCAATAAGAAGACTGTGCCTTTGCCCGGAGATTGGTGGGTGGTGAGCAGAGTGAGGGATTAGCCCCACTTGGACCACATAGAAAGTATTTATGAGAAAGTGTTCCCAGTACGAGAAACCAAGCATCAAGGAAAGGCGGGCTAGACAGATGAGAGGTGTAGTTACAACAGTTCACTGTAGTGAGACAAACTGGAAAACGTGTGTGGGGGGGTGTGTTTGCATGCAGACACATGTATTTGTGGACTGTGAGTATGACTTAGATGAAGTCTAAAGCAATGGACTAGAAACCACAAATGTGATCAGTTCCTAAAGAGAAAGAAGGCAGACTGTACACTCAGCAAAGGTCACATTTCATATTTGCATTCAAATTCATTTTACGCTTTTGCACAATTTCTTATTATTTAATATGATAAGGTCCACTATGGATTAGAGCCACTGATTTAGGACTCCTGTGATTGCAATGATTCAGAAACCCATCTCAAATCACCATTTCATGAAGACAAAGATGGTAGTTGGAGGTAGGCACAGACCTACCTAGAGATGACAAAGCCAAACCAGATTTCTGCAGCAGGTAGATGCAAGTGATGTATTTGCAAAGCAGCTTGTATTTGCAAAGATAGAATCAGACAGGTACACCCATGAGATTAGATCCTCTAGTATGGAAGAACAGGAAAGGTAGAACTCTCTGAAGAAGATTCCATAAGAATCTGAAACTTCAAAATATGTGGGCAGCAACAGGCACTTTCTAAATGAGTTGTGAGTAAAGACATTTTCTAGATAACAATATCTGTGAGTATTTGGCTGCAATTTCAATTATGACCTACTTTGACTCTTTTCTAAGTTTACAACCTCAGTTCTCAATGACTGATGCTACTCAATGGCTGGTATGTCATTCACTGATTTAAATGTGGGCTTTAAAATTGCAGTTATTAGTATGGATACGATGGTTAAATTCATGTGTTAACTTGACTGAGCCATGAGGTGCCCAGGTATTCGGTCAAACATTATTCTAGGTGTTTTTAGATGCCACTAACATTTGGCTAGGCGTACTGATTGACCTCTCGAGTGTGAGCGCCTTCAACTGAAGCTGAAGGCCTGAATAGAACAAAAAACTGACCCTCTTGCGGTTAGAGGAGACGCCTACTGGCAGACTGCTGAGCTGGGTTACTGGTCGTTTCCAGTCTCTAGACTTAACTGAAATATAGCTCTTCTTGGATCTCGAGCTAATGGCTTTTGGACTGGAATCTGGAGCATCGCCTTTCTTGGTTCTCAGGCCTTCAGATTCCTGTTGGAACCGCACCATCAGCTCTCCTGTGTCTCCAGCTTGCCAACTGCAAATCTTGGGACTTTCAGTTCCACAATCACATGAAGGCCAAGTCCTTATAATAAATCTCTGTTGGGTCTGTTTCTCTGGAGAACTCTGACTAATACAAAAGCTAAATCAGTAGAAATACGTACTTGTTTTTTAATGTGAGAAGAGGTGGAAAGTTAGGTTTGGACAAGTCTAAAGCTGTTTTTATGAGTAAATCCCTAATGTTGATTCTTTTAACTTAATACTTATCTTTCACATAAAATAAATTACAATAGGAAGGACACTGAACTGGGAGTTCAGATACCTGGGTTCTGGATTGGATTCTTTATTATAAACTACATGTGAAACCTTGACCAAGTTACTGAGTCTTTCTAGGCTCAGATTCTCTCACTTTAAAAGTGAAAAATTGGGATACTTTGTTTCAGAATAGTAAAGATATCTAGAGCCTATAGCAGTCTCTGGAAGCCAGCTAAAACCAATAAGGAAAATTAGCAACAGACACCCCCCTTGTGATGATTAGATTCCCAGGTAGCACAGTGGCTAAGAATCTGTCTGCCAATGCAGGAGTCCTAAGAGAGGCAGGTTTGATCCTTGGGTTGGGAAGATCCCCTGGAGTAGGAAATGGCAATCCACTCCAGTATTCTTGCCTGGAAAATTTCCACGGACAGAGGAGCCTGGCGGGCTACAGCCCATGGGGTTGCATAGAGTCAGACACAGCTGAGCCCACACTCAACAAAATTAACTTGAACCATAACGGACGTGAGGAACAGCTGTCAAGTGCAGTAAAATTGGACCAGAAGGAGGGAATGAAGGGAAGGAAGAGGGCTCCCAAGGATCACGGCCTGAGGTTAGCGTCCTCCTAAGTAGGAGAACTACTGTCATTACCAATGAGTAGGATGTGCATAAAACAAGGTGGGTGGGCTCAAGGAGTTCTGGAAACCGCACAGATACCCTGCAGTGGCAGGCAAGCTGACCCTTCAAGGGGTTTTTCTGTTTGGCAGACCAGGTGAGAAACTGAATGACAAGCACTGGAGGCTCTCAATCTTCGTCTTCCACAGAATGTAGTTCCACGGAGGCAGGGTTTTGTTCTGTGTTATTGCTGTGTTCCCCAAACCTAGCACTGTATCTGACACAGAGAACGTGCATAACTAACATTTGCAGGGCGGTTGGATGGATGGGTGAAGACAAAGTGAAAGTGAAAGTCGCTCAGGCATGTCCGACTCTGCGACCCCATGGACTATGCAGTCCATGGAATTCTCCAGGCCAGAACACTGGAGTGGGTAGCCTTTCCCTTCTCCAGGGGATCTTCCCAACCCAGGGATTGAACCCAAGTCTCCCGCATTGAGGGCGGATTCTTTACCAGCTGAGCCATAAGAAAGAGAGGTTATGGCTAAATCAACCCATTAACATACTTATATTTGATACACATACATATCTTTTTGTATTATTTGGGACCTTAAAGACGGGAAACCTTGGGGCTTCCCTAGTAGCTCTGCTGGTAAAGAATCCTCCTGCAATGCAGGAGACCCCAGTTTGATTCCTGGGTTGGGAAGATCCCCTGGGGAAAGGAATGGCTACCCACTCCAGTGTCCTGCCCTGGAGAACTCCATGGACAGAGGAGCCTGGCAGACCACAGTCCACGGGGTTGCAAAGAGTTGGACATGACTGTGCGACTTACACTGTCACTTTCACGTGAATTGCAAAATCTTCCTGCTATTCCAGAGCACCTCTCTGTTCCTTCACACATTCTCATAAATTATTCTGCCACATTCAGAGAAAAACTCTTCATTATCAAGGAAGAATTTGGTAGGATTTATCCAAAAGCATAAGATTTACGTAGAAAACAAAAACCTATTCAAGTAGCCAAGAAAAACAACAGAACAAATAAAATCATAAAAAGGGCAACATCGAGATACTTTTATCGCTGTAGAGCATACAAAACATGTGACTAAAGAGTTATCGGTGAGCTCATACTACTTAAAGGGATACAGAGTCTCAAGGAAAAAAGGGTAAGACAACATAAATGTTTAAAAAATTAATTGGCAGATCTTGGGACAGAAGTGCAAAAGAAAAATAAAGCATTCATAAATACAAAAGCCTTAATGGGAACAACAATGCTGCCAGTGTTAAAAATACATCCAAGACATCTTGAGAAAACTAAGAAAAATGAACTGGAAAAGAAAAATGACCACAGCAGATGGGGAAATGTAGTTAAAGCACACAGAAGAAAATTCAACAGGAGCAACATATGTTTTAAAAAACAAGAACAGATCAGAGTGAGCACAGAAATATTCCAATATGTGTTAGAAAAAAAAATCCTGAAATAAAAGAAGACCTGAATCTATAGAATTAAAGGACACAGTATTTCAGCAGAGGACATAAATATTTACAAATACCCATGGAAAATCTAGTACAGTTAATGCCTTTCAAAGAAAAAAAAAAAAACACAAGAATATCAGAGAGGGGAACATAAAGATCTCATCTTAAAAGCAAAAGAATCTGGCTTCCTTGCTAGCTCAGTGGTAAAGAATCACCTGCCAATGCATGATACACAGGTTAGATCCGTGAAATAAATAAAAAAAAATTTTTTTAAAAATACAAAAGAATTTAAGTGGCTTTAAACTTTCCATATTCAGTGCTAGGAAGAACAAAGTCATGTCTTAAAAGTTCTCAGGGAAATAAGTGTGAACCCCCAAATTATATACTGGGACACACGAAGTATTTTATCCCACTGTTCATATATTCAGTAACTTTTTCAAATCTATTAAGAACTGAGGAAAATACAAACTACATGAACTTTTAAAAAATGATTATCAAACTTAAGTCAGTCAAGATATGAATGTAATTACATATAATAAAAGAACCAGCTATGAGCATAGAGTCACTTTATATGTAGAACTCAGGTTAAAATAACTTGGAGGAATTATATGATTATAGAACAGACTGTAAATGTAATATATTATTATTTTGTAGAAATAATATAACTAACAAAAACCAGGATCTAGAGAGAAAAGAGGATGGAGATAGTGTAAGTGTACTGATTTCCTGGTCTTCAAAGTAGGTGTTTACGGCTGATCTAAGATCAATGGCATCTGGTCCCATCACTTCATGGGAAATAGATGGGGAAACAGTGTCAGGCTTTATTTTTGGGGGCTCCAAAATCATTGCAGATGGTGATTGCAGCCATGAAATGAAAAGACCCTTACTCCTTTGATGGAAAGTTATGGCCAACCTAGATAACATATTGAAAAGCAGAGACATTACTTTGCCACCAAAGGTCCATCTAGTCAAGGCTATGGTTTTTCCAGTAGTCATGTATGGATGTGAGAGTTGGATGGTGAAGAAAGCTGAGCGCCGAAGAATTGATGCTTTTGAACTGTGGTGTTGGAGAAGACTCTTGAGAGTCCCTTGGACTGCAAGAAGATCCAACCAGTCCATCCTAAAGGAGATCAGCCCTGGGTGTTCATTGGAAGAACTGATGTTGAATCTGAAACTCCAATACTTTGGCCACCTCATGTGAAGAACTGACTCATTGGAAAAGACCCTGATGCTGGGAAGGATTAGGAGCAGGAGGAGAAGAGGAAGACAGAGGATGAGATGGCTGGATGGCATCACCGACTTGATGGACATGGGTTTGGCTAAACTCCGGGAGTTGGTTATGGACAGGGAGGCCTGGTGTGCTGTGATTCATGGGGTTGCAAAGAGTTGGACACGAATGAGTGACTGAATTGAACTGAAGATCAAGCATGTAACTAAACAAAATAAGTGTAGCAGAAAAGAAAAGAAGGTGAAAGAAACAAAATATTCTGCAAACAGAATCATTCAGAGTGGGTCATTAATGGATACTGGTTTAAAGAAAGAGAGAACTTACTATATATCATATTATTATATGAAGTTTATGTTAGAAAGTGACAAAAATTACTAGAACTAAAATTGGACCATAAATCTTACATATTATGAAAAAATATACACACTGACAAAATAAACTTTGAAATCACAATGGTAAAATATTAGAAACAAATCATAAGAGGCTTCTGTTTTTTTCTGAATGTTTTGGGAATATTCACAACAACATGCACATAATATAAATCACTCCCACTGAGGAATATTAACAAAGCAGGACAAAAATTATTTTAAATCTCACAGCCACCAAGGTAATAAAGAATTAAAACAAAGAAGAGGCAAGGGAAACCTAGAGAGGTGAATCCCAGAAGTGGGTGATGATTCTGGAAGAGTGAAGCACAGATTTTGGCAGCCCCGTAGGGGAAGATGGTTAAAAAAAAAATTCTAATTAAGTTTTGTCAAGTAAGGATCTCTGACCAAGCTCCACACATGGAGTTGGGATTCCCAAGGGCTTCATCTTAATGTGAAGAGTAGCTGGAAGAACTTGGGACTAAAGTGCAGTTTCAAAGCATCTCAGTCTCTGTAACTGGATTAAGGTGATCTAGGATTGCTAGTGCACCAACCACCTGCCAAAGGCAAATGTTAATCCTCCCTGGAGGAAGATAATCTTAGGCCTTCAATGATTTCAACGTTATTTTCATTTACAATATCTTGCACACAATTAAAAATAACCAGCCAAATGAAAAGGAAAGATGACTTACATAAAAATCAAGAGAAGTAACAGCAATGGAAATGGATGCACAGGAGCTTCAGATGCTGAGTTATCAGACAATAACTTTAAAACTTTTAATAGAAAATATTTTTTAAAAACCAAAAGTTGATTCTGTAAAAAGGTGGAAAACATTGATAAATCCTGGGTGAAGCTTATTAAGAGCAAAGAATCAGAAATGAAAAGGGATATATCACTGCAAAGCTTACAGATATTTTTATTTTTTTTACAGATTTTTAAAAAATTATCATATCACTTAAAGATATTATTAACTTTATATACCTAAATATTAGTTTCTAGAAAAAATACAACTTATCAAAACTGACACCAGAAGAAATAGAAAGTCTGAATTATCCCATAAGCTTAAAGGAATTAACAATCATAACAAAGGCACATTGCAATTTCTCCAGACTTAACCCACTCACTTTTTCTCCTTAAAACTTTATTTCCATATTTTTGAGAAAGTATTCGTTTCTCCATAGGAATTTTTGGGGAATTTTTTAGTACCTGTTTCCTCTCCACCTTATTTTACTCAAGTTTCTCAAACTTTTAAGGATTATATGTTATACTACATAGTTCTCAATTATATTTCAAACCACAGGAGGACAGACCAGGTGGCAGAAAGAAGAAAAGTAGGGAGATACAGAAGAAGGAAGAAAACAAAGAGCTGTTCAGATTTAAAAACCACAATTTTCAATTTCCTAGTCTATGAGATAAATATCATTATGGTATACCTACCATATCATTGTAAAAATTAAATGAGAAAAAACATGTCACCATATTAGTACAGAACCTAGGACATAGACGAATTCTATGGATAGTAGCTATTATTTATAATTATGATGGAGAGAAAATAAATAAAAATACATGTGATTTGGTTTTGGGTTTTAAAATGTGTTAATGAGGAAACATCCAAAGTCTCTTCATGTTTCTTTAGTGGAAGTACAAACTTTCTATACTGAGTGGTAGAAATGAGTATAGCCATTCCTGGAAGCTGTTCTAAGTTAGCCTACCTGATCTGATGGCCTATGAGTTGATCAAAACATTTGACACTTTTCTAAAGAAAAGAAAGTGAAATAATAACTTGGCCTTTCTTTAAAAAAAAAATATACACCAGGGACTCTGCATCCTTGCCAATTACCTGTAACATGGTCTTTTGAGACTGCCCAGCATTGTTTGGAATTTCCAAGTCTCAGCACTATAACAATAATTCACTAAAACCATCCTCCAAATAATTTTATGTTATCTATTTACTTAACAAAATATATTATTGTCAATAAATAATATAGAAACTTATTACCTATAATTACTGGAGCATATTGATCGCAGCAAAGAGGGCAGTTAAGAATGGCTGATGCAAATTCTGCAAAACAAGTTTACTGACCTTCCTGTATAAACCCTCAAGAGCCCTTGAGGGACAAAAAGGTTACTTTCACAGGGAACTTTCAATTGCCTGCTCTCTGATGTCTAAACATAATAAGCTAAGTTCATTTCTTTCCCTTGTTGGCTAAAAGACCACAGAAAACTGATCCTTCACTTAAAATCAAGAAAAAAAAATTACAAATTACATTGCTTTTGGTTAAATTCATTTTTCATCTCAAGGATTGAGCTCCAGATTATCACATCAAAATATATTTTTTTTAAATCCGAAATTCTTTCTCTGAATTTTATTGAAAATCAATTCTGCTTTAATTATCAAATGGGATGAATATTTTGGTGTTAATCTTTTTCTCTTGCAATGAATTAAAACACATAGAAGCACTATTTGAAAATCATGCCAGGAGATAATAAATGTTGCATCCTTTTCTCCAGTGATCCTTTTGTTTTGTGAAACCAGCTTTTCCATATTTGAAGGTATCACTCAAAAATGGCCTTTAGTGAAGTCCAATCATTCTGAATGCAGCCATCTGAGAAGGACCTCCCAGATACCAATGCATTTGGACTTTCCACCCACTTAGACTACTTGATTCAGAACAGAAATTGTGCAGTTTCATTTTTACTGTTTTCTTGATTCAGGAGATTGTCAGGAGGCAATCTTTATTGTCTTTTTCGTTTTAATCAAGAGAATTGTCCATAGGAGATGATTTCTGTATAAAATATACATGGAGCAGATATGACCTCTTGGTCATGACATTTTTCCATTATCATACTGGAGATTTTTTCAGGAGTACACATTATATTCTGCTGCCCTTTTCATATCATGTTATAGCATCATTAAACTTTAGACCTGTCTGTGAAAGCTGAAGTGTATTTGGGAACCAGGAAGCTCTGACTTGTTGGCCACGATGAATAAAATCACCAGGAAATCCCTAGATTTTTCTCCCATAGTATTCAGGTATGCCCTGCATAAGCCCTCAATTTTAGAAAATCTGTCCACACGTTTTTAAGGACAGGGGAGATGGAGAGGCGACCTATCGATGACATATACAGCATTTTACTTGGAAGAGCATGGGTTCCCTCCACCCTGCCACTCTGCTCTTGGCCTCAGGTCACCAGGGTGGGTCTCTACAGTCATGCCTTCGGAGGAATTACAACTGTGGCTGTATCTACACTAATATTTTGATGAATCATATTTACCAAAACAACTTGTTTTTAATTGAGCAATAATTTGAGTTATGGTAAAAATCAATATATGTTGTTTAAGAAAAGCATTAAGCTTCAATTCGTAGAAATAGATTTTAAGGGAAGTCCTGTCTGCATTTGTTTCTTATTTATTTACACCCTGCTACTATAGAACACCAGTAGGGTATCTTGTTTCAGATTTTAGAAGTTATTTTTTAAATCTGCATTTGTTTTATTCTCTTTCAATTATGTTTTAGTATCTCATGTATTTAAATCAATTTCCAAAGAGTCCTTTGTGGTTCAGAAAGAAACACAGAATGATAAGGCTGAGCTTATTCCCAAAGAAATATCATGGAAACCGCATACATAATTTAAAATTTTCTAGTTGTCACATTAAACTAAGTAAAGAGAAATAGGTGAAATGAATGCCAGTCGTGTGTGCCCGCATGATCGTCGTGTCTGGCTCTTCGTGACCCCGCGGACTATGGCCCGTCAGGCTCCTCTGTCGCTGGAACTCTCCAGGCAAGAATACTGGAGTGGGTTGCCATTTCCTCCTCCAGGGGATCTTCCCGACCCAGGGATCGAACCCGGGTCTCTTGCATTGTCAGGTAGATTCTTAACCACGGCACCACTATGAAGCCTATGTTTGATTACATTAATATGTCCAAACTGTGTACCTTTAGCATGTAACCAGATCAGTTTTATAAATCCTTCACTCTTACTGAATCTTCACAGTCCAGCGCGCATTCTCTACCTGCAGCGCATTTCAGGCCGCATTTCAGGGGCCTGGGGGCCACACGGCGCCATGGCTGTTGTGTCGGCCACCGCAGCTCTGCTCTGGGGGGGCTCGCAGCTACCCTCCTGGGCTGAGAGAGCCCCAACCCTCAGCCGCGAGGCCTCTGACCTTTTAATGAAGACAGGACTCTTCTAGAACTACAGAGCGTGCTCATAGTTACGAGTAATAACGGTCCAACCCTGCCCCACCTAGCCACACTTTTAAAAAACGGTTTACAACTTTTCTTTCATTACAAGTGAAATACATGTTTTCTGTAGAAAAATTAGAAAGTACAGATTACAAAAAGAAAAATTTAAATACCTCTAATTCCACTCCTTGAGAACTTCTAACATTTTGTTGTATGTTTAGAAGTTTTTTTGTGTGATTTTTATAAAACAGCTTCATAATGCATGTACTCTTTTGTAACTGCTGTTTTTAACCTAGTATTACAGTTTAAACATCTTCTCATGTTCTTTTTATGCAGCATTTAGACAAATTTTAATGGCAAAATAATATTTCATTTAGTGCATGTACTGTCATTTATTTAACCAATTCCTTTGTCTTTGGACGCTGCAACTTTTTACCTATCAAAAAGTTTGCTGTCACAAATGACTCTATTCTTCAGGTCTGTATTTTGCTCATGTTTGAAGGGAGCAGGGAACAATTTTTACAGGTAATCCAAAGACTAGGAAGATAGTTGAAAATTGAAGCCATTTATATAATTGTTTTTTTTAAATTTTGTCTGAATAGTTTGAAATATTCAGTTCTGCATGCATAGAGGATCCTCATGTAACTTACAGAAAAACCAGACACATGTCTAAGACTGAATGCATTTTAAATGCGTTTAAGGCTAATGAAAGAAAGAATGACAACTACAGTCTCTTCCTTTTCTCCAAGTGGGTATTCTCAGAGAAAACAGCTACACACCATCTCCTTTATGTTATAGTTTGTTTCTTGAGTCATCATCACTGTTGCAATGAAAACATAAATCCAAACTTATTTCATTTTCTGAATAGTCAGGGAAGCTAAAGATCTAAAGGGTAATTTCCTGAATGTAAAATATCTCCTTCAATTGTCTCATTTTAAGGGTGTGGGAAAAAGCAAAGAAGAAATATTATTCTCCATATATGCAAAAAAACCCCTGAGGCTTAGAGAGTTTATAATGTATCTAAAGTCACAGAGATAGTTACTAACAGAGTTGGGATTGGCCAGCCCAGTTAAAAGGCAGCTAAAATCTCTCCCTTATTGTACTGATGGAACACAGGTGGTAAAAACCCTAGTGATGCTGTATGGAGAGGAATCATTTCTAGATTGCCTCTTTATAGGTTATTAAACTCCGTTATTACCCAAGTTTTCAAATAATTTTGTGGCCAGGACAGAAATAATAAAGGCAAAGAGGATTGTGGGCATGAAACTTAACTTCTGTCATTTTGCAGGTCCTTATTAAATCAGTCCTGTTACGCTTATCTTAGTTTGCTGAGGTTTGTGGTAAAATGTGGCTACTATCAGCAATATATGATATGCATAACATTCATAGCACAATATATAACCGGGTATTTTGATTATCTATTATTGCATTAAAATTTAGAGGTTCAAAACAGCCATTATAGGAACTTCCTTGGTGGTCTGGTGGTTAAGAGTCCATGCTTCCAATGTAGGCGGGCACAGCTTCTATCTCTGGTCAGGAAAATAGGATCCCACATGCCATAAGGCATGGCCAAACATAAAAAGTAGTCATTACAGGATATCTAAATCTCATCAGAAACTGGGATAAGGTGCAGCTGAGGCATTCTCAAGGCAATGTCCGAGTTTATTGAATGGTATTCGTGTGACACGTGGGTGTGCTTGGAGACCACGAGGTGTCTTCCTTCACACATCTGCTACTTCATGAGGATGGCTGAATGCTGGTCTTAGGTGGGAGCTCCTACACTCAGAATGACCACTTCATGGTGGTCAGACTTCTTTCATGACAAGCCATGAAACATCCTTCTAGGAGAATATTCAAAGACAACCAGGCAGAAGCTGCAAGACTTCTAAACCAATCTCAAGCCCCAAGCACACCACTTCTACCACATTCTTTGGTTACGCGATCAAGGCCGCCCCAGATTCAACAGGAGAAAAATTTGTGGCCATCTTTTTACTATCTCAGTGGACATCAATAAATCTTTTTTCCCTTTAGGGACAGGAAATATGATTCATAGAAAAGAGAAAAATCAGTTGATACCCACAGACCCGTAATGACAGAGATGATGGAATTAACCAGCAGTGAGACAAAGCATAAGCCATAAGTCTTCTAAACAACCTCAAGAGAAGAAAAGAAAACATGGCCAAAATGAGGAGAGAAACGGAAGATGCAGAGAAGACCCCGATGGAATTCTATGGTTAAAAATATAGACACTGAAAAACCAGCAGGATGGACTTAACAGCATTAAAGACTACACAGCGAAAAATGTTAAGACTTGAAAACTTAGCAATGGGAAATATCCAAAATCAAGTACAGAGTGGGGGAAATGTATATATTTAAAAAAAAAAAACCAGTGCATCAATGACTTGTATAACAAAATAAAGTTATTGAACAGACATGTAATTGGAGTTCCAAAAGAAGATGAGAGAGAAAGGGATCAGAAAAAATACATATTTGAAGCAATAATGACCCAAAGTTTTCCAAATTTGATAAAAACTCTATACCTACCAGTCCAAGGATCTCTAATGAAGCAGCAGGAGAATTAACTAACGTAAAGAAAGCTACACTGGAGCACATCGTAACTGAATTGCTGAAAACCAATGATAAAGTATCTTTTAAAAAGCCAGGGAGAGGGCAAGGGTGGGATGATATGGGAGAATGGCATTGAAGCATGTTAATTATCATATGTGAAATCAATCACCAGCCCAGGGTTGATGCTCGGGACTGGTGCACCGAGATGTCCCAGAGGGAGGGAATCGGGAAGGAGGAGGGAGGGAGGTTCTGGAGGGGGAGCATATGTAAACCCATGGCGGTTTCATGTCATTGTATGGCAAAACCAACCCAATAAAGTAAAGAAAATTTAAAAATAAATAAATAAATAAAAATAAAAGTTAAAAAAAAAAAAGCCAGGGAAAAAAATAAATACACAGACTTCCTATCAGAAATTACACAGGCTGGAATGCAACACAAAGACATCTTTAAGTACTGAAAGAAAGAAAAAGCTGTTAACCTATCATTTTATGCCCAGTTAAAATATCTTTCTATATTGAAGTCAGAGTAAAGACTTTTTCTGATAAAAGTTGAGCAAAATCATTGCTCACAGACCTGTACTAACAACAAGAGCCACGCGTTAAAGGGAATTCTTTAGGCAGGAAAAGATATGTATAAAATGGAAATTTGGATCTACATAAATGAAGAGCAGCTGAAGTGGTGTGGAGGAAGAATGCAGTTTGAAATCCATGTATAACAGTTAAGATGCAAGCAGCACAGAAAGGAGAATTAACTCATTCAAAAATAGTAACACCTGAAATGCAAATTAGGAATGGGAAGAACTTATTTTTTGACAATTTTTCAAATAAAAGTATTTTTCTTCTCCTTAACAATAGGAACATAACACACACACATGCATACACATACATCTCCTTTAAAATATTTGACCCTTGCTTTTAACATTTCTGAATAGAATATACGGATGATAAGTATATGCATAATATCTCTTTGATGTCTCACTCATTGTCCTGACTGGTTTAAAAATTTCTTAAGCCAATAGTCTTTTCTCCCTGGATAAAATTCAGTGATGCTACTTTGAAATTTTATTGAAAGATGGTGAACTTAATGAACTGCCAGTTTGCAGTGTGGCTACCAGAAAAAAAAAAAATGTTAATGTTACCCTCTGCTAAAGCCTGCAATGGCATTTTTAAGGAAAGCTACTTTTCGAACACTGGACAGATGACTGGTATTCACCAAGCTGCTTTTATCTGGAGTACAAACTGAAGGCCAGCTATATTTATGGGCATCATTTTATAGAAGACCTAATACATTATAATTCCTGACATTCATTCAGTATTGTGCAATATATAATTCACTTTTCATTTTTCCTCATAATAACTCAGTGAGAAAAGTGGATAATATTATCACCCTTCCTTGGTTAAGATTCAAAACTTCCTGACTCCTAGTTGATCACCCTGCTTCCTTCATTTTTTTAATCCTTCAGATTCTGTTACAAATTATAGCCTTCAGGTTTCAGCTTAAATCAGCTCCTCAGAGAGGACTTCTTACATAACTTGCAGAGATCTGGGCTCTTCCTTCATCACACTAATAGTGATAATAATATAGTAACTTAACTTTATTATTAATAAATAGATCTTTTCCTGTCTCGCTCCCTCACCGGTCTTCAAGAAGGCAGGCCCTCCATCTGAGTTGCTTATCACGGCGTTCCCTGCACCATGCATGGTGCCTGGAACATGGCAAGCACTCAGCATCTGTACACTACTACCTCACAACAAACAAAAGAGTCTATGGTTATGTAGTTTCAGAACACCGCAGAGTGAAGGTTAGGGGAGCCTGATGTGCTGCAATCCATGGGGTCACAAAGAGTTCGACACACTTAGGGACTGAACCACAAGTGTATCTGTACTCTATAATGGAAGGCTTGCAGCAAACCTGACTGCTGTTCCTTTATTGTATGAACTAAGTCACTCGACCTTTCTCTGGATTATTCATCCATAAAGTAACAAGGTTTAGACAAGCATATAGGCTTTAAGCGGTGCTCCTCAAAGCCTTAAGTGTGCCCTGAGGGTTGAGGAGGAGTGTTAAAGGGAATCGTTATGTTTTTTTTTCTGTTATTTGCATACCAAATAATTTGACCACACAAATTAAACAGCAATCTAAGGATCTATGATAAAATATTCCCAATAATATTGAGGCTGCCCTGTAATGCTCCCTGGTGAATTAGGAACAAAAGAGAGTAAAATTTTAAAGTAACACATAATGGATCATAACAGAGATCTATAAAATCTCTTAAAGGAAATAGAGTGACCGCCTGCAATCTGGCTGAAGAAAATATCCATCAGGCATAGAACTGGTCAGCCATAAACACAGAGAAGAGTGACTCACACATGAGAATCGTGGACCTTCCCATCTAGCCGGACAAATGAGACCGAAGCCAGTAACGCCAAGAGCTATGATCCCACAGAGAAGGCCCTCCCTTGTAAGGAGTGGTGTGATGTTAGGCTGTCTTACCCTCAGAGCATTGAGAAAATGATTTCAACTCCTTGTTTTGATTGATTTCATGTTTTCTTCAAAAAACCTTCTGATATGTCCTGCTTCCTTCCAATAGTCTGCTCACATGAAAAAATGGGCTTTGAAGTCCTGAGTATCCCAGTCCATGTGACAGTTGTACTCATCATCAATTAATAAATTGGCAAACTGATTTGTATGTTTTCATGCCTTTTAAAAGAGGAATCTAGTGTTCACTATGTGCCAAATGTTGTTCTGAGTGTTTCTAATAATTTATTACATCTTCATGGCAACCCTATGAGGCAGTAGCATTATCATCCTATCCTCTACGCTTCATACTTTGCAGAACAGCAGTAGAGTATACAAAGAATCTGATGCCTTTTGCCTGTGATTAAAACCCTGCTCTCCTACTGAACAGCTGTGTGACTTTTATCAAGTGATTTAACTTTCCTGCATCTCAGATTATCATATATAAAATGAAGATAATAATATTACCAGACTCACAGAGCTGTTACAATGATGTAATAATATACTGCACTTTCGTAGTGCCTGGCACAGTTCTAGTAATGTAGTGCTGTGCTTAGTTGCTCAGTCGTGTCTGACTCTTTGCAACCCCAGGGACTGTAGCCTGCCAGGCTCCTCTGCCCACAGGGATTCTCCAGGCAAGAGTACTGGGTTGCCATGCCCTCCTCCAGGGGATCTTCCCAACCCAGGGATCGAAGCCCGGTCTCCCACATTTCAGGTGGATTCTTTACCATCTGAGCCACCAGGGAAGGCCAAGAATACCAAAGTGGGTAGCTTATATCTTCTCCAGAGGAACTTCCCAACCCAGGAGTTTAAACCAGGGTCTCCTGCTTTGCAGGTGGATTCTTTACCAGCTGAGCTACCAGTGAAGTCCAAAGCCATGTAGATATTTATTATTTTCAGTTTAGATCCTTGTATTTGGATTCTTCAGAGAAAATAGAATACACAGAGAGAGAGAGACATAGAAAGAGAGAGGAGGATTTTTTACAATAAGCTCACATGATAATGGAGGCTGAGAAGTCTAAGACCTGAAACTAGAAAGCTGGACACACAAAGGAGCTGATGGTATATTACCAGTCTGAGTACAAAGACCTGAGAATCAGGAGACCCTCTGTGTGAGTTTCAGTTACATTCGAATCCAAAGGCAGGGGAAGACCAGTGTCCCTGCCACTGGAGATAGACAAGCAGAGAGACTTTCCTCTCCTATATAGTCTTTTTTTTCTACTCAAGGCTTCAATGAATTAGATGAGGTCCACCCACACTGAAGAGGGAAACCTACTTTACTCAACCTACTCATTCAGATGTTTACCTCATCTAGAAATACCCTCAGAGACACACCCAGAATAATCTAGGCACTCTATGGCCCCGTCAAGTTGACAGATAAAATTCAACTTCACTATTGGGTTTACAAATATGCGTCTTTATATGACCTTGCATTTCTTCAAATCTATTAGCAATTAAAAATACCAATCAAGATTGCCATATACATACACATCTACCAGTCTGGCTAAAATTTAAAGATGGGTAATACCAGGTGTTGTTGAGGTTGTGGAGTTAACTGGAACTCCCATCCATCCCTGGTAAAAGGGAACATGGTACAATCACTTTGGAAACCAGCGGTGTTTGTTATAATTAAGCATATATTTGCCTATGATTCACAAATCCCATTCCTAGGAATTCAGCTAAGAGAAGTGACTGTATATGCTCATAAAAAGTTTACACATGGATGTTCATAGAAGCTTTAACCATAAAAGCCCCAAATTGGAAAAATACCAAAGAATGAACAAAAAATGATGCATATTCATAATTAGCAATAAAAAGAATTATCTGTGCAACAACATGGATGAATCTCAAAAACATTATGTTGAACAAAAGAAGCCAGACAGAAAAAAAGGTGGCTAATTTATGATTACATTTATGTGATGTTAACAAAGAGAGCAATTTTTTTTAATTTTTTATTTCTTTTGGAGTATAGCCAAAAGTATGCTGTGATAGTTTCAGGTGGACAGCAAAAGGATTAGCCATATATGTAACATGTATCCCTTCTCTCCCAAACTCCCCTCCCATCCAGGCTGCCACATAACATTGAGCAGAGTTCCTTGTGCTATACAACAGGTCCTTGTTGGTTATCCATCTTAAATAACAGTTCAGTTCAGCCACCCAGTCTGTCCGACTCTTTGTGACTCCATGAACTGCAGCATGCCAGGCCTCCCTGTACATCACCACTCCCAGAGTCCACCCAAACTCATGTCCATTGAGTCGATGATGCCATCCAGCCATCTCATCCTCTGTCTTCCCCTTCTCCTCCTGCCCCCAACCCTTCCCAGCATTAGGGTCTTTTCCAACGAGTCAACTCTTCACATGAGGTGGCCAAAGTATTGGAGTTTCAGCTTCAACATCAGTCTTTCCAACGGACACCCAGGACTGATCTCCATTAGGATGGACTGGTTGGATCTTCTTTCAGTCCAAGGGACTCTCAAGAGTCTTCTCCAACATCACAGTTCAAAAGCATCAATTCTTTGGTGCTCAGCTTTCTTTACTGTCCAACTCTCACATCCATTCATGACTACTGGAAAAACCATAGCCTTGACTAGATGGACCTTTGGTGGCAAAGTAATGTCTCTGCTTTTCAATATGCTATCCAGGTTGGCCATAATTTTTCTTCCAAGGAGTAAGCTTCTTTTGATTTCATGGCTGCAATCACCATCTGCAGTGATTTTGGAGCCCCAAAAAATAAAGTCTGACACTGTTTCCCCATCTATTACCCATGAAGCGATGGGACCAGATGCCATGATCTTAGTTTTTTTAATGTTGAGCTTTAAGCCAACTTTTTCACTCTCCTCTTTCACTTTCATCAAGAGGCTTTTTAGTTCCTCTTCACTTTCTGCCATAAGGGTGGTGTCATCTGCATATCTGAGGTTATTGATATTTTTCCCAGCAATCTTGATTCCAGCTTGTGCTTCTTCCAGCCCAGCATTTCTCATGATGTATTCTGCATACAAGTTAAATAAGCAGGGAGACAATATACAGCCTTGACGTACTCCTTTTCCTATTTGGAACCAGTCATTGTTCCATGTCCAGTTCTAACTGTTGCTTCCTGACCTACATACAGGTTTCTCAAGAGGCAGGTCAGGTGGTCTGGTATTCCCATCTCTTTCAGAATTTTCCAGTTTATTGTGATCCACACAGTCAAAGGCTTTGGCATAGGCAATAAAGCAGAAGTAGATGTTTTTCTGGAACATATTGATCCCAGCTCCCTAACTATGCCTTTCACCTGTTCTTCCACCCTGGCAACAATAAGTTTGTTCCCTAAGTCTGTGAGTCTGTTTCTGTTTTATAAATAAGGTCATTTGTATCATCTCAACAAAGAGAGCAATTCTGTGGTTATCTTCTGAAGGGGATGGGGTTACTGATTGGAAGGGGGCACAAGAGAAGTTTCTTGGATGATAATGGAGGTATTCTATACTTTGACCCAGGTTCTGGACACATGGGTATATATGTAGATATATGTACAGTGTAAGTATACTGACCTATATTTAATGAAATAAAATTTCATTTAAATAGGCAAAAGAATGTTAACAGTAACTTTTTCTCTGCCCTTTGATCTCTTCCCTCCTCCCTCCTGCATTGTATATCTGTATTATACATTAATCAGACCTCCCAGTGGCAGAAATAACTGCTCAACCGTAAAATCAATTTTCTCCTTCTGGCCCCAGTCATGTAACTCCTTAGAAGATAACATTCCTTTTGCAGTCCTAGAAGGAATCACAGTGACTCACCACTTGCCTCTGTGTGCACGCATCTCTGGTGCACTTTATGTACAGTGCCAACAGATCATTTCCCTTAAAGACAGTGATTGCTATAGAACAGATTAGTCGTATGACATGGGGAGATACTGAGCCACACCTAAAGAAAGTTCTTAGCTTAAATACTTAGCTGATGACCTGTTACAGTTACTAGCCATATTACTTGTATTCTGCCTAATTTTATAAGGTTATTATATCTTATATTACCAATTGTATGACTGAGACTCAGATAAAGTTAATGATGATTAGGCAACTTGAAACCTAATTGATCAAATATATAATTCTATGAGATCAATTGTTGTAATAATATAACTCTAAATATGGGAAGAAGGAAGCAGAGGGGACAATTCCCTGGACTCTTCAGTCCAGTGAGTTGGGCTTCCCTGGTGGCTCAGATGGTAAAGAGTCTGCCCACAATGTGAGAGACCCGGGTTCAATCCCTGGGTTTCCTTTTCCTTGGAGAAGGCAATGGCAACCCACTCCAGTATTCTTGCCTGGAAAATCCCACGGACGGAGGAACCTGGCAGGCTGCAGTCCGTGGGGTCGCAGAGAGTGAGACACGATGGAGTGACTGACAATTTCTTTCACTTTTCAGACCAGTAAGATAGATAGACGACAGTTAACAGGGCCCAATCCAGTAACAGAACACTGAATGGCATATCAATCAAATCTTCACCTGACTTGGGGATGAGCGTTCCTAGCACCGTGGGACAAATTGGTCATGGAATGCCTCTCAAACCTTGGTTTGAAATTAAGACCAAAAGGGAAGGAACTGTAAAATAAAGAATGTTGTCCATTATCCAGATCTACAAGAATCAAGTCATTAGGAGCCGCTGACCTACAGTACACTTTGAAAGGATTTCATAGCAAAGATCAGGGTGAGGAGCTCTGTGGTTTGGGAAAACAGTCAGAACAGACCTTCAGATAGCTAGGTATTTTAGGAGAAATTTTTATGAACCTAGATTCTTGCATCTTCCCATACTTAGAAAAGCACTAAGCTATTAACTAACATGTCTGTTCCTTCTAACTAACAGCAACTTTCTACTGAAATGTGAGTTTGCACCTAACTCTTCACCAAAATCATATGTTTACTGGCCTGCCCCTTTACTTCTGCTGAGCAGTTCTCAAAGCTCTCTGAGAGACTATCTCCTGGGTTATAATCCTAAGACTGATTTGAATACAATCTTCCATTTCATTCTTAGCTTGTTGATTAAGTTTTTTCATTGACAAGCTGGTATACCGTAAGTATCTAAGTAGACATTTAAGATTTATGCATCTTACTAGACATAAATTATACTTCTGAAAAATTTCAGTACAAAAGTATCCCATGTAATGAAATAAAACCAAATTAAATATGTATTTTTTTTAACCTGGAGAACAAACATTATGAATAGAAAACTCTCTCCCAGATGATGTAAGCTGAACAATTCCCGTAAGCCAGATCTGTCAGGCCATTGTTTGGGTTCTAAGTCTCAGATCACAAAAATTAAAGCCCTGATGGAAACTATCACAAAATGATGGCTCACAAGTGCCTTTCGACTCTGGGTGTGGCAGTTTCACACCTTGTGATGTCAGCACCCACTGGTATTTTTGTACTATTTGTAAATCATGCAGCATCAACACTGACTAAAATTCCAACCTACCACCAAAAAAAGGAAACACAACATGGTACAGATTAAAATTTTCATCCTTAAAAATACCTTCTCTATATAAGGAATCTCAACTGCATAATCCTTCTGGGTTTGCACCCCTGACTTTGATTCCTGTGCTTGCTGCGCTCTCTCAGAACTCATCACAAAGTTAAAAAAAAAAAACTTTTCATAGTGGTAAAACACATTCACCAAGGAGAATTTCTTCTCAGCAAATGGGCAAATGATAAATGTCATGTTTGATATTGTCCAGTTTATAGTCTACAGCTTCACAGTATCTAAGTATCTATTATTTGCACCCCTTCTCTCTTTTTGTACTTTCCAGTTCTTTTCATGGTCACACTTGGCATAGCTCAAAAAATTATCAGTTGATTGAAACAGATATTTTAATAAAAATGAGCTCTCAGAGGATCATAGTGCCTGTGGTTAACAATGATGCATTGTCAACCAAAGATTTGTTTAGCAGGTTGGTCCCATGTAAAGTGTTTTTAGCATACCCACACACACGCGCAACAAAGAAAAAACAATCAAAAAAGGGGGACACAGGAACCTTGTGAAGGTGACAGATATGTCTATTACCTTTATTGTTGTGGTTCCTTGGGTGCATGAAATCCATATGGGTGCATATGTCTAAACTCACCAAACTGTATACCTTAACTACATATAGTTTTGCTGTATGTCAGCTGTGCGTGCGTGCATGCTAAGTCGCTTCAGTCATATCTGACTCTCTGCGACCCTATGGACTATGGCCCGCCAGACTCCTCTGTCCACGGAATTCTCCAGGCAAGAACACTGGAGTGTGTCTCTCTGCACTCCTCCAGGGGATCTTCTCAACCCAGGGATGGAACCCACATCTCTTATGTCTCCTGCATTGGAATAAGGGTTCTTTACCATTAGTGCCACCTGGGAAGCCCTATATGTCAATTACATCTCCACAAAGCTGTTAAAAATAGAATTCTATTTAAAATAAAAATAAATAATTTAAAAATAGTAATTCTGAATAAAAGACACTCTTTCCCCTAAAAATTTTTTAATTAAAAAAGAGCCCTTGAAATGCAGATGATGAGGGAATTCCCTGGCAGTCCAGGGGTTAGGACTCCCACTTTCACTGGCCAGGGCTGGGGTTCAGCCCTGTGTTGGAGAACTAAGGTCCGGCAAGCCACATGATATAGCCAAAAAAAAAAAAAAAGGAAAAAAAGAAAGAAATGCAGACGATAATGGTATTAAACAAACAAGCTCCTGGTGCAGAGTCACAAATTATTCTCAGCCTGATTGCCAAGAGACCAAAAATGTGACACACAAGTGGGCAGTTTGGTGTTTCTGGACCACACAAGCTCAGCCATGGCAAAGATCAGCAGGGATTCTCAACTCATAAGATTCAGTCTGGCTCATCTGCTCATACTTCACATTCTTTATCAAGTAAGGGGTGTAGTGGGAAATGTGAAGCATTTATTAAAAACCCACACCCACGTGTACACATCGACACGCAAACTCTGTATGTATGAGTCCAGAAACCTAAAACACAAGATCCTGGAATGTTGATTGAATTTACATGTTGATAAAATTTCAGTGAAATGAGCCTCCTATCACTTAAGATTACTGTGAAAAATCTAATTGTACAAACTGTTCTTGTTGGAACATAGAGAACTATCCACTCTTTAGTAGCATTAACCAGATTTCCCTCCTCCATTGCTTGCTACTGCAAGAGTACTTAAAACTTAATCCTATTTGGCAAAAAAAAAACAAACTATAAGTCAAACAGTGGCATTTCACATGCATTTCTATTTCTGCATTACAGTTTCAAAATGCAGATATTTGAGAAATATAAATCTTGTAAAGCACAAAGGAAATATTTGACCAAGTCATATTCTCACTGATCATTCTTGGTTAAATAAGTCTTAGAAAAATAAATTACATCATCAGCTTAAATATTTATTCTCTCTTGTAATTTCCATATCCTAAAGCCAACCTGTTTAACTGTTAAATGTACATACTCTGTTTAGGGTACAAAACTATAGCTGTAAACTTTTTTCCCCCAATGAGTTATATGTGATACCTTAGTCATTAATAGTAAATATGGATACTATTTGTATAAAGTAAGCTTTCTGAGTTTTTTTCATTATATTTTAGAGAGAATAATCATTGTCTTCTTATTTTGAACTATCAAAAGCAAAAAAGAAAAGCAGAGTCTCTTCAGTACCTGGTGTGTTTTCTTGCAAAACAAATACTATTTTAATGCTAATCCTTTGGACAATAGTGTAACGTCTTGAAGCTCTTCTAATGTTTTTGTCTAAAGAATATATTCTTAGATATGTATTTTTCTTTTCCAAAAATACTTAAAACATATTCTGAAAGTAAAATATTTTGGCCAAATACAATCATTTGCTTTTTTTCCTCTTCCATCTGCTTTTAAAGGGGTCATCACAGTGTCACAAGATTCTTTGAATAAAGCTCTGCTTTTGAATATATTTTCCAGGCAAGAGTACTGGAGTGGGTTGCCGTTACCTTCTCCGGATGTTATGTCCCAGCCGATGATTTTTGCTTTTTATTAGAAGAGAAATAGATGCTTTGAGAGAAAATTCTTTCTACATGATTTTGTGTAAATCAGCCTAATATCATTTTAAAGGCTGAGGAAGAAAGAGGAGATATGTGGTGAATTTTAGAGTGGCAACCTAGACAATTTATACCAAAAGTAAACGTGTATATATATGTTAAACTCATTAATAAGGTTATTTTTCCAGATTATGTACACTATACTATGAGTATATCCAGGTAAAATGTACAATCTGCAAACTGAATTCAACAATTTATATAAACAGCTACCATTCTACTAATTCATTTAACATTATTGAAACCAGCCTTCTTGCATTATAATCATCATGTTATTAACTAAGTTCATTCAATAAATAGATAATTCATTTTCATCTTAGGTGAAGACTTACTGCTTAGGACTTGTGGCTCAGCAGGTAAAGAATCCGCCAGCAATGCAGGAGACTGGGTGCAATCCCTGGGTTGAGAAGATCCCCTGGAGAAGCGAAAGGCTACCATTCCAATACTCTGGCCTAGAGAATTCTATGGATTCCCCATGGGTCTCAAAGAGTTGGACACGACTGAGCAACTTTTACTTTCACTGTGCATATTCTATCATTAGTAAGACAGTTGCACTGAGATAGGTAATTCTTATAGTTGTATTCATATGGGTGGCTTTCTTTGGTGAGAAATTTGGCCAAGAAGAATATCTTGTTCTGTGAGCATTTCAAAAATGTTGTCTTTGAAAGCACATTCTACTCTTTAGGTGAAGGAAAAAAAATTATTTTCCTTCTAGTCTTCTAGGTTCTCAGCTAGAGCTTTGTAACCAAAGACAGAGTAGCAAGAGGAAAACATAGAGGTGTGTTTAAAATGAGTTTTACATGGCATGGGAGCTTTAAGAAGAAATGGAGACTTGAAGAAGTGATTAAACCTGAGTGATCATAGGCTAGCATTCCATTCTTTGATGATGAGTGGAAAGTGGTGGGGAAATGTGATAGGATGGAGGGGTATGAGCTAAGACTAGTAAACTGTGGAATCCTGCAAGGTCTGTTCATTCAAATCCCCTCAGCATCCCCCTGTCTTCCTGGTAAGACTGTACTTCTCTCTGGGCATTGGGAAGGTACCTCTCACAGGAGGGTCTTATGACTTGCTTCAGAGGGTAAAGCAATAGAGGGATCACAAAATCCTTCCTACACCCTGCTTCTCACATTCCCCCAGCTTAAAATATTCAATATGCTGACACAATATGTTTTGGGATAGTGTATTCTGAACTGCATCAACTGCAACTAACTCAGTAGTTGTGGCTTAAAGTGTTTGTGTGTTTACATGTGTGAAAGAGAAAGAGAGAATCCCAGAAACGTGTATTACAGATTTCAGAAATTCATATATTGGGAAAGAACATAAACATCATTTGAACCTTTAATCCAAAGGCTTTTAAATTGCATCTAAATGCTATTTCTGCTCCAAGTTAAGCTTCTTAGAAACCACGGTTACTCTGATTTTCTTTTTCAATATTTATGTATTTGGCTGTGCAGAGTCTTATCTGTGGCACATAGGAGATCTTTGATCTTTGTTGCAACATGTGGATTCTTTTGTTACAAGATGTGAGCTCTTAATTGTGACATGTGGGATCTAGTTCCCTGACAAGGCATCAAACCCAGGTCCCCTCCATTGGGAGCATGAACTGTTAGTTACTGGACCACCAGTGAAATCCATCTGGTGGGCTTTTAATTAAATTTTTAAAAATTAAATATAGATTCTTTACTTTTAGAGATGGAATTTTTGCCAATGAAAGTTACAAATTAGGTCATTATGACCTACAAGCAGCATATGCAATCTTAGATAAGCTTGCCCTCAAGATCCATGCCTTAGGACATGCTCTGTAAGTAAGACTGTCTCTGAGCTCGAGTAACCGGGTCTCTTCATGAGATACCCAACGGGTGTGTATCTTATCTTTTTGTTTTCCTTAGCCATGGCCTAATTTGACTGTGAGATTTTAGTTGCAATGACTTGTTATTCTCATTTCTTTTTAACTTTAGAATCTTGGATCTGGACCAATTGGATTCAATCAATCCAATTAAGAGAGTGTAATTGGGAGAGCTGTGAGGGGGTGCAGGTAATTTATGGGCCCTGAATTTCTGGACTCATATGAAGGCACACTGCCCTTGATGCTCAATCACCAAAGTTGCAAAAGGCTGACATTCTACTCTTCTGTTATTCACATCACCTCTCTCTGCCCCCAGGTTAATAGGTCCTTTCAGAAATTAATTAAGCCTTACTGAGGATTTGATTAGGCAAGTTCCAGATTTATTTCTTGATAGACAGGACATACTGGGTAAAAAGAATGGCTATAAATAGGTCACTAACGGTGGTGGTGAGATGTCAGGGGAGGGAAAGGTTCTGTAATCCTGTCATTAGGTCTTTTGCTAAGCCTGTTCCTCTGGACCATGAATTTCCCATTTCTCAGTATTTACTCTCCCTCTGGGTAGGGCGGAATAAGCCAGAGTGAGCTGGAGTTGGGTATTTCCCTTCTACAGGCTGTAGATGACTGGTTTCCCCTGAGGGCAGGCTTTGTTAAGAGCAGAGCTCTGACATACAGTTGACTCTTGAACAGCATGGCTTTGAACTGCCTGGGTCCACTCATTCGTGGGTTTTCTTCTGTAATAAATACGACAGTTCTACATGATCCAGCAGTGGTTGGTTGAATCTGCAGGGACAGAACCACAGATACTGAAGGCCAACGATAAAGTTATGCATGGATGTTTTAAAGTGTGGGGGTTGATGCCCCTAACCATCCCCTCCAGTGTTCAAGGGTCAACTGTATTTCCAAATGCTTCCTTTTCCCCTTCCTCTGACAGAAACACAAAGGGATTTTTTCCTTACTATTTGGTGGAACTCCTGGAGGTAAATCTCACAAAATGGTGGCAGTCTACCTATAACTAGGTTGGCCTGGAGTGTTCAGCTGAGTGGTGTGTACTGTGCCTCTGGCGATTTGTCAGTCACAGCTCAGGTTTCCTGGATCTGTGCCCTGGCACTGGCCCCCCACTTAGAGTTTTTGCTCATGAGTCTCTGCTCTGAGAAGTGGGGACTCCTGTCTCTCTCCAGTCCTGAGGACTGTGGTTTGTCTTATCGATTTTTCTATCTAGCTTTTTATTTATTGTTAGGAGGGAGGTAGGGGACTTTCAGGCTCCAGTCAGACAGAACCAGACACCAGAATTTCTAAATACATTTTAATCACTGCAAAAATTAGTAGTTCAAAGAGTACAGAGATCAAGGAAATCGAGTATTGAGAAATTACCCTGCAGCCTAGAAGGAAAAATACACAATTTCAGTCTAATAGCTTTTAAAAAGCTGGTAAATGGACAATGTATAATCACCAACATGTAAATGCCAAAAACAAACCCATGAAGAAGATGATAAGCATAGTGATGCATTGGCTTTTTGTAAACTGAGTTGGGACAATAGGTACATCTTTTTCCATACAGAATTCTATTCAAGTGGTTGCTATAAAAAAGAAAAAGTGAAGTTAAGTGAAAGTTCTTCAATCATGTCCAACTCTTTGTGACCCCATGGACAGGATTATACAGTCCATGGAATTCTCCAGGCCAGAATACTCGAGTGGGTAGGTATTCCCTTCTCCAGGGGATCTTCCCAACCCAGGGATTGAACCCAGGTCTCCTGCATTGCAGGTGGATTCTTTACCAGCTGAGCCACAA
>ML664173.1:9736550-9887460 GCA_007570785.1 Antilocapra americana | reverse complement strand
AAGATGTCTCATTGCATACCTAAGAAAAACAGTCTCAATCTTCTGAAAAGTATAAAAAATCAAAGAGGAAGAAAAGCCACAACCAGTAGTTTGCATACAACTAAGACGCCATGAGCCTGTGAAGTACTAGCTCCGTGTTAGTCATTTATTTCCAAACTGCAGCAAGTTGATGATAAGATCAAGGTAATGACTGAATAGACCTTTGCTTGGGCAAAAAGGTTATAATCATACCACTATTTTTAATCCTCTTAGTACACTCTTGATAATACTCTGGAAGCATTTCAAGATATTTTTATTGACAAAGAATTCAGTAGTCCTAATAAACTTGTGAATATGTTATGTTGCCCTTCTGTTACCAGACTGAATATGATGTTATACAAGGCATACCAGTTTACTGCAAATTCAAAGGCAATGTTGGAAGACTTATTTTCTACATTTGAATCTCACTCTTAATTCTTGCTTTGTTGAGGATGATGTATGATAAAATATATATTGTAATGACTATCATGCTTCTAATAATATGTTCTGTATAATTAAGGTGGGTTACTAGAAAAATCTAATGATTTGAACTCTGTGTGACTTTTTTTTTTATAGGAAGTTTATAGAGACTCATCTGAAAACCATTCCCAGTCGTGCGTTTTCAAATCTGCCCAATATTTCCAGGATGTAAGTCACATTTTTCTCATATAAAAAGATGTTTGCAGTTGTGACATGTAGTTTTCTAACAGGGTTCTATCAAGAAACATACTGTTAAATACTGCACTTACATAAGACAATGACCTCTACATTTCCAGTATACATGAAGTTTATGTACAAGCTGTTTATTTGATTTTGCTGCATCTCCACCCCCTAATCCCTAAATGATTTTTTTAAACCTAAAGTAAATTTAAGTACCTTTGGTTTTAAGAATTGACTGATTCTTAGTGTATGTCAATATATTTTGATACATGGCAAAACCTTAGCCAGAAATCTTGCCCATAAAAAATTTATATATCTATCTCTAATCTACTTATCTTCATTACCAATTCTTGATTCTCTTTTCACTACTAGTACAACTGTTAACATTTTCTCATGAATGTAGTCAATGATTTCAGACTTCTCACTTTAAAAAAAGAACTAAAAATAATTCTTAATCATAGAAAACCAAACTGCGGTACACTCAAGAGTGAGGAGGAAAAGAGTTTCCGTGTTGCGTTGACTAGTGTATCTGTGTATGAAATGAGCTCGGTCTTTATTTTAATGCATTGATGTGGACAAGCAGCCCAGATAATCCAGTCGCACCAATAGCAATGCCGCCAGGAGCAGCCTGGGTGGTCTCTGGCTGAATTAATCAGTTCGTGACCACTTACTGTCTCGTGTGTCATTTCAGGGGCAGTGGGGGTTTTTGGTTGTCACAGCTGGAGAGAAGGGTGCTACCAGTATGTAAGGACTGGAGTTGAAGGATCTGCTCAACATCCTATAAGGTGTAGGATACCCCATAACACACAACCAAGCAATGATCTAAACCAAAACATTAGTAGCGCTGACGCGGAGAAACCATCCCAGCTGAACATCTCTGCAGTTTTGTTTTGTTTTTCCTACCAGCCCTTTCTCAATGGAACAGAATAGAAAGCCCAGAGATAAATCCACGCATCTATGGACACCTTATCTTTGACAAAGGAGGCAAGAATATACAATGGAGAAAAGACAACCTCTTTAACAAGTGGTGCTGGGAAAACTGGACAGCCACTTGTAAAAGAATGAAACTAGATCACTTTCTAACACCATACACAAAGATAAACTCAAAATGGATTAAAGATCTAAGCATAAGACCAGAAACTATAAAACTCCTAGAGGATAACATAGGCAAAACACTCTCTGCTATAGTCCAAAGCGGGATACTCCATGACCCACCTCCCAGAATATTGGAAATAAAAACACGAATAAACAAATGGGACCTAATTAAAATTAAAAGCTTTTGCACAACAAAGGAAACTATAAGCAAGGTGAAAAGACAGCCTTCAGAATGGGAGAAAATAATAGCCAATGAAGCAACAGACAAACAATTAATCTCAAAAATATACAAACAACTCCTGCAGCTCCATTCTAGAAAAATAAACAACCCAATTAAAAAGTGGGCCAAAGAACTTAACAGACATTTCTCTTTTTTTCAAATTCTTGTCTTTGGTTTCCATGCTGTTTTTCTCTCCCTCTTTTTAACATCTTACCCTGACTACTCTCCCTGTCTCCTTTCCCAGCTTCCTATTTCATTCAAATCCTTACATACCAGTTCTTTGCTTATTTTGTCCTAATTCCTCTATGCCCTCTGCCCCTTGAATGAAAACACTCTCTTGCCTTTGGCCTCACTGTTACATAACACAACTAATTCTTAGATGACTATCTCCAGCTCTGACTTCTTCCTTCAGTTCAGGCCTATACTATAGATTTCCTTCTTTCTTTGTTTAAATACACTTTAGGGCAGTTTTAGATGTATGCCAACACTAAGGGGATGGTGCCAAAAGTGCTGTCTACCCTCTGCCCCCTACCATGCGCACCCTCCCACATCAGCCTCCCCCATCAGACTGGTACAGTTGTTACAACTGGTGAGTCTACATCGACACATGGATTCTTTACTCTCTGAGCCACCAAGGAAGCCCAGGAATACTGGAGTGGGTAGACGATCCCTTCTCCAGCAGATCTTCCCAACCCAGCAATTGAACGGGGGTCCTGCATTGCAGGCAGATTCTTTACCAGCTGAGCTACCAGGGAAGCCCTTAGTGTCTCTGCTTGGCTTCATTCATTTATTCAGTGAATAGTTGCTGAGCCCTGCTTCGTGCCTGGCACTTTGCTAAATGGGTCACATACAAGAGTTGACAATCCTCACGGAACCTCCAGTTTCCTTCCTAAGAGAGTGACCAGTGTCATGATGGAGTCTGTTCTAGGGTGACCTAGGAACTCATATGAGAGGTCTGTTACCTGGACAGTGGGTGTGGAAATAGTAGGATAGTAGGAAATGGTGCCTAATTTGCAATCTATATTGTTTGGGGAATAAAAAAAACATGATGCAAAGCTAAGTCCAAGCAGAAGAAAAAATGGATGTCAATAAAATTAAAAATTAGTTTGTGGAAGCTGGAGCTTAGTCTCAAAGTGGGGACAGTAGAGAAAATAAAACTGGGAGGTAAGTGAGGACAGGGCTTTGTGAATCTTTTGAAGGAGTTTGAAACCTCCTCTAAGGACTAAGCCACAGGATGACTATATGCAGGGAAGTGACGGATGGCTGTTTTAGAAGCATGCCCTGTCTGTGCTGTGGGATTGGGTGGAAGTGGAGCCAGCTGGAGGCAGGAAGCTAGTGAGGAGGTTGCCTCAGTGTCCAGGGAGAAGGGGTGCAAACTAAATGGGGATGACAAACTGAATGGGGGTGGCTTGAGTGGTAATTAAAAGAAAAAAAAAAGTGACCAGGTTTGAAAAATAAGGGAGAAGACAACAAAAGTTGGTTGACTTGGAGGTGGAGGGAGACGGAGAATTTCATCGCTGTTTCTGACTAGGACCTCTGTGTGGTTGATGATCACGTTTTGTCAAGGCAGAGTTTTCTGTGCATCTGCTACGGGGGTCAGGGGATAAGTTAGGAATTCAGTTTGGGGCACAGGGCATTGGAGGTGCCTTGGAGGCACCAAGCAGCTATATCTAGTAGACATGAGGATATCATTTTCCATCAATTCATTCAAGAAATATTTATTCTTTCCCTGGTATATATCAATTGCTGGTCTAAGTGACGGGGATACCTCAGGGAACAAATGGACAATGACCTGTGCGCCTGTGGAGTTCACATTCAAATGAAAAGAAATAGACAAGGAAGCGGAAGCATAATAAATAAATATATTAATTCAGGAAGCAAAAACATAATGAATAAATATATTAATTCAGGAGGGGATTTGGGTATCAAGGTGGACTAAGGAGATCTGGAAATCCCGGGTATGTAGAGACACTGGGGAGAGATTTGGGTAGAGATTGAAACTTGAGCGTCATAAACAGGTAGAAGTAACATGGGCCAGGGAAAGGCATCAGAGAGAAGGAGAGGCTAAAAACACCGAGGAACAATTTTAACAGTATGCGGTCCCTCAGGAGGCAGGAGGGAATGGCATCCAAAGGGGGTGACCTGCAGGAAGATGGGCACCTTTGGTACTGTAACAAAAAGTAGTAGTACGAGGTGGGGTGGAGGCAGGTAAATTAATGGGCTTCTTGGAGGGGAATTCCAGAAATTCTCATCTCAAGGTTTTGATCTTTTCTACAAATTACTAAAAAGATTATACTAATTCTACTAATACTGAGCAAGGTTAGAAATTTGAGAAGGTTTAAAATAAAATGATGGACAATAATAGAAGGAAGGTTAACTGAGATGTTCAGGATGTCCAGGCAGATCTGAGGAAGATTCCTCCAGGGAGTCTGTGCTGAGATTCTCCAGTCTGGATTAAGCATGCCCGGAATCCCTTCAGAGAATTTATCACTCCATGTGTTAATCCCATTTACCAGTCTGTGTCTCTCACTACTGTGAGTTCCTGGAAGCTCAGGAGCAGGTCTGATTGGTCAATGCCCATTTACTAACATATAAAGTAAATGTTCAATATATATTTGTTGAATGAAAGCATACACACATACATAAAAAATCCTGTGGACAGAAGAGCCTGGCAGGCTACAGTCTATGGGTTCCAAGAGTCAGACACGACTGAGCGACTAAGCACACAGCACAAAGAATAATCAGGAAGCTGTCACATCTCCGGGAGGAGAGAGATCAGCAGGGAGCTTTGTCTGGGACAGTACACTTTCCCAGTTCACTCTCTCTATTACTCTGACATAATTATTAATAGTACCCTGTTTTAGCTCACAAAAATGGATGATAAATGATATGGTTACCCTAGTGATTACATACAGCTTATATGCTTAGAAGAAATTTGAGGAAGAGGTTGGATCGGATTTTTCCTGAATCTAAAAATAGGATAAGCAATAGGGAATCATTGCTTTTATCCCACTGAATAAATGGTTCCTAAGTGTTGTCTTTTCAACCAAGCTATGACAGCCCTCTAAGGAGGTATCATTCAGTTGGAGAAATTGGAACTTCATTTATTATGACACGTGCTGAATGACTAAAACCTTAAGAAAGCTTTGCCCCTCCTAAACTAAGAAATTCGGGAGAAATACTGGAGCAATGGATAGGATGCAAAGTTAGGAAAACAAGTTTGTAACCTTCATAATTAATCTGGTCCCTCAGATTGCTCAGCTTCACTATTATAAATCACCATGGTGTCTACACAGTAAATTCTTTTCAACCTCCTCAATGGTTTCCTCTCTGTTAGAGATATGATATTTGGATCAAAATAATTTATGTAATGTTACCCACAAGTGGCACTGGCTTGGGAGATCCGACAAATCAAAGGATTACTGGTTAGAGAATAGAAAATTTGGAACAGAAAGCACAGGACCCTTAGAATACTCACAATACCAGTTAGAAAAACCCAGGTGGAACAGTCCGCACTCCTCTTATAAGCATTGCATTAATGAAAGCATTTTACTGCCAGATTCAATTCAAACCATACGCCAGTGGTTCTTAACCTTGCCTGCATCTTAGAGGGGCTTCCCAGGTGGCACAGTGGTAGAGAAACCGCCTGGCAATGCAGGAGATGCAGGAGACATGGGTTCGATCCCTTGGTCGGGAAGACCTCCTGGAGGAGGGCATAGCAGCCCACCCCAGTGTTCTTGCCTGGAGAATCCCATGGACAGAGGAGCCTGTTGGGCTACAGTCCATAATATCATAAAGACTCATACACGACTGAGCACGCACGCACACACCTTAGAGTTATCTGGGAAGCTTTTTAAAAATAAGTGTTTGACCATCCCTTATAACTCTGAAATAATTATTCTGGACTGAGTCTTAAGACATGTTTCAAAAACCTCCCAGATAGCTCAGTTATGTGACCAAGGTTGAGAAGCTCAGCTCCACATACAGGTGGGCACCATCCATTAACCATTAACTTTCCCAGATGTCATAGAAACGCCTCTCAGGAACACGGAGTCCTTGAGTTTGGCTGCATTAGTCATTCTTATTACAGAATGGAATTTAAGGAGACTATTTGAAACATCATCCCTGTGTATTCTTCATGAATTGTATTTATAAGTTTTTCTCTCTCTTTTTTAAAGTACTTAGAACTTTATTTGTGTTGCCTTTCATTTACAAAGTTCAAAACAAACCTTGAGTTTGCAGCCTCATCAAAATAAAAAAGGAAATTCTTGAGAGTATACAGCCACCACTGCGTGGGAGCTCCAGTGGAGAATGGTGGCTTTCGCTTCATCTCTGAAACGACATCTCTAATCTCATGCTGTTAGGTACTCCATTAAAGATGCTTCTTGTTCATTTGTGCATTCTTTTCTGCCGTCTTTCACTTTCTGCTATTTTGAGTAACTTGTCTATTCATCATTTACTCATTCATTCACTCAATTACATATTTACTGGAAGTCTACTACAAGACAAGCAATATGAAAGGTACTCAACATTCAATGCGGAGAAGGCAATGGCACCCCGCTCCAGTCCTCTTGTCTGGAGAATCCCAGGGACGCGGAGCCCGGTGGCTGCCGTCTGCGGGGTCGCACAGTCGGACAGACGGAAGCGACGCAGCGGCAGCGTTCAGTGTCCGTCAGACGCGAGACTCAGGTCTCCGTTTCGGAGAGCCGGCTGTCTAATGAGACAACATAAATCAGGTCTCACCCAAGCACTTGCAAAGTTTCACTGTGATAATTAGCGGAAGGAGAGGTTCATGGTGCCACGAGGCTACCCTATGAGAAACCGGACCTAATCAGGAAATTTGGGGGAAGCTTCTACAGGAAGTATCGGCTCAATGAAACCTGAAAAATGAGTAGGACCAATGAATGGGGCAACTCTCAGATAAAACAGGATCTAAAATAAGTCGTAGTGACTACTTTTAACATAATTAGGGAGAATCATGAGGGTTGTACATGTTTCAGGACCTGGGATGCCCCCGACAAAAAAGTTGCCTCAGAACTAATGGCACGTTCGCAGCTCATGACCTTACTAACTTTCTACTTTGTCTTTTATTTCTGTGGCATTCAGCTACTTGTCAATAGATGCGACTCTGCAGCGACTGGAGTCACACTCCTTCTACAATTTGAGTCACGTGACTCACATGTAAGTACAGTGGGAAGCGCAGCATAAATCCAGGCCGCAGCCACTTTTTTTTTCCTGTTTGGTTGTCTTTTTATTTTTTCAGTTAGGAACTTTGTATTTCTACACATCAGACATTTGTCTCTGAAAACCCAATCGCTGTTAAGTCACTCGGTCGCGCCCAGCTCCTCGCAAACCCACGGACCGCAGGGCACCAGGCTGCCCCGTCCTTCACCATCTCCCGCAGTTTGTTCAGACTCCCGTCCTTCCAGTCAGTGAGGACATCCGCCGTCTCGCCCTCTGTGGTCCCCTCCTCCCCCCGCCTTCCATCTTTCCCTGCATCAGGGTCTTTGCCGATGAGTCAGCTCTCACGTCAGGTGTTAAGTAAAACCTCAAAAGATTCCATTGCCAGTTTTCAAGTGTTCCTCTCCATTTAAGTTTTTGCTAAGATACAAAAGATTTCGTTAAACTGAGGAACAACATACATCCACAGCGCTTTTTTGATAGATAATTCTGGGGATCCGTACGGCAATAACTGGTTTCTGGAACATGGATCAGAATGTCTGTTAATGATTAAATTCTTAACTTGTTCTCACTCTCAGTTTATGTTAATTCCTCCTAATTTTCACTTCCATGGCAAAAGTTAAAGGCAAAATTAGAAGTCCTCTTCTTAAATTGTCATTTCTATTATTGCTGTATTGTAGATTTTATTGGCATAGATATCAGTAAGTCTAAATATTTACTGACTACCTACTAGATTCCAGGACCTGTGCAACTTTCTGAAAAACTAACATATCCCCCCTCAATTAGGAAAGAGAAAGGGAGCCCCATGAGACTGAAACAGGAGTGAAGAACTCTAGGTTTTGAGTTGGTCAGAGTTAGGTTAAAACCCTGGTTTCTTTGCCTGTCATTATCTAAACTTGACGTTCCCTGGTGGCATGTGGTTAGGACTCAGCAATCTCATCACCTAACCTTGGAAAAGTCATGTAGTCTTTCCTAACCTCAGTTTCCTCGTTTGTAAAATAATGGGAATAAGAGTTCCAATTTAATATGCTTATTATAAATACTGAATGGCACGATGCATGCACGCATTGAGCACCGTGCCTACTGCACAGCAGGCTTTCTAGGTGGTTCTGCGGTAAGGAACCTGCCTGCCAGTGCAGGAGACTCAGGTTGCATCCCTGGCTCAGAAGATCCCTGGGTGGAGGAAATGACAACCCACTCCAGTATTCTTGTCTGGAAAATTCCATGGACGAGGACCTGGCGGGCTATGTTAGGGTCTCAAAAGAGTTGGACAGGACCGAGCGACTGAGCATGCACACACTACCACACGACATCAGTCAATCAACTTCACACTCGGCTTTTATTTCTGTGGCACCTACCTTACAAGCTATAAAAAGTTGTATACAAATAATCACATTATATTCTTTTAAGCAGCCCTGTATTATGAAATATTAACTCTTTTCTTGATGAAGAACAAAAATACTTATCATCTATAAACAGTGTTCTAGACATTATGTTGAATATTTACGGACTTTCTAACCTTCAAAAACCCTGTGAAATAGAGAGTATCATTTGTTATCCTTTACTTAATGAAAACATAAATGTAGAGATGCTAAACATGTTATCCTAGGTCACACAGTTACTAAGGAAGAGGGCCAGAATTTTTACATCGTAAATATCTGCCTCAAATATTCTTTCCCTGTACACAACAGTGTGCTTCCTTCAAGAACACTGAGGCTCAACTTCGTTCCTTTGTATGGCTGAGTAGTAGAGCTAGTGGGAGGCTGCCCAGGGAGCTCAGCTCGTGCTCTGGGTTAACCTGGAGGGGTGGGATGGGGAGGGTGGGAAGGAGCCCAAGAGGGAGGGGATGTAGGTATACACAGAGCCAATCCACGGTCTTGTATAGCAGAAACTAACATGATATTGTAAAGCAGCTATATCCCAATAAATATACATAAATAAACATGCCATCTAGGGGGGAAAAAAGAATATTGAGGCCCAGAAAGTTGTCTCCAGCTATGTTAGGCTAGCATACATTATTAGATCAACCATCAGTCTGAAAACAACTAGAGGAACTAGAAAAAAAATCTGTTTAAAGGGATTTGAATGTTATGAAGGGAGCAAGAACTTAAGGGGAGAGAAACAGATCCCCAACTCAGCATTTGATCGTTTTCCTCTTGAAGTATTTTCTGAATTGTAAACAGCTGAAGGGTTGGGAAAATGACCAGAGGTTTAGGCAGTGTCTTAGGGCTAGAGAAATATTAATAAATGTTTATCACAAAATGTTACTTAGCAATTAATTTACCTAATTCTTAGTTCTGATTTTCATATCAGTAGAGTATAGCATTTAAAGTATTTAACAAAATTCTGGCTTTGCCAATGTGTTCACGTCTTGTTTTTAAAGTAGTTAATTAGTTACTACTTCCTAATACCTCTCAAAGCACACAGTAAAGTTGCCCTGATAGATGTCCAGTAATTATTTAATTTTGATGAGTCTCTCCACACTCTACTAACTAGAGAAAGCAAATTTAGTCAGAGTGGCTTGCCTCCCATTTTTTTCAAACCCACTGTCACTTAAAAGCAGACTACAAAAACACACAAACAAAAACACCCTGAATATCAAATTTAAGTAAAAGTTGATAAGGATCTTGGACTGGCTAAGAACTAGGTTTTTGGCCAATATTCTCATTCAGTTTCTTGTTTTAAGCAACACAATCTTACATACTGTTCAATCACTAAGTCGTGCCCTACTCTTTGTGACCCCACAGATTGCAGCACGCCAAGCTTTCCTGTCCTTCACCATCTCCCACAGTTTACTCAAACTCATGTCCATTGAGTTGGTGATGCCATCCAACCATCTCAGCCTCTGTCGTCCCCTTCTCCTCCCGCCCTCAATCTTTCCCAGCATCAGGGTCTTTTCCAATGAGTCAGCTCTTCACATCAGGTGGCCAAAGTACTGGAGCTTCAGCTTCAGCATCAGTCCTTCCAATGAATATTCAGGGTTGGTTTCGTTTAGGATGGATAGGCTGGATCTCCTTGCTGTCCAAGGGGCTCTCATTGTATTTAAATATCTTTCAAGTCCAGCTCTGCTGACTGAAGCAACTTCTCATAAGTTACTTTAGCTCAGTCTCTGTGCTTTCCTATTACCCTTGGCCTCATATAACTTTGCAAGTGAAATGCCAACTCAGCTTTATTGTTGCCCTCAATTCTTCCTCAGCTTGGCATGCTTTTTATTCATGGACTGGAGATGTTTAGGGTACGGGCAAATATCTCTAAGGCCGATGATCACAGTCAAATCCTGGTAACTAATGCCTAGTGAATAATCAAGGTGGGGGGCAGGGATACGACAATGGAAGAATATCAGTAGGAAAAAGTTCCTTCATAGGAGGGTTTAAACCTTCCTTTCCCCCCTCTTAGGCTGCTACCTCTCCAACCTGAGAACTCCCTTCTCTCACCTTGCAGATTTCCCTTGTTCTTTGGGTTTGGACTGTGTATTAAATACCTGACATAATGCCAACTTCTCTGTTTTGGCTCTTAGTGAGAATTAACAAATATATCTCAGAAGAAAAAAAAAAAAACAACCCAGAATCTAGACATATGATTGGTGGTAGTTTCCGACTCTTGCAACCCATGGACTGCAGCCCGCCAGGCTCCTCTGTCCGTGGGATTTCCCAGCAAGAATAATGGAGTGGGTTGCCATTTCCTTCTCCAGGGGACCTTCCCGACCTAGGGATCAAACCCACATCTCCTGCATTGACAGGCAGTCTTCCGTGTTGTCAGGCAGATTCTTTACCACTGAGCCACCAGGGAAGCCCCAGACATATGATTAAATGAAGCTAACCTAATGCTAGATTATTAATCTGCTATCTTGTGAAAACACTGCATACTGAGCATAATGCTAGGCTTTTCATCTAAATGTCCATTTTATTTGAAATCCAATGAAAGAAAATTAAGCCATAGTGAGCATTTATATTTCTTTTAAGGACTGGTTGATGATTTCCTTTAAACATCATTAAAAAAAAAAAGAAAAATAAAGAGCTGTATTTGGAGTTAGAATTCCTATCTGAAGGCCCAGAGTTGCCTCTGTGTGACAGGAGATCAGTCACTTAATCTTTCTAAGCATCTCCATCGTTTTTGTCTGCAAAATAAGGGTGATGTTACCTGCTTCACTTAAGTCAGTTCTTTTGTTCCCTCACGGTAGAAACTTTCTGAGTAATAAGTATACCCAATATCTTTTTGCCTTTTAATCTTCCAGCACTAGGCTTTTCTTTTCTTTTTTTTAACTCTTTATTTTGTATTGGAGTATAGCCGATTAACAAACAATGTTGTGATAGTTTCGGGTAAAAAGCAAAGGGACTCAGCTGCACATATACGCGTATGCATTCTCCTCCAAAGGCCCCTCCCATCCAGGCTGCCACATAACAGAGTTCCCTGAGCTACACAGTCGGCCCTTGTTCTAATCAACAAGCTTCAAGATCCTCAAACGGTTCCGTGACACAGCTAAATTACCCCTTTCTGTAAAAGAGTATACTTGAAGGTTTAAGGAGACTATTTGACACTGCACATTAAAACTTTTTATATGGAATATATATTGCTTTGTTTTGCCTTTTTAAAATTTGGGGTGGTTGTTTTTTTGCATGACTTTTATTACATTTTTTCTTCAATTGAACAAGATAAAATAAAAAATGAAAGTCACAAATTCCTACCCTGTAAACACCTCCCAGAGAGGATCACTCTTAACTGCATGCTCTGTTTTAACAGTTTTATCCATGCTTATTGTATGAGTTTGGGTAGGCTAATTACTGTAGGAAATGGACGAAATTTAAACTGTGCAGACCCCTGCAGTAGCTGAGGGGTACTTCTTGCTCACGGGACAGTGCTGGGTGGTGAGCAGGGGCAGGGTGGCCCTCCTCCATGCAGTCACACAGGGGTCCAGGCTGCTGGCCCGGAGGCACTCACATCTTCAGATGTTCACACCCGCCCCGCAGGGCCTTTCCACCCCAACCCACTGTGCCGCAGTTACAGGTAGACTGCCTTCCTCTTGCTTTCCCCGCTTCCTGGAAGCATAGCTAGCCACAGCTACGGCCATAGCTGCATGCTTGGGCCATACTTGCAGATTCAAATTCACTCTTGCAGACATTCTTGGAACTCATTCAAATTTGTACTCCTATTTCACCCTTCTCTTATCACACGCTTCTGGTAGTTACCTCTACACCTCCCTTGTTTTTCTTGAAAAGGTTATACCAGCTGCATTCGCTTCTGACATCTGTCTTCATTTAGCTAAACTACTGGCAATCCACACCCCACACCCATTCCTTGCTTTAGCTGAGGTTTTATTTTTTTCTGGCTTTATTGAGGCATAATTGACATATAACATTGTGGAAGTTTGAGGTATACAGTGTGTTGATTTGATATGCTCACATTTTGCAAAATGATTCCCACCATAGCATGAACAAACACCTCTGCCCCGTTACACAATGACTGTTTCTTTTTTGAGAACATTTAAGATCTCTAGTGGCAACTTTCAATGATATAATACAGTATTATTAGCTATAATCATCCTGCTGGACACTGGCTTCTCAGAATTTGTTAATATTATAGCTGGAAGCTTGTACACTTTAGCCAGTATCTCCCCAGTCCACTGCCCACAGCCCCATCACAGCCCTTCTCTGCGTTTGGCATTTTTATATTTCACACATAAATGATTTCATACAGTGTCTGTCTTTCCGTCAGCAGAAATTTTTAAAAAGTCGCTTGTGAGGAAGTGTTAGCTTACCTCAGAAAGCGGCTTCTTTGGCCTGGTGATTCCTTTTGATGTCTCTTGTCCATCTTTCTGTTTCTTTTCACTCTTACTGAAAAACCCACCTCCTTTTTTGCGTCTCCCCGTCTCCCCTTGTAGCCTCTCCCACCTCTTTCTTCTCTTGCAGCCGCCATGTTGGTTGCCAGCCTCATTTAGTCAGCTGTAGCCAACAGCGGTGTTTGTTGTCCCTGAATTCTCTCTTTCGTTTCTACAGTGGATTCAGCTGGGCTATACTCGGTCACTGTGACATTCCCTTGGGATACTCACTTAAGTTCGCTTGTTCAACAACAGTCACTCTTGGAGCAGTTTTCCAGACTGCAAACCACACTCAGAGTTTTCAAACTGTTCTAAGTAGTTTGCATTTGACTGACAGCAGTTCAATGCCTCCAGCCAAATGGAAAGCTCTGGCAAGGAGTTTATTGCTCCCCACGCAGAGCACCTTGACTCAGCAGAGTGTGATGGTCTTTGAGGGGCACGGGGCGGGGGTGGCTAGGAGACTGTGCAGAGGGGTAGCCAGCAGTCCCAGCTGACCCAGCATAGAAGGAGTATCGGGGATACAGCACGTTTAGTTTCAAGTCAGTACAAAATTTAAACAATCTGCTTCAAAGTGGGTCTTTCCCTGCAGAGTCTTGGTTGGGTAAAGATCATGACATGATAATTTAGGATTAGTAGACACAATGGGAAGATGATGAGGTGAGGGTGTCTAAGAGTCTTGGGATATAAACTGTTGAAGTGTTGATGGGTCTTTCAAGTAGTTCCCACAATAAACAATAAAGTTATTTTCCTGGACAAAGTGATGCTAATGAACAAAAAGAGACCGGTAAGGTCACAGCGATAATAAACAGCAAACTGAGGTGGGAGATGGTTTCTGTTCTCAGAGTTAATGCCGCTCTCTCTGGCCCAAGAGTCTGTCATGTTTGCTGCACTTTGTCAAATGTCAAACCTTGTGGAGTTTTTTGTTTGTTTGTTTTAATTTTCACAAACATTGCAGTACCTCCGACCTGAGGTCTCCAATGTCTGCTCCAGCTTTCATTCTGCTCAAGTGAAAAACAATAAAACTAACACCTATAGAGCCTTTACTGTACCCACATGAAACCTCACGTGGACATTATGTAATCCTCACAAGTCACTAATATTGTCCCTGTGTTACAAATGAGGAAATTATGGCTCAAAGAGGTCAAGGAACTTGCCCAAGGTCACATAGCTAGAAGTGGCAGGGCCAAGATTTGACCTTAGGTCCATCCAATTGTTCAGTAGTAAAATAAAAAGGTGCAAATTACTGACATACGCTACATCGTGGACGAACCTCGCAGACACTATGCTAAATGAAAGAAAGCAGACACAGAGGACCATGTATTTATGATTCCATACATATGAAATGTCCAGATAAGGCAACTCCAGAAGCAGAGAGGAGATCAGTGGTGTCTAGGCAGAGGGCAGGGAGTGGGAATTAACTGCAAGTGTGCATGTGATTACTGTTATCATTGGTAGAAAAGTTCTAAAAATGGATGGTGATGATGAATGCACAATTCTACAAGTTTCCTAAAAATGATCTAATTGTATCAAATTGCAATGCATAAAATTATGGAAATCTTCCTTCAACAAAACTATTTTTTAAAAACCCCAGAGGCCAGATTGTCTCCAGGTTGTTACCAGCGACCACTGGATGCAGGTCCCTTTAGGAATCAGGCCTCAGGCACCACTCAGAAGGGGTCAACCTACAGGCCTTCCCGAGTTTTCTTACCTTCTTCACGAAAGCCTGAGGAGGGCCTTTAAACTCTTAACCCATTTACACACGCTGAATACACTCACTTCTAATAATACCAATGCGAACCTATTTCTAACAGGCACTGATTTCACTGATGCTAGCTGTGCGTCTCGATAGCATGTATATAAACCCAAGTAGATAAGTTATAGACCTATAGGATATTATCACGTGCGCTGAAGCGTTTTAAATAACTGTATAGGAAAACAGCTTCCCCGATGGCTCAGTGGGTAAAGAATCCACCTGCAATGCAGGAGACACAGGAGACTCAGGTTTGATCCCAGGATTGTGAAGATCCCCTGGAGAAGGACACGGCAACCCACTCCTGTGTTCTTGCCTGGAAAATCCCATGGATGGAGGGGCCTGGCATGCCATAATCCATGGGGTCGCAAAGAACTGGACACAACTTACTGATTAAACAGCAACAACAATAGGAAGGTAAACCCAAGTGGACTGTGGATACTCGTTACCTCTACTGCCTCTGAATAGTAACGGACAGAGGAACCTTACCGCCCCTATTCGCTTGCTGTTATCCATTATCTAATCCACGCAATCTCCTGCTCCCCCATAGCCAGGTTACTTGTTATTATCAATAGGAAAGATATTTGCCCTCAACAGACCATGGGAGAGATTTTTAAACCTACAAGGAAAAAAAGGTCTCTGAGGCTGTGAATAAGAGAAAGGTCACCCCAAAAGTTAGATGGATCGAGACTAAGTTAATGATGGAAGAGGGCTGAATAGCCATTGTGTCCCTGAGAGAAGCAAAAAGTAGCTTTTTGTTGGTGGGACTGGTTCCTGGCAGAAGTCCCTGGGCACCAAGGAAATCTGTATTCTTCTCATGAACCTTTGTTAAATCTGATTAAGACTGTTTTATCTTTCATACGAGCAGAAATGGCTATATTATAGTGAATATGTTTCTTGTAACTTTTACAGAGAGATTCGGAATACCAGAAGTTTAACTTACATAGACCCTGGCGCCCTAAAAGAGCTCCCCCTTCTAAAGTTCCTGTAAGTATTAACTCCTTTCCCATCCTACACATTTTTTTTTTTTAAAAAAGAGAATTATAATGCAGGAATATCCCCGGGATAATGTGGGCCTGGGTCATTTTAGCAGTGAGTGGTTGTGTAGCCTGGGACAAATCAATCCTGTGACTTACTCCCCACCTTTTCCCTTCAGGCAAGGTGTCAGGGGAAGTGATTCACATTTTTTAAAACCTATTCAAGGGACTTCCCTGGTGGTCCAGTGGTTAAGAATCCACCCGCCAATGTGGGGGACACGGGTTCAATCCCTGGTCCAGGAAGATTCTACATGTCACAGGGCAACTAAGCCCATGCTCCACAACAAGGGAAGCCAACACAATGAGGAGCCCACATACCGCGACTCGAGAGTAGCCCCCGCTCGCCACAACTGGAGAAGCTGGCACACAGCAACAGAGACCCAGGGCAGCCAAATAAAATCAAGCGTGCTGGGGCCAGAGACCTGCCCCAGGAGACACGAGAGAGAAAATGCTATCATGTACGCATGGCCTTTAAATGAATATAGCCAACACAATAAAGTAAAGAAAATTATAAAAAAAAAAATGAATATAGCCTCTGAGGCCCACCATTTTGTTAGGAAACAGGCATCGCAATATTAGAGTGGCTGTAAGACTAAACCAAACCAAGAATGGTGAACCTTAATCTCTCAGAGGTTGGGAGGGGTATGAAACGGAAGGGACAGCACTCGCCGCTTTGCTTGGGTGACGCCTTGTAAGCGATCTCATTGAGAGCAGGGACCACACGCTTTTGTCCTCTGTTGCACTTTACTGCCCAGCGCCTACTGCCTGTCTACTCAACAAAGCGTGTTCAGTGGATGTGTGTGCACACACCCAGGTCCTCTGGGCACCCTCCCTCCTTTCCTGCTCACATGTGCTGTAAAAGGTTAGAATGCGAAAACATTATGAAGGAAAAAAAAGTTAACCTTCATCCCAATACCCAGAAATAATCACTGTTCACATAGTAGTTCATTGCCACCTAGGGACTTTAAATAAAAGTATATATAAAAAATATATCCAAATATATTTCATGAACTAAGTCTTCAAGGATGAGTAGAGGTTATCCAGGAGAAACCGGGGGCCAGGGGAGAGAAATACAGGGGGGTGGAATAGCACGATAAAGACACAGAAGTGTGGAACCGCGTGGCTTATTTGGGGAATGGAAAACAGGTCAGTGTTGAAGAGGTAGGGGTGGGAGATCCCAGGGGACCAGAAGAAGACTTGGATGGGATATGCGGCTGACGGGGTATCTGGGAAGTAATGAACATTTGCTGAGCCACAAGGGAAGCCCAGTAAAAACTTACAGCACAAGGCAATTGCGGACTCTGAGCTTCAATCCATTAGCAACTCTTTGATCAGTAGACATCAGGTTCCCTGGTCTGGGCAAGGCTTGGTGGGGAACATGTTGGATAATCTAAAACATTGTCCTTGCCTTCAAGAAGCTTACCATTTTTTTAAGGAAGATTTATATATGGAATTGAAAGTTCTTCCCAGAGAAAAATAGTGGGAAGTGATAAATGAGAGGTCCATGCCTTTACCTGGGGGTGCAGATGATTAGAGGAGACATCAAGAAGGAGATGGACTCATTTGGGGTTTTGAAGAATAAAGAGATCTTGGTCCAAACCCCTAAGATGGTTTTTCCAGCCCTTTCCAATACGGTCCACACTTAACTCTCAGGCTTTACCCCCCCAGCTCTTCCATATGAACCACTGTTGCAACTGAATTAATTTATTTGCCTTTCTTCAGATATACCTTATGGAGTGTTACTTCTCTCCTTGATTATTTGGAGCTTCCCATTTGCTTTTTTGAGACCTCAGGCTCCTGCTTCCTCTTCAAATCATGTACCTTCCCCTCTAGGAATCAGGTCAGAATTTGCCTTAGAAGGGGCACCAGGGGGACTAGAGTTTTCTCTACTAGAAGACTCTCTATAAAGTTTTACTGGCAGTGACGAGTTCTTAGCGTGGCGTGCCAAAGCGCTCAAACAAAGCGTAACTCCACTGCCTGTGTTCTAGAAGCTACAACAGTGTTAGACCAACGAAGTCTGGGAGGCATCTGGTGCTTTTATATTTGTGTTGTTTTATGCACATTTTTATCTTGACATTTTGCCCTGATGATACAAGCTTTGGAGAGTGAAGACATTGTCTTTGACTGATTTCCTTCTTTATCTGAACATATTTTTATGGTACTGCTGCTGTGGTATTCTCCAGAGGCTGCCATGGGAGTATCATTCTTGGTAAAATAACCAACACAACATAATGTAGAGTTTGCAAAAGGGAGCCTGGCTTGGAGTCGGTAGATTGTCTTCCTGTTAAATCCTTCCCTTCTTCCACCCTCCCTTCCCCTGACACATGCATCATATCCTCCAGTTAAAGCAAGGTAATCACACACACAGGCACACACACAACACAAAAAGAAAGCTGAATTCCTATTTCTAGGAATCCCACATGGCTCAAACAATCCCCAGGTTTTCCTAAACAGAAGAGATGTATTAACACTGGTAGACTGGGTAGATTCTTGTACTTTGAGGAGCATCATCCCATCCAAGGGCTGGAACTTGCCATGGTCTCTCAAATAATTGGCAAAGGAGTTAGGATTTGATCCTAGTCTGGTGTCAGAACACATACTTTCAATTGTTACATTATTTTACTTCCTACGTGTTGATTTTCTTACCTTGTTTCTATTCTTTTTTTCTTCTTTTTCATGTACTGTAGTGGAATTTTCAACACTGGACTTAGAGTATTCCCTGACCTGACCAAAATTTATTCCACTGATGTATTCTTCATACTGTAAGTGTGCACACAGACAATATTCGGCAGTATTTTACTTGTCGCTAACAAGAATTGGGGTGCAGCCATAGATGTTGGTTGGAAGCAAGTGAAGCAGTTGTTTCAAGGAGGAAGCAGCGATCACCTGTGACAAATGCCCTGATGAATGAAGTCAGGCAAGGACTGAGCAATGCCACTGGGTTTAGTAATATGGGGCACTGTGATTCTGAAAAGTGGGACGCTGTGGGTGGAGAAGTCTGTCTGGAGTGAGCTCAAGAAAGATTCAGAAGGGGGAATTAGAGATGGTGAACTCTTTCGGGAAGTTTTACTATTAAAAAGAAGCAGAAACATGCCTCAGTAATTGGAGCACATGAAATAAGGAGAAAAGGGTCTTTTTTTTTTTTTAAATGGGAGAAACTATGGCATGAGTGTTTGCTGATGGGAGTGATTGAATAGAAGGAAAATTGTTGATAATGAGGATACTTTATTTTTCACATAGCTTTTCAAACACTTCCCCATGTGTTATCATGTTGCTCCTCTTAGCCACCTTCTGAGGCATAAAAGGAAGTTATGGTTGTTACACTGTACAAATGAGGATGCTGAGGAACAGAAAGCCTAAGGGATTTGGTCTGAGGAGGGTCCCAGGAGCGGTCATGAGTGGCCTCCAGCCACTTCCGACTGGGGACAAGTGCTCTTTTCCAAAGCCCATGACATAGTCAAGTGTCTAACTATAAAAGGACAGATGCAGAGAGAGGTACAGGTCGAGTTCACACTACGGAATCAGCAAAATATATCCATAAAATGACAGGATCCAAACTCTGGGGATTTTGCTAGGAAAAAAAAAAATGACCATGCTCCTTTGCTGCAGAAGAGCTCTGTTCAAAATATAACCCATCTTCCAGCAACTAGAACACAGACATGTTCTCCAGGAGCATCTGCCTGGCAGTGTTTTTCAAGTGAAGGACACTTCAAGAATAATCATGAAATGAAACCCATTGATTCCATTCTGCCGACCCTTTTCAGGGGCCCCACACATGGAGGAAACGAGTTGCTCTGGATAAAGTATTTGTCGCGTGAGTCCTCCCCTTGCACGAGAGGACTTTCAGGACCCTCAGCCCACATGCAAAGCTCACCAGCTCCCTGGACCGCTGAGCCACCAACAGCTAAGAGTCAACAATAGCTAAAAAGAAATAAGACAAAACGGAATCGTGTCAGGTTATGGATCTAGGTGCGCATGTGCAGCAAGAGCCCAGGCCCAGAGCAGTTTTCTGCCCCCACGTGTTTTTGTTCCTCTCTTGCAGTGAAATCACAGACAACCCTTACATGACTTCCATCCCTGCGAATGCGTTTCAGGGCCTGTGCAATGAAACCTTGACACTGTGAGTACGGCCAGCTCCAGTCCTGCCAACCCTGGAGTTTCTATCTGGGTCACTGTCATATTCCCGCAGGCCCCCCAAGGACCACGGTGGCGGACAGGATGTGCTCTGTGGTCTGCCGAGGCTCACACACGGTTGAGTGCGAGTAGCACCTCACGGGGTGGTGCTCTGCAGCTGACGGAGAGGTTCAGGCAGCGGTCAGCACGCTCTGTGAATGGCCGTTGGGGTTTTCCAGACCACATGGCCGCCACTGTAGGGCACAAGCACCATCCACAACACAGGGACTAATGAGCGGAGCAGCTCGATGCCAACGACATTTGATTGACAAAAGCAGGCAGTGGGCCCGATCTGGCCTGCAGGCCTTATAATACAATCCTGTATCCAGTATCTCCATTGAACAGAGGAAGAATCTGGGCTTAAAGCAAATTTCAGTGACTTGCCCAAGGTCCCTGAGCTAGAAAACAGTGCTCCTGATCAGGGCTTTTCCTGCTTGGCACTCATACTTCAGCTACACTATCTATTACTAAGCTCCTATGATGGGATATTGAATAGAAAACATAGTCCTTCTCTATATCATCATTTTTTCCAGAGTTTGAATGGGTCCTGCTCTTCAGTTGTTTGAAAGGAAATGTTTTATTGGGGAGATGTGCAAAATGTTCTCAGGAAGGAGATCTAATAGAAGTGTAAAAGATAAGTTAATTTCCCAGGCCATAAAGAATTCCCCTCTTTGGTCAAATTAACCACAAAGTAAAGTTGGGGCCTCGTCCAATGATCCCCACCTGACTGGTCTCAGTAGCACTGTTCAAGTTCAGGCCCGGTGGGTGTTTGGTGTGGATTGTTATCCAGCACCCTTTCTTGGGTCACACTGCAGTCCAGGGGTTCTTCATCAATGTAACCAAACCTGATCGAATTATCCTCCAGCAAAATTGATCCAAGGCTCCACACAACTCTTTGAAGGGCTGTTTCAAAGCAGTCTCAGGCCAGCAGTCTTGACTGAGTGAAGCCATCTCAACCTCTGGAACTCTACCCAGAGTGGAGCATTTCAGTTCATCCTCCTCCAAACACGGGGAGAGCTTTCTTAAAGAAATAAGAGCTCCTTAGCCACCGTTTCATTTGACAACACAGTGAAGACTGGGGTTTAGCCTGCTCGGTCCCAAACCTCAAGGTGATTTACATCTCCTGTAAACGCTTCCCCTGTGCCGTTGGCCACACATCGTATATAGACACCAGCCTCAATAGCATTTTTCTCAAGGACTCATATCACAGGCAGCCCTCTCCCCTGGAGGCTGGTCTTTGTCTCACACCCAGCGTGGGGCCCAACAGGCATTTGATAAACCTCTGAATGAGGGGACCTCAACTTTCCTAAAATCTAGAAGCGGGGATGCCACGGCTGGTCCACTATCTTTTCAGATTATTTCTACATTCCTGCAAAAGTTCTTTCTTCTTTGAAGCTCATGCTCAAAAAACTGTAAACACGAAAGAGTATGTGTCCAACAGCAAAACGTGTGCCCATCTTCCTGGTAGGATAGAGTTTCAGTGAAAATTTTCCCCTTTGGTTCTTTCTTTACTATGTTTTTCTTCCTTCACTAATTTCCCTTTTTGAGACCTACATGTCCAATAAAATTGTTATTTAATCTTCTGAAATGTAACTCCAACACAGAACATTTTTATTGTCTAGGCCTCTCAACCAATTCTGGATAAACAGAAATGCCAAAATTAGGAGTTCTCACATCTTCATTCAAGAACTCCAGTTCAGAAAGAAATAACTTATGTATAAAAATTACTTACCTTTCTCAGGGTGCTGAGCATCCCTGTGCATTGCAGTCCTTACCCAGGACACCTTCGAGCTGGAATTAAACTCACTGTGTAATTGTTTCAAGCAAAACAAACCAACAAACCAATAACTTCTCAGTTCTCACAACTACCTAAGGTAAATCCAAGTTCTCAGGTCTCAGAAGACCTTTTAACACAGTCTTCTCGTAAGCGCCCACACCTCACTCTGTTAAATGTCTAGCTACCCTGTGCTCCCAGCAACCCCTTGATTAGGCATCGATTGAAGGAAAACTGAGGCTAATCGAGGCTGAGAAGTTCTCAGGACTACGTATTGTGAAGTGACAGACCCAGGTCTCACCCTGTTGGCAGTCCCCTGTGTGCCTCTGGCTGCGTTTCCGGGGTTCACGGGAGGCAGACTACAGTCGTTTCCAGACTTCGCCTAAATCGCCACTAGCTGTGCCTGACTGTGGTCCTGGCAGACTTCTCTCGTCTCCAGCCGATAGCTCCCAGGAAGCCCCCGCTGCAGCCCTGAGCAGATCAGAGCTCCCATGGCTTTGCGCCCTTTTGGTGGGTGGGAAGAACTGCTTTTGAATGCACAAATCCTGACTCTGGACAGCTGTGCATCAGTGCGGCTGTGGGAGATCGCCTCCACTTCTCAATAACCTGACTAGGAAATACAGGCGACGACGCTTCCATCCAGCCCTCGGAATCCCTGTATAAATTAATTAACTGCCGCAATTACAGCAAGTTAAAACATTAAAATTTCTCCAAAGCCCAAGGTCTATCTACTTCCTTAGATTTGTTTTTAAAGTTCAGTTTAATTCCATTCGCAACTATTTAATTAAGCATTTAATCTGTGTTAAGCCCGGAGGATTAAAAACTTGAATACAAATGTGAAATAACATTTTAAAGTATAAACCCTATGCATTCAGAAGAATGATGTCTTTTAAAGTGCTCTTCTTAAAAAACAGCACTTATTTCTCCATTTTCGACATTGAGTTAAGTCCTAAAACTCTGTTTTTTGAGTTTATGTAGAATATTTTTTAAGAAGGCTTTAACAATGGCAAATCTTTGTTCATCAAAGTGAATCTGCTTCTGAGAAACAGGAGCCAAGTCTGGAGGATGAGGACTCAAACTGGGAAATATTATTGCATGTCCCAAAAGAGACACAGGAAAGTTTTCTTGTAGTGCTATAGATGGGAGCCTTCATACACGTTTCTGGCACTGAAAAAAGGAAGCCCAACCTGAGGGCCAGCACTGCCTCTCACAGGTCACTGATTTCTTCTCTCTCTGTTGATTGTAGGAAGCTATACAACAATGGCTTTACTTCAATCCAAGGACGTGCTTTCAATGGGACAAAGCTGGATGCTGTGTAAGTCAAGGGTTGCCATGAAAACCACTCTCTTTCCCCTACACCTCCAACGGCCCCAAGAAGGACCATTCAGTGGGTCAGAATTCTGCTAGAGATGGGTTCCCCCAGAGCATTCCTCAATCCCACGGTTAGTTAGAGCAAAACTTGGGGATGATGATAAGAAACTCTGAGGGAGGGGGGTTCTGGAAGGGGAACACATGTATACCCATGGCCGATTCATGTCAATGTATGGCAAAACCAACACGATAATGTAAGAAAAAAATAACAACAAAGACAAGAAAAATAAAATGAATAAAGAAAAAAAAAGAAATTGTCCAATGTAAAAAGTAATAAAATAAAAAAATATTGAAAAAAAAAAGAAACTCTGCAAGAGCCAGGTTTTAGTGGACACTTACATTGACTCCAATTCTAAATCCCAACGCTTTTATCTTTAATAAAATGGAGAACCGTAGTGTCCCTTCAGTTACCTCGTAGGAGTGTGTGTGTGTGTAAATATTCATCTACTAGGTGTCGAGGCAGTCCTAGCACAGGTTGGAGAAGAGTGTTCAGACAGAGCATTTCAGAAGGGAGTGAGTTTATTGAGAAGAGCAGAGATAAAGTAGGCCCTGCGAGCATAGCGAGCCGACCTCTGACAGAGCAGGGAAAGCTGACAGTTTTCGTGGGTTAGTAGCCAGTTTTTATAGCCTCAAGACAAAGAAAATTCCTGCTGGAACGTTGGCGTTAAGTGATTGGTTTGGGCACTATAGGGTGCCTGCTGGAGTGGGCATCTTCGCCTAATTGGGAGTCAGGGAGCTTGTTCGTGATGATCAGGGTGCTTTGGGCAAGGTTACAAAGGGGCTCAGTCAGCTTCAGAGGTGACCTGGGCTCTGGGCTCCGCTTCCGTGGCCTTGAGGGCAGGACTCCACACCAGGTCCATGAAGTAAGCGAGGGTCCAAAGCTATTCAGACCAAGAGGGTTTTCATTTTGTTTTTCTCTGGCATGTTTTCAGGAAAGGTGTCAGTTGATATTTGATTCATTCAGAAAGAGCTGAAAAGCCATATCGTGATTTTGCCTTCGCTGCAAATGACTTATGCCTAGAATAGGATGTAAGCAAAAAAGATAGCCATTGACACAGGTTTCTGTCTTTGTTGTACTTTTCTATCAGGTGTTTGTGGTCCCCAGCATCTGTGCCAGGGCATGCTTTGTGTCTAAGAGCTGGTACACTGGTTCAGCCATACTGGTGTGTGATTTAACCCCATAGCTAGGAAATGACAATTAGCTTTTGTAGAGTCTGCTTTCTGCAGTATGGTGGGCTAAGTAATTTGTCGGGCCCTCTACTATGAAACAACTAGATCATGCATTTCAGAGTTTTATATTTCATGCCATAGCTCCAAAGGGAGGGAAATGAAACAAGGTAATGAACCAGTAGCTAAAACCAAAGTGGTGGGTAGACAGAGAAGGTGTGGTTCCCTTATGGACAGCTGCCAGCATCACTGGTGCCAGGAGTCTAGACTTCAGTCAGTGAGAAGGCGGAGGAGTGAGGCAAACTCGAGACCCCTGGGTTAATTCAGGGAACCCGGAGGAGAGCTGGAGTGGGACCACACTGGACTCCTGGCAGAAACAAATGCAAACCTCTGCAGAGGAGAGAACCCCAAGGCAGGCTCCCAGGTGTTTGATTTGTTTTATAACAGCTTATTGAGTATTTTTAAACAATCGTATTTTTTTCAACTTCTAACGTTCTGTTTGCTTTCTAAAAAATTTGCCAGTTCATTTCTGTAATTTCATCTTTTTTTCCCCCTTAAACATTTCATGCATAGTTGTTTTATATTCTGGAAAATGATCATTGCAAAATATGAAGACCTATGTTTCTAGACCTGTTGTGTTGTATGATGCTTCTCAAACTTTACTGAGCATATAGAGCATTGGGGTGGGAGGGTCTTGTTAAAATGCAGAATCTGATTTATGTAGATCTGGGGTGAGCTCCAGGATTCTGCATTTCTAACAAGCTTCCAGGTGATATGATGCTGCTGGTCCACTGACCACACTTGAACGGGTGGCAGAAATAACCTGTACAATATATACTAAGTTCAAAGTCATTATACCTTGGTGTTACTCCCTGAGTTCTGTTTGAAGTGGAGTCTCACTCTTTACCAGCTTTTTGGATTTCTTAGTAGTTTTTATCAAGTGAAGAACTGAGTATCTTTCTCTAGACTGTCTAGTTGTGGGCTCATTCAGGTTGATGTTAGTCATTTGTTTAAATACATAATTCCAGGGACTTCCCTTGTGATCCAGTGGTTAAGACTCTACCCTTCCACTGCAAGCAAAGCAGGTTCAATCCCTGGTTGGGGAACTAAGATCCCACATGCTCTGTGGTGTGGACGGAAAAAAAAAAACCAAAAAACCCAAAACATAATTACGGGGTAAGTCTGAAAAGACTCAAAGGAGTAACATGAATACTTATACATCAAACTTATTTATAGTACTGAAGTGACCCTACTTCTATCGTAACTTTATGTACACATCTCACAAAATCCTTCATTTATTTTTCAATACATTTACTGAACACCTTTTAAACCCTGTGTGGGTATGAAGTTGCTTCAGTCATGTCTGACTCTTTGCGACTCTGTGCACTGTAGCACACCCGGCTTCTCTGTCCTTGGGATTCTCCAGGCAAGAGTGCTGGAGTGGGTTGCCATGCCCTCCTCCAAGGCATCTTCCCAACCCAGGAATCAAACCCGCATCTCCTGTGGCTTCTGCATTGCAGGCAGATTCTTTATTGCTGAGGCACCAGGGAAAGCCCTCAACAACCCTGGAACTGTGCTATTCACTGGCGGTACTGAAAGGTTGTTGACGAAATCATAGCAAAGACGCCAGGAATCTTGGCCCCTGGAAGAGAAGAATTCAATCCGGGGCCAGGGACGAGGCTTGATCACTCTGAGCTTTTGTGTAATAAAGTTTTATTAAAGTATAAAGGAGATAGAGAAAGCTTCTGACACAGGCATCAGAAGGGGGCAGAAAGAGTACCCCCTTGCTAGAGTTAGCAGTGGAGTTATATACTGAATCAATAACAGGATTAGCCAGAAGGTTTAATCCAGAGACTGCCCTCAGGGAGGATACATTATTTTTATATAATCCTTGTAAAGACTTCACAAGACCTACTCCCATAATTTACATTTTGATATAACAGGATTAACATTTGACAATAAAAAGATCTTCCAGACCCACTATACATCTTAAGATGCCAGGATTAGTTTAGAAAGATCTTCCAGACCCACTCCCATAATATACATCTTAAGATATCAGGATTGGTCAGGTTTTCAGGGAGGAGAAACTGTCCTCCAGCTAGATACCTTGTTGTTGTATAATCCTTAGTATAGAGTTTAAACTGAGTTGTGTAATTGACTAAGGCTAAGGAATGCAGAGAAAAAAGTTTGTCCTTTTCTCCTCCTTGAGAATTCCAGACCCCTCTCTTCTTGGGGACCCCTAGACTTCTTATCAACCTGCCTAGGAGATGACTCTCTCAATACCATGATGAACAAGACCAGGGTGCCCTGCCCACACAGAAAACACATTCCAGTGGCCTCAACTTGAGGGCAGCAGTATCAAGGGTCAGCGTACACTGGGGAGAAATGTACCCAATCCAAAATACTCATTTCAGATTGAAAATAATGCTAACAACCTTTGCTTGGAGACCTAAGCATGATTTTCTGTAGTTTTTACATTAAAAAATTACTAGCATTCAATTTTAATATTGCATGAGTTTAACCAAATAGCTTTCCTCTTTATTCCTAGAAAGTCATGACCCTTACGGCAATAATCTTCCCAATTCAAACTTTCTATGAATGAAGTGGGGAATTGGGACTTCTCAAAATAATTAAGTCAGTTTGTAGATACTTAGGGTATAGAGATTTCAGAAGACTGTCATACCGTTAGGGACATCAGGGTCATCACAATGTTAGCATTAAGGCAACAGAGAACCACATTAGCAAATGCCCGATAGGGACAGTGAAGAACCTTTCAATCAGGGAGATGAGAGCTAGTCACACGGCTCTGAATTATCCAGCATGTCCAGCTGAACCCAAATTTGCCTGAATCCGAATTACTTTTCCAGAATTCTGGATGAGAAGAAGGACCAGAAACCATCTTTGAGTAAATCGTAATTCATTACTAAAACTTTTGCTTTTCCATAGGCAAATGATTTTAATGCCCACATGAGGGTCTGTGCTCAGTTACTTGCTTCTTTACCCTGCCGTGTTCAGTCGTGGGCGATAGCACCCTCAGTTACTCTCGGGTATCTGACAAGAGATTGGGGTATAAAATTCAGGCTTCTAAGTGCAGAGCAAGGTTCTCAGGACTGGCTGCCAGTCTGAATCACCTGAAGAGATTTGGAAGCACTGATACCTAGATTTTACCATCAGACATTCTGATTTAGTTGGTCTGAGTGTAGCCAGAGCACAGGAATTTAGAAGTCTCAGGTGAGTCCGACGTAAAGCAAAGGTCAAGAACCACAGCTGGACTTCTCTGGTGTTTCAGTGGTTAAGAATCTGCCTGCCAGTACAGGGAACTCAGGCTCAATCCCAGGTCCAGGAAGATCCTAAATGTCTCCACAGAAGAACTAAGCCCCTGGGCCACGACTGCTGAGCCCCCAGCACCCTGGAGCCTGTGCTCCACAGCAAGAGAAGCCCCCGCCGTGAGAAGCCCACACGCTGCAACTAGAGAGTAGCCCCTGCTCACCGCAACCAGAGAAAGCCCCTACATAGCAACGCGGACCCAGTGCAGCCAAAAAGACAAATAAACACATGGCTTCTTTTTTTTTTCAATGTGGCTTTTTACATTTGATAGAGCTATCTAGTGGCCAGGCCAAAGCCAGGACCTGGAACCCCTAGTTCAAGACTCCTTCCCCTGTGCACTGCTGGGATTCACTGTTGCTGACTTCCCAGCCACCTCTAAGGCGTGGGCACCCGACTCCTCTGGCTGCTGCTACTGGTTTCTTAGCCCAGGATCATGGTATCCCTCTTTATTAAAGATGTGAGACAAGGAAACTAAAAGATCTGGCAGATCTGTAGATCTTGCAGAGGAGTGGATTCATGCTGGAGAACGGAGATCAGTCAAGACTTAAGATACAACCAGTGGAAGTTGCACAGAACAGTGACACCAAGCTCCAGAGTCATTTGTCAGTGAGAGCCTGACTTTACCAGTGCAGCAAGGTCACCCACTCAACCAGCTTCCAGATGAGGTTTGAGTGTGGGACACCTCGATGAAGAGGCTGGCACGGTCAAATGTTATTAAATTCAAAGAATTGGGACTAAAATCAGTCCATGTATGTTCACCGTTTTGCTTCACAACATCTCATGCCTGCTCATAACTGGCCTTTCGGTCATGTTTAGAGAACTCCACAGAGACTTCAGGAGGTTTCCAGAGGGAATCTTCCTTAATCAGCAGACTACTGTGTGAAGAGGATCTCGGTGTAATCCGCTGGGCTGTTATTTTACAGTTTGGACATGAAATCAGCTGCAGAATATCAAAAAAGTATAGATTCATTTTGTATTAAAAAAAAAAGGAAAAACTAACAATGGAACAATAATTTCTATCCTAATTTCTTCCCAGCTTTTGTGGTAACAGAATAAATTGGGTTTGGGTAAAGGAGTGCATTTCCCAAACTATGTTCCTTGAACTCTCTTTCCATAATAAATTAATGAGGCTTACTTCTTAAAAGCTGTTCATGACCTTATAAAGTTAAACAAAGTGTAAAGCTGGACTTCTTAGGTTTTTTGATAGAAGAATCTGAATTATTAGTATCCAGTAGGAGGATCTGGAGTAGGATATGGCAATTGGCTCCAGTATTCTTGCCTGGAAAATTCCATGGACAGAGGAGTCTGGCGGGCCCATGGGGTCACAGAGTTGGACACAATTGAACACACACACACACACACAATAGGAGGATACAGTATACAGAGCTTCTTAGAGAGGTCTTGGTTCCAGGAACCTCTCTCTGGACTGGTATTCCACAGAACACATTTTGGGGAAAGCTACTGAAGACAGAGAATGAGTTGGTTGGATGGCATCAATGAACATGAGTTTGAGTCCAATAGTCTGTTCTATACATCTGTGTCTCTTTTGCTGTCTTTCATATAGGGTCATTGTTACCATCTTTCTTAATTCCATATATATGTGTTAATATACTGTATTGGTGTTTTTCTTTCTGACTTACTTCACTCTATATAATAGGCTCCAGCTTTATCCACCTCATTAGAACTGATTCAAATGTATTCTTTCTAATGGCTGAGTAATATTACGATTGTGAATATGTACCACAGCTTTCTTATCCATTCATCTGCTGATGGACAGCTAGGTTGCTTCCATGTCCTGGCTATTATAAACAGCGCTGTGATGAACATTGGGGTACATGTGTCTCTTTCAATTCTGGTTTCCTCAGTGTGTATGCCCAGCAGTGGGATTTCTGGGTCATATGGCAGAATGAACATGAGTTTGAGCAAACTCTGGGAGATAATGAAGGACAGGGAAGCCTGGTTTGCTGTAGTCCATGGGGTTGCAAAGAGTCAGACATGACTGAGAAACACTCAAGAAAAATCTTTGATAGACTGCCTTGTTGGGAGGCAGGTAAATTTAACAAGGTTTATTCAAGAGGCAGGCTATGGAGGATATAAGAGCCAATAAAGTTTCAGATCATCCTGGGGTCTTCTGTTAAATCTATGAAGAGGCTATGGAGGGAGACTGTTTCTACCTTCCTACCAGCTTTCTTCTCAGATCATATCATGGGCTCTGTGAGAGCCTTGGCTGATGGATGAAGGTTTTTCTGTTAAAGACAATGGATTTTAATTCACTGATTCCCTGAATTACAGTCTGTTCTAGTCACTACTATCCCTTGAAAGATAGGAAAGAATCAATGCATCATTTTCACATACTTTCTTGACATTTTCATGTAAAATTTGGGTTTAACAAATGTGGGAAATACTTCTTAACTGAAAATCTTCTTTCCCTTGATTTCTAGAAGTCTAAAGCTGAGATCAGCAAACTTTTTCTGACAAGGGCCAGATAAAAAATAGGTTGGTCTTTGTGGGCCATAAGTTCTCAGTCATAGTTATTCAACTCTGCCTCTGTAGTATGAAAGAAGCCACAGGCAATTCATAAACAAATGAGCTTGGCCATGTGCCAATAAAACTTTATTTATAAAAATTGGTGGCAAGTAGAATGTGACCACATAGTAATAGTTTATGACCCTCTCATCTAGATGCAGCCATGAAATTAAAAGACTCTTAATCCTTGGAAGAAAAGTTATGACCAACCTAGATAGCATATTAAAAAGGAGAGACATTACTTTGCCAACAAAGGTCCATCTAGTCAAGGCTATGGTTTTTCCAGTAGTCATGTATGGATGTGAGAGTTGGACTATAATGAAAGCTGAGCAGCAAAGAATTGATGCTCTTGAACTATGGTGTTGGAGAAGACTCTTGAGAGTCCCTTGGACTGCAAGGAGATCCAACCAGTCCATCCTAAAGGAGATCAGTCCTGAGTGTTCATTGGAAGGACTGATGTTGAAGTGAAACTCCAATACTTTGGCTACCTGATGCAAAAAACTGACTCATTGGAAAAGACCCTGATGCTAGGAAGGATTGAAGGCAGGAGGAGAAGGGGACAACAGAGAATGAGATGGCTGGATGGCATCACCGACTCAGTGGACATCAGTTTGAGTAAACTCCAGGAGCTGGTGATGGACAGGGAGGCCTGGCGTGCTGCAGTCCATGGGGGTCGCAAAGAGTCAGACATGACTGAGCGACTGAACTGAACTGAACAGATCTAGATATAGGTATTCAGTGAGGATAAGCATTGTGTCATGAAATATGTAGTCTATTTCTCCTAATTCTTTGTAAAGATTAAATGGCTAGCATGGGATAAAGATAAGAAGTATCTGGATAAAAATATTTTAGGGTTTGAAAGTTCATATTCAATCATTAAATAAAACAAAGTTTTTTTTTTCCAATCAGTATTTGAAATCTAAACTTAATCTCTGTTCCTGTTATAAAAATAAATGTTCCAGCTATTCATTCTACCCTAAGTTCTTGATTCCTGGTTGATAGAAACTAAATTTTTCTTAGCTTTATTCTCTTCAGTAAAAGGTATCCGAATAATGCAAGGTAAAAATCAAAATAGTAATCACGATAAAGAGGCCTGGAACTGGAGGAAGATAAATAAGGGTTGAGCTGTAGATGGAAAAAACAGAGGTCAGGTTTCCATAGTAATAACAAAATAGTACTGACTTTGTGATTTTAACATGGAGCTGTTGCCGCTAGCCTCAGTGTGAGTTGTGCTTTAAAACTAATGTAAACACATCAGTATTCTATAGTTACCCCACTAGTGTTCAAAGATTATCTTGATGTAAAATATTTTAACTTCTAATTTAAACAACTGCTCATCCAAAACAGTGACTATTCCCCATTATCTGCCTCATGTCAATGCGCTGAAATTAGCAGATTTGACCTCACTGAGACCTATTTTTTTAGTGTAACTGAAGAACATGATTGCAGCCAAGTTGGAAAAATTCCACACTGAGAACAAGCACTGATGCCTCAGCAGCAGTTGGGTAATTAGTTAAAAGTTCACGAAAATGATGGCTGGTGTGCGAGAGGACATGGTCCTGTGATTTCATATGGAACCGAGCACACTGTCATCACTCAGATGTGAAATTAATAACAGTACAAGCATCCCTTGCTCAACAGAAGTTGAACTGCCCTCAGTCACAAGTTAAGTCACACATCCATTCTTTGGAACCTCTTTTCCACCCCATCCACACTGTCAGGCATGTTGCTTATCTCAGAAGGTTTCATTCTCTGCATAGTATTTTCTATCATCAAATTCTAGCAACAAGCTACTAACTGACAGTAAACATTTGGGCAGAAAAAAAATACTGCCCCAGAAAAGCCCATTCTGATGGGCTAAGGGGTGTATTGAAACACCAATCATTATGGACAGAGAAGTCAACACAATTCATGTACTAATTAGCATCACACATTATTACAAGTAAAACCCCACAGCTTGGAGCACTGGGAAAAGATGATCAGAGCAAAGATTATGGGATTAGGCAGGCTGTTATTTCTCATGGAGTGAGTATTTGAACAACTTGTAGAATATGCTGCAAGGCTGGCTCTTACCTCTGCCTACTGAAGCCTCGAGCATTTTCTCACCTGTTACTGTTTACAGACAGGTTTTAGATAGCATCACCAACTCAATGGACATGAATTTGAGTCAATTCCAGGAGATAGTGGAGGACAGAGGAGCCTGGCATGCTGTAGCCCATGGGGTCTCTTAGAGTCAACTTAGTGACTGAACAACAGTCCTGATTTCTGTTACCAAAAGGATTTTTATGGAGCACTGAGGGCTGGAGAGGGATAATCTTCAATTTTCCAAACAAGTGATGCTTTAAGAGGAAAACACGGTTCCCCACAGAAGTATTCCCATGAGAGTCTCACAACATAAACAGGTACCCTACAGGGATTATGCAAAAACAGGCTGAAATTCTATCTTGGAGCCGCGATGTATCCTAAAACACCCCAGAGAACAAAGCTCAGCAGCACCCACAACTTGCCTGGCTGCAATGTCATACTTCTCCCTCTGACATGTCCTCACCTAAACATTATGTAGAGGGTGCCTCGAACTCGGAGGTACCCAGCACCCGGACTTTCAGAGATGTACTCAGCTTCTTTTTACTGAATGGCTGCTACGTGCCCAGTGTGAGTCCAATGGGGATTAATGTGAGCCATGTCTGCAGTACTGAGTTCATCAGCTGGATCGTCTTCTGCAACTCACTCCTGACCATCTTCATTTCCTGACCACGCTGTTCTTCCGTAACTGTGAGATACACGGCACTTAAATCAGGGCAGGGCTTAACTCCCCTCCCCTCCCTCACACCGACCCCCACATGAAAAAATATGATATATCTTTTCTAGGAGGAACTTAATTTCTTCCAAGAAGTTCTCCAAGAGGCATATATACTCCAAAGAGTGAAAAAGCACAGAATACAGGCATCGTGCAGTGTCTATCTTATTTTTAAAGAAGACACCAGTCCTTTTCAAATAAGCCCTTCCCAGTATTTAGAAATCCTTTCAAGAAGTCTATTTCTACTCTTTCTAGTCTTTTACATTCACCTTGTCTGTGGAAGAGAGAGTTTGGATGATCACACAGATATACCCTCCAAATAAAATAATCATTGTCTGGAGTAGGTTGCCCATGTAGCCCTACCAAGATTTGTGATTGATGTACCTAAGCTGGCTTACAGATTGTGGATTCTAGAGGAATCAGGATAAGTCAGGGTCAAAGAGTCACTTTCAATTGACATTCCCAGGAAACATTATATGATACATGGAGCTGATGGAAGTCCACTCTTCTTGATTATTAAGGCTTCTGCAAACATGTTTCCACAACCCATGCACTTTGCTTCAGAAGGAAGGTAGAATCAGCACTCTGAACCCAAGGTTAACACATCTGTGATAAGAAGATAGCCTCCAGACTGCCAATGGCAGAGTGGGGGTTTCATTTTTAAGCACCTCATTATTTCTAAGGGATGAAGTGTGCGAACAATCCTTGGTTTTAGAGAAGGCAGCCTCCCCCCAAGACTCAGTTCATCTCTGTTCAAATTGGCTGCACCCTCTCTTCATCCAGCAGCTCCCCTCCTGGACTCTGGCTGCCTTTCCCAGTTTAAAATCTTCTGCAGCATTTCTGGTAAACTGTAGCACTTATCAACCAGCCTCCTGATCCTTGGAGGCGTATTGAATATCAGATGAAAACACTGAAGAATTGGACAAGCAATTATTTAGTTTTACAATAATTTCTACTGATTAGAGCAAGCCGATTTTCACTCGCGGCACTCAGAGATGAGGAGGAAAAACTGAGATGAACTCACCACTCTTGACTTCACTTTCAGCAGTCCGGGAACAGAATGTGATCTGCAGGTTGCATGGTCCAAAGAATACAAAAAGGGACAAGAAATACTGTGGCACTGTGCTGAGTTGGTTGTCTTTTTACAAAATCATGCTGTTCAAGATCTTCTCTGCAGTTCTTGTTTCTCCAAGGTGGCTTTTGTCTGCTCTAGCTGTCACTGACTGTGAACTCTGTAGACACGTTGAGTTGAAGGAGAGTCAGTGTTCAAATGAAGTCTCTGAGTGAGACTTACTTGTGAGCCATTCATCCAGAAGGCACATACTGGCTGCTGTCACCTCTTACTGGGTCTTTGTACATATATGAGGTTAACTGACCCCCTCCCTCCATTTTTAGACTTAACGGTACCCTGGAAGCTTGATATCCAGCCACTGCTTGAAGAGGCCACGTCTGGACCATACCCTGTGGCGTCTGTAAACAAGCTGCTCGTCACTGCCATCTGAGGAGCCAGGTGGCCAACATACCCTATCTTGATCGATTCTCCATTACTTTTTCCTTACAGTGAAAGTTTAGCATGGCCCACCTCATTATTTTGAAGGAAAAGTGCATTGCTTTTTTGATTCAATCCTTTACACCTTCATTCAGGAGATAGTTACAGAGGCAATGAACTTGGCATTGGTGATACAGCAATGAGTAAGACAGAGAGCTTACATTCTGACTGGGGAGACAAACAATGAAAAAGGAAACAAAGAAGCAAGATAATCACAGACTCTGGTAATGCCTTGAAGGAAATAAAGAGTACCATGAGGAAAACAGGCGGTGGCTACTTCAGATCAACTTTGTTCTGAACCTCGATTTGAGAAAAGATGTAAAAGATCCCAAAACGTATTAAAAAGCAGAGACATCACTTGGCCAACAAAGGTCTGTCTAGTCAAAGCTGGGGTTTTTCCAGTAGCCATGTACGGATGTGCAAGTTGGACCATAAAGAAGGCTGAGCATCGAAGAATTGATGCTTTCAACCTGTGGTGTTGGAAAAGACTCTTGAGAGTCCCTCGGACTGCAAGGAAATCCAACCAGTCCATCCTAAAGGAAATCAGTCCTGAATATTCATTGGAAGGATTGATGTTGAAGCTGAAACTCTAATACTTTGACCACCTGATGCAAAGAACTGACTCATTGGATAAGACCCTGATGGTGGGAAAGATTGAGGGCAGGAGGAGAAGGGGAAAACAGAGGATGAGATGGTTGGATGGCATCACCGACTCAGTGGGCACGAGTTTGAGCAACTCTGGGAGATGGAGAAGGACAGGGAGGCCTTTTGTGCTGCAGTCCACGGGGTTGCAAAGAGTCGGACATGACTGAGTGATTGAACAATGACAACACTGTCTGGAGTCGCAGTATTTGTCATTTGGTTAACTCCTCATCCTGCATCCAGGAGAGGGAGACTTTGTTGGTGGTTGGTAAAACTCTTCACCCAGCTGCTCCAGCGGAGACCCATCTGTGGCTCTGAGGCTGCCCCCTCTTCTTCCAGGTTCCATCCTGGACAAAAGATTGGAGGAGCAGGCAGTGGGCCAGGAGGGGCCGGGGGCCTGAAGCTCACAGAAGCACTGCTCCTCCTCTGCCTGCTGACTGGCGACAGAGGCTGCCTGCCCCAGCTCAGCCACAAACACAGGCACCTTCTCGTCCTCAGCCTCCCTCAGAGATTCAGAGAAAGACAGGAACAGCCAGTTCACGAGGGCAAGTTCCTCTGTGAGGGATCTGGAGAAAACATCCTTCTGACTCAACGTGTTCATGGCATACTGTTCCTTTTTTTAAATTGAAGTATAGTTGATTTGTAATGGTGCGTAGGTTTCAGGTATACAGCACTGTGATTCAGTCAGAGATATATATAGGTATAATTTCTCAGATTCCTTTCCATTATAGGTTATTCCAAGATAACTGTACCAAGTATGATTCCCTGTATTACACAGTAGGTCCTTGTAGTTTATCTAGTTATCACACTGTTCAACATTTTTTTATAAGTGTTTATGTTGGAGTATAGTCTATTAACAATGTTGTGATAGGTTCAAAGGGACTCAGCCATACATATACATGTATCCATTCTCCCCCAAACTCCCTGTCATCCAGGCTTCCAAATAACATTGAGCAGAGTGCCCTGTGCTATACAGTAGGGCCTTGTGGGTTATCCATTTTATATACACCAGTGTCATACTATTCTTATTAACCATCATCCTTGACAATTTTGCATCATGAAGAGTAAGCACCATAAGTAGAAAAGTGGAAGCATTATCTGTATCTAAACGGATCTCCAAAGAGTCTCCACTGTATTCATGTTGCACCAATGAATAGGTGACTACTCTCTGACTCTAAACTAAGTTGTCCATATGGTGAATTATTCTAAACATGTGTAAACTGAGATCATTTATAATAAGGAGATTATATATGTATACATACATATATATAACCTAAAAGGAAATAAAGTTATAGAAAGAAGATACATATATTTATAAAGATATATTTATCTAAAAAGAATATATATATATATATATTATATATATATATATATATATATATATAATATTTGGTTTCTTTTTCAATAACTTTGTTTTCCAAAACAGCTAGGAGAAAAAAGCCAGTTTCGAAATACTTGAAAGCTTTCATCCATTTAGAGGTAATTTTGTTTTTCAGAATCACTTTATGACTTAAATTGCTTCAAAAATATTTTCCCCTCAAATGCCAACATGTTTTCAAAATGGAAAGATCAAAGTGTCCATCAAACCCCTCCCATGGAAGCTATATTCGATAATCTTATCTGTATAATCTGCCCCTGCTCAGAATTGCCAGAGAAAGTGCAGACCACCTAATTAAATGTGAATTTCAGATGACCAACATATAAACTTTCATTATAAGAACGTTTCAAAAATTACGGGGGAACTATTTATACTGAGCAACTGACACACACACACACACACACACACACACACACACACACACACACAATTTATACTAAAACATTATCCATTGTTTATCTTAGTAGCCTACATTTTTACTTGCAAAATCTGGCAGCCTTTCCCCAAATAAAAAATCTGAATCTCTTGCCAGTCCCTATCACCACTCACCACCTTCACCACCTTCACTGAATACCTGATATAAGCCCAGGCATCAAAAGTAAATGGAAATATTGATTAATATTGAGAAACAAAAATTAACTTAGTTGGTATTGAAGAGGACTGAAAAACACAGTCACCATTGGCCAGGTAAATAGGGAATTGGGCAACTTATATAGAATCTTTAAAATATGTAAATGAGATCATAAGCAAGTTCACTTTCAAAGACTTCAGCCATAATGAATGCATCTAAACCTTGCACAATTGGAACCTAGGCTATTTTGAGTGCTGAAGACAGAAGAAGGTAAGATGTCATCTAAATCCCTGTGTGTGCGTCTCTGCTCAAGTCACTCTTTGTGACCCCCTGGTCTAAATTCCTAAAACACAGTTAGTAGCTAAGGAGACCATGCTCACATTTTATTTTGGTATTTATATCAATTTGCTTAACCTCGCCTAATCCATTCTCTGTGTGTGTCTCTCTCTTTCTAGTTACCTGAACAAGAATAAATACCTGACGGTTATTGACCAAGACGCATTTGCAGGAGTTTATAGTGGACCAACCTTGCTGTGAGTAAGACATAAGGGAGAATATTTGCCTTTTGGTGCAGGCGAGGGAGGGGGCCTTTAAGACGATTAGCTGATGATGTTTATGGGGAGAGAACGCTGTTGTCTTGGATAAAGGTTTCTGCTAGTGCTTTTCTGCCCAGCCTCACAGGCTACTGTTCAGAAGAAAGTCCTTGTTCTTTGAGGCTCAGAGGGTCCCACATTCCACTGTGCCATCCTGATGCCTGATGCCACCTTGGTGTGGACATTTGTGAAGGCCCTCTTGGGGAAAAAAAGACATTTTTGAGCAGCTGACGTTTGCAGACATGAGGTCAACAAATAGGCAGAAGGCCTTAGTCTTTGCCGAGAAATGACTGTGCATTGCACAGTGCACGGCAGTAAGAAGGAAGAGTATAACTAGCTTGATTCCTATCTGGGAAAACCTACAATCACTAGAAAAGATGGGGTGTGAACATTTTTTGAAAGCAGCATGGAAAAAATTACATGTGTGCCTCCACATCCAGTCATGATCGGGTCCTGTCGGTTCTGTCTCCCGAGGGCCTCTTTATCAGGGCCACCTTCTTCATCCCCTTGGCTTAGCCTTCGTTTAGAATTTCATTCTTGTTCCATCCTTGCCAAAGTGGAACACAGCTACTCAGGAGACGCACAAGACAGTCCATCAGAGGCAGGAAGTGTCCATCTATAAATCAGAGGTTCCATCAAGTAGGGAATGGGTGCAGCCCAAAGCAACAGTGGGTGGTCCACAGTCTTGAAGACTTACACCCTCACTCTCTCACATTTAACAACTTCACTTCACTTTAAGATTGAATGCACCCCAGTTAAAGGGGTTTATGGCCTTACTTTCCTAACATACAGCCTCCACATAAGAGGGCAGAGTGACCCTGAAAATCTCTTGTACCATACTGGGGCTCATTGATAACTCATGGCAAAGTACTTAAAAGTATTATGCATTTTTCTTCTTACAAAAAGACAAGTGAAAAAAATTGTATTGACCTTTTCTGTGATTTTTTTTCTTAACCTGGAAGATGTTTTTTAAAGATACCTTTAACTGCTCCTTTGAGATAAAAGGTGATATTTCACCAATGAATGAGGAAACTTGTTGCTTTTTTAAAGAAATGTGTGCTTTGGAAAGAGTCTTTAGAAACAGGTATTTGGAAACATTTACATGTTATGTAATTTTCCTGATGAAAATAGTTCATATCACTTATAAAAATCTTTTTAAAAATCAGAAATCAATATTAACATGTTTTAAAACCTTTTGAATTGAGTTGCAGTGGGTAAAATCCACATGTGAAAATGAAACATCTTTAGATTTAGTTTGCAGAAACTACTTACTGACATCTGAGAATATGAATTTCAATAAAAACATATTTGATTACTGAGTAGGATTGAGAGATGAGAATCTTAATTTAGTAAGTACAGCCAAGCCTGCCCGATTCCATTTGGAACCACTTGTCTTTGTGAGGTGACTTTCAACGGACAATGATATAAACCAAAACCAAAACAAACTGACCCAGAAGCAGACCCTGAATAGCTGCATCAGAAAGGGTTAAACAACAATTTTCAAAATCAGTAAAATATATTTAATGACATTTTTGGTGAAATATTTTTAAAAAGTACTACTTGTCTTTATCTTGTCCCTTTAAATGTATGGTTGGGCTTCACTGGTGGCTCAGATGCTAAAAAATCCACCTGCAGTGCAAGAGACCAGGGTTTGATCCCTGAGTCGGGAAGATTTCCTTGGAGAAGGAAATGGCAACCCGCTCCAGTATTCTCGCCTGGAGAACCCCATGGACTGAGGCCTGGTGGGCTACGGTCCATGGGGTTGCAACAGTCAGACATGACTTAGTGACTAAACCACCACAATAAATAGTTGAACCACACGTCCGTAAATGGCACAGCATTTAAATAGCAGTCACACTTTAAAGACAATTTAGTATGTTGCCTGTATGGGAGAGTGTCTATTTCTGCTTCTTTGAAAGTGGTAAACTGTTGTTGTTGTTCAGTTGCTAAGTCAAGTCCGACTCTTTATGACTCCATAGACTGTAGCATGCCAGGCCCCCCTGTCCTTTACTATCTCTGGGAGTCTGCACAGATTCATGCTGTCTAATCACCTCATCCTCTGCCACCCCTCTTCTCCTCCTGCCCTCAGTATTTCCCAGAATCAAGGTCTTTTCCAATGAAGCAGTTCTTTGCATCAGGTGGCCAAAGTATTGGAGTGTCAGCTTCAACATCAGTCCTTCCAATGAATACTCAGGATTGATTACCTTTAGGATTGATTGGTTTGATCTCATTCCAGTCCAAAGGGCTCTCAAGAGTCTTCTCCAACACCACAGTTCAGAAGCATCAATTCTTCGGTGCTCAGCTTTCCTTATGGTCCAACTCTCACATCCATACATGACTAGTGGAAAAACCATAGCTTTGACTAGACTGACCTTTGTTGGCAAAGTAATGTCTCTGTTTTTTAATATGCTGTCTAGGTTGGTCATAGCTTTTCTTCCAAGGAGCAAGCATCTTTTAATTTCATGGCTGCAGTCACCATCTGCAGTGATTCTGCAGCCCAAGAAAATAAAGTCAGTCACTGTTGCCATTGTTTCCCCATCTATTTGCCATGAAGTGATGGGACCGGATGCCATGATATTCGTTTTTTCAGTGTTGAAAAAGCTAACTTTTTCACTCTCCTCTTTCACTTTCATCAAGAGGTTCTTTAGTTCTTCTTCACTTTCTGCCATAAGGGTGGTGTCATCTGCATATCTGAGGTTATTGATATTTCTCCTGGCAGTCTTGATTCCAGCTTGTGCTTCATCCAGCCTGGCGTTTCTCTTGATGTACTCTGCATATAAGTTTCATAAGCATGCTGGGTTGTAAAACACAGCTAGATTAGGAGGCAGATCTGGAGTTGATTCCTGGCTCCATCACTACTGGTGAGATCCAAGTCTCAATTTTCTTATATGTCAAAACAGGGTAGCTAAAAGTAGTGAAACCTGCTAAATCACTTCATATATTTGCCTTCACTTCTTCCTGACTCTTGACAACATCACTGCTCTTCCCTTTCCTAACCTCCCTAACTCCCTCCCAATTTCTCTCACTAGAGCTCACTGCCCCAGTACTTCAATGAATTACTTCCGTGCTTCAATGAAATTAGCCCTGGCTATTTCTCCTTCATATTTTCTCCTTTGTTTAAATCATTTGCTCTCAAATATTATAAGAATATTAATAATTTCTAAATTTCAGGTTTCACGCCATAACTCATTTTGTCGACTCACCTGCCTGGAATTTCCCCTCTTCTCCCTCTCATTCCTACCCATTCCAATCAGTTGGATGAAACTTCTCCTAACCAACCTCTGAAGATGTATAGTAAACATTTACTGAGCACTTTCTAAGCCTAGGAATTCTTCATTACCAACTTTCAACCCAGGAGGTCACCACTTTGAAGGAATGTCAGGAAAACCCTCTGCAAGAAAGTGACAATTGACCTTTAAGAGAAAAACAAATATCCTCTGCTAACACATGTATACAGAATCTAGAAAGATGGTACTGATGAGCCTATTTGCAGAGCAGGAATGGAGACATAGACATTGAGGACAGACTTACAGACATGGCTGGTGAGGGGACGAAGAAGAGTGTGGGATATATGGAGAGAGTAACATGGAAACATACATGACCATATGTGACATAGACAGCCAGCGGGAATTTGGCTGTATGACTCGGGGACCTCGAACAACCTAGAGGGCTGGGATGGGCAGGGAGGTGGGAGAGATGTTCAAGAGGGAGGGGACATGGGTGAACCTATGGCTGATTCATGTTGATGTTTGGTAGAAATCAACACAATACTGCAAAGAAATTATCCTTCAATTGAACATTAATTATTTTTTTTAAAGTGACAATTGGGAAAAGATCAGAAGGTCATCATGGAGTGAGTCATGTGACTATATGAGGGAAAACCATTCTAGACAAGTGCAAAGACCCCTAGGTGAAAACATACCTGGCTTGTTTGAAGAGTAGCAAGAAGGCTGTTATAGCTTAAGCAGAGTGAACTAACAGGCATATCCTTTCATCCCAACACAGCAGAACACACATTCTTTTCAAATGCACATGGAATGTTCTCCAGAATAGATCACAGCCTAAGCCAAAAAAGAAGTCTCAATACATTTAAGATTGAAATCATATCAAGCATCTTTTCCATCCACAATGGTATGAAACTGGAAATCAACTCCAAGAAAAAGCTGGAAAAAAGACAAACACACGGATGCCAAACAATATGCTACTAACCAAGCAATGACCATTGAAGAAATCAAAGGGGAAATCAAAAGATGCCTTAAGACAAATGAAAATGGAAACACAGTGTTCCAAAATCTATGGGACCCATCAAAAGCATTTTTAAGAGGGAAGTTTATAGTGCTATAGGCCTACTTAGGAAATCTCAAACAATCTAACCTGATTCCTGAAAGAACTAGAAAAAGAGGAGCAAACAAAACCCAAAATTAGTAGAATAAAGGAAAGCATAAGGATCAGAGAAGAAATAAATGAAATAGAGACTAAAAAAAAAAAAAAAAAAACAGAAAAGATCAACAAAAGTAAGAGCTTGTTCTGGAAAAGATAAAATTGACAGACTTTTAGCCAGGCTTACCAAGAAAATGCTGTGATAATGAGACTATATTAGAAGCTTATAGAGAGAAAAATCCTGTTACCTCTGAAGGCTGAAGAATCAGAATGCCATCCAGTCTTAGCAATAACATTTAAAGTTAGAAAACTACAGAGTATAGCCTTCAAATTTTAAGAAAAAGTAATAATTTCCAAACTATCTGTCGAAGGTGAAGGTAAAATAAAGACATTTTCAGATGTGCAAAGTCTCAACAACTTGATTTCCCAATCCCCTTTTCTGGGAGCACAGACCAATAAAGAGAAAAATGAGGAATTTAGTGGTCCACACAGGGAAGAGGCAAATGGAATTCCAGGATACCAAAAGGGAAGTCTTAGGAATTTTGAGACCAGGTTGTCTACATCAACGGTGAAGGAGGGCTCCAAGAGAAAGGCCTACAAATAAAAAGGGACTAATAGATTATCTGACAGGGTTGCCTTTATGAAAAACTGAGCTGAGAGATATTTTAAAAAACTTTAGAGCATTTGACAAGACGCAGCAAGAGGTCCTTCAAACCAAGATATGCAAAATTTTAAAAAAGGAGGAACAGACATCTTGTAAAGAAACAAAAAAGTTACACATGAAATAAAATGAAATCACAGTGCGCAGACTTGTAATAGCCATAATACTAAATACAGACGTGTGATAGTCGTAATACTAAATATATACTTGTAATGGCCATAACCAAATATGTCCTAAAAGTATTTCAGGAGAGTAGAGGCAGGTATCAGGAGGGTGTATGTGTGGGTGAAGGAAAAGAGCTAAAGGGAGTCAGTGGGTGAATCAAAACCCAATAAATCAAGAAGTATTTTCAATTATGGAAAGAATCCTGAAAATTGAAAGTGGTTGCTTCTGGGACACCAGAAAGCAGAAGGCAGGCAAGAGCTGCCCAAGGGTCTGCTGCGTGTGGTAAGTTTCCAATGTAATTTGCTTTATAAAAATAGGTCCATGCATTATTTTAATGCATATTCAGGTTAAATTTTAAAAGAATGCAACAAAATCGTAGGAAGAGAGGACAATGAGATTGTAGCATTTGGGAGGCCCACAGGAGGAATGTAAGAAATGAATGAGAGTTCAGCCTCATTCCTCAAATTCCAAGCATCTGTCTTAAAAGGCATCTCTTAACTAACCATGCGTGGTCTTGTAACATATTGTAACTCTTAAATTTTTTTCAAAATCTTCATTATTTTGTTTCCCTCCTAACTTTCTGCCATAACTAGACTTGAAGATCCTAGGGGAAATTGACTATGTCACATACTTTTTGTAATCCCCCCACTTCAAAAAAGACAGCAAATACTCAATAGGTATTTGAGAAATTATAACTGAATATCAAATAGCCATGTTTTGGCTGTGATTTGGTATAAAAGCCCAACTTGAAAAATCTTAAACTCTATCTAAAGAGAAGAGAATTAGAATATATGTATACCTCATAAAGGTATTTGTGAATGAATACAATCATCTCTGTTGACAAAAATGATCAAATTTGCCCAGTTAGTTTACCACCTTTTTCAAGGTCATTGCTTTTAAAAGAATCTAACTTAAAAGAGGTGTGATATCTAAAATGAGATCTTCACTAATTTTTAAAAGCCTTTTAAATTTAGTTTCATAACAGTTTTTTACTCATTGATTTTTTAATCGATATATGATCTCATTTTCCATTTTTATACTTTCTATTTTTTATTATCTTTCTTTCTTTTTATCTTATTTTGAAAGAGAAGCTCTTGGTGTTTAAAGTCCCAAAGGAAAGAACACACTGAAATGTAACGCCTTCCGTAATAAATAACCAGAATCCTCCAAGGTCTAAATTATGTAAGTCACTCTAATAAGCATTTAACTTACTGTTGATAATGTCTATTAATAATTGTCCCACTTACTATTATAAGTAACTCCTAAGAAGACAGAATCTCTGTGATCATATCCTTGAGCTTGCATTACAGGTATCAACAAAAACAAACTTTAAAAATAAACTATTGTTGCTCTTAGCTGATCAGATTAGTCATTTGAAAATATAAGAGTCATGGCAGTGCCATCTGGGTTTAGAGAAAAATAAACCTTTCATGTATTTCTTTTGACTCGTCGTAATGCTCTTCACAAGGTCATAGCATTAGATGGCTGAAAACTTGCGGCGGGGTTCTTTCTAGCATGCCTAAAGTCCACAGGCAGGTGGAATACATGATTTTTTAGGTTGATCCTGGGCAAAATTCTTTTTTTATTGAGGAATAATTCACATATAATATAACATGCACATTTTCAAAGTGTACAGTTTGGTGAGTCTTGAAAAAACTATATTACCCTATCTCAGTCAAGACCTAGAACATTTTCATCTCCCAGAAAGTTCTCTCTTGCTCCATCTTCCATAGACAATCACACATTTTTTTTTTTTTTTTGGTGTAAAAAACTAGGAGTGAAATTGTCAGGTCACAGAATAGGTATATACTTAACTTTTACAGCAGACACTGTCAAACTGTTTTCCAAATGGCGTCTCATTTTCTAGTCCCGCCAGTGTAGTATGAGCTTCTTACTTGCCAGTTCACTGTATTATCAATCTTTTATATTCTAGCCATGCTCGTGGGTGTAAAGTAATATATCATGGTGGCTTTGTGTTTCCCTGATGATGTTGAGCGCCTTTTCGTGTCCTTGTTAGCCATTTGTATATTTTCTTTTGTGAAGGGCCTGTTCAAATATTTTATCCAGTTTTTTAAATGAGTGATTTGCCATTCAATCTATTACTGACTTGTGGTCCTGGGGAAGGTTTTTGACCAGAGTGAAATGAGTTTTAGTCCAGACTACCAGTCCTCTGTTACTCCTAGTTAATTCTCTCTTTCTGTTTCTCTTTTCTTTTTAAGGAGAGATAGCTAATCTAAAACAAGGTGTTCATTTACTCACTTATTCTGCAAGCGTTTTAATGAGCACCTACTGAACTCCATGGACATTATAACGATAAGACACAGTCTCTGCCCTGAATGAGGTCACAATCAAATTCAGGAGAAATGTGAATAAGTAACTGTGCATTTAATGCAAAAAGGGTCATAAGAAGTATTTGGAGAATCAAGATCCCATTTCTGATTAGGATGCGCAGCAAAGGCCTTTTTAAAGGAGGTGGTGTTAGAGATGGGCTTCAGATGAGAGCTAAAATGGCAACAGACAGAGATAGAAACGATAAGATGAAGAACAAAGGTAAGCCTAAGGAAAACATAGGATATATTCTAAGAGCAACAGCAACCAAATAACATAATTTGGGCCAAAGGACAGTGTCAGAAAAGCGTGCTGTGTTGAAATCATGTTGTGGGAATGCGACAAGGTCACTCAGCAGGTAAGGGCGACCCATGGAAGGATTCCCATGGAAACATCAGCCCCAGTTTTCATAATCCAGGACAGTTCTGTGGTCCTCTTCAACTCACCCTGTGCCTTGTTTCCTTGGCCCCAACCATATTAGCCCTGGGGAGCTGGGTCCCGGAAACAGTGGCACCTCTCCTCTCTGCCTCCTGGCTATTAGGGGGGCACTTGCCCCCCTTAGGCAGGGAAATCGAGCCCAAAGACCTAATCGGCCTCGCGTTCCTTGTCTTCCTTTCTGTGCCTGCCAGCGGAGCTCTGGAGCAGCTCTCTCAGAGAGGAAGGGAACCTCCTAGGCGTGGAAAACCAGAGGTTTGTCTGCTAGGCTGCTCTGCTCTGGGCTGGGAAATGAGTTGCCAAGACAAACAGACTTCGTGCCATGCCTGGCTTGGGCACCCAGCCAGACTCATGCCAAGGGAACCGGGTTGCTGGGGAAGCAATGGAAGCCATCCTAAGTCACACCCCTCATCTCCAGGGGCCCAGCAAAGGAGAGGGCCTGTAGCCATTTGTGCAGTCTATGAGAGCTGCAGGGAAGGTCACAGGAGAATCTGAAGAGAAAGAGTAGACATTTACCTTTCTAGAATCGTGTGCGTGCTGGCTTCTTGCTAAAAACAAAAGGATGGTCTGCTTCAGCTCTTAGGACTCTTTGGACCAAAGGAGTTATGTCAGCAACTCAGGATACTCTGTTGTTGTTCAGTTGCTAAGTCGTGTCCAATTCATTGAGACCCCATGGACTGAAGCACGCCAGGCTCCTCCATCATCTCCTGGAGTTTGCTCAAACTCATGTCCATTAAGTCGGTGATGCCATCCAACCATCTCATCCTCTGTTATCCCCTTTTCCTCTCACCTTCAATCTTTCCCAGCATCAGGGTGTCAGCTCTTCACATCAGGTGGCCGAAATACTGAAGCTTCAGCATTAGTCCTTCAAACGAATATTCGGGGCTGAATTTCTTTAGGGTTCATCTCCTTTAGGATTAAGTCCCCTTCACGGATCAGAGCCTTGTCATGGTGAAGGGGCTTGCATAACTCATTGAAGCTAGGAGCCATGCTGTGCAGGGCCACCCAAGACGCACCAGTCGTAACGAAGTCTGACAAAATGTGGTTCACTAGAAGAGGCAACCCATTCCAGTATTCTTGGCTCGAGAACCCCAATGGACAGGATCCTGATTCCCTTCAAATCCGTATTCATTGATTCGTAGAATCTCTTAACTATCATAGCCATTGATATGAGAAGGGATTAAGACTTTAGTCACAGAAATCGCTAATGATAAAGTTACTTTTTACAACTGTTGAGAAATTCTCAGAGCACTTCCCTACTAGGGAGATGACTCTGGTAGAAGGATGATGGAATTATTGCAAAGCCCCTCAAAGTGGTACAAATCTTAGGGTTTCTTCAATTGACTAAAAGCCCAGCTACTATTATCCTCAAAAGATGTTCACTTTATCAAGTAGAGGTTTGATAGAAAACAACAAAATTCTGTCAAGCAATTATCCTTCAATAAAAAAAAATATAAATTAAAAAAAAGAGATGTTTACTTTAAAGTTTTTCAAAGCAATAGAAGCCACGATTGAGTGCAGTGTCCTCAAATGATCATTCATTTTACATTAGGAGATTCAGTCTTGTATCTATGCCAAGCCAAAAAGTAAACTAGGATGATTGCATTGCTAAAAAAGAATAATTCACAAATCTAATAACTGTTTCTTGTAACTCAGTTTTGCTCAACTGTTTAAGGGCTTTTCACTTTGATCAAAACTGGTAGAATATAAAAGAATTTTTGCTGAGTCTGATTTCTAGGTAAATAACACTAGAAGTTATAGGGGAAAAAATGATTAAAATATTTCTAAATATAAATTCTGAACAGTTTTATTAACTAATCAGTGCTCTTTAGCCAAGAGCCTTCAACAGTGATGAATCTTCAGAATGAAAAGCAAGCAGAACATTTTTTGCAACTTTACATTTAAATAAATCTACTTTTTAGTGAGTGCCTACTAGTCTCAGTGCTGAATATCTTAAAATAAATTTACATTATTTTCTTTTACATTAGCAGTCCCAAAGGATTCTGACCTCTCCAAACTACTCCATTCATAATTTCAGGTGATTTTACCCATATCAAGTCTCAATTGTATGATGAAAGAACAGAAATGAGATTGCATAGGACCACACAGATGAAGTAAAAATGATGTGTACTCTATTTTGTAGCAAGTTTTACTCATGATCTTATAATTAACTAAAAAATGCTGACCACAGCTCAACTGACAGGAGGGGTGAATCAACCTGGGTTATTACATAATTATTATATATTATATAATTATATAATCAACCTGGGTCATTTATTTTTAAATAAATAACCAACAAATATAAAGAAAGAAGCAGTTTACGGTGTATACAATGAGGCACTCAATTCTTCCCAAGTAAACAGGGATGAGTACTAAAATCAGTGGCCACCCACTCCAGTACTCTTGCCTGGGAAGTCCCATGGATAGAGGAGCCTGGCGAGCTACAGTCCACAGGGTCACAGAGGGTTGGACGACTGAGCAACTGAGCTCACAGCACACATACTACATCCTTGACTCATCTGGAGGTTTTTACTCTTGGAAAACAGGTGGAAGGAAATAAGGTAGTTAAGGGTTTTCATTCTGACACACTATCTCTGCCAAGTCTCTGAAATCCATTTTGTTAATTATGTTCTGCTTCTGAGTCTAAAAGAAATAAACACTCTGAAAGAAAGTGGACTTTTCATGTCTCCCAGGTGGTGTGGAGGCCGATAGTGATGCTCATTTTATATGGGTGTTGGGGTGCTGGGGCTCAGGGGAGAGGACTTTGCTGGGGAGGGTGTTTGCCTTCAGCATCTGACTACGGGCAGTCAGTTCCCATCATGTCCTTGTGTTTCTGTGCGGAGGAGCTCCAGCCTTACTGAATTACAGTGTTGCGGTTGCTGTTCAGTCGCTCATGTCTGACTCTTTGTGACCCCATGGACTGCAGCATGTCAGGCTTCCCTGTCCACCATCTCCCAGAGCTTGCTCAAACTCATCTCCATTGAGTTGGTGATACCATCCGACTACCTCATCCTCTGTCGCCCCCTTCTCCTCCTGCCCTCAGTCTTTCCCAGCATCAGGGTCTTTTCCAGTGGGTCAGCTCTTCGCTTCAGGTGGCCAAAGTGTTACAATATGGAGGTGGTTTTCCATTGCAGGATCTGTAATGCTGAGACAATTAATGCCACGAGATATCCCAGGTCATGGACGCCAGGGGCTTAAATGAAGTGTAATTATGCAACCTCAAGAGGGAAAAGGAGATAACAGTGATACCTGACTTACAAAGCAATTTTGTTTGTATGCAGACTTTAAGAAAAGACTGGTCATTTATCATCATCTAAATCTTTAGATAAATATTTGCTTAATAATAGGGGCCAGTTTTGAGCTTCAGCTGTGTGCTAGGTTCTTTACAGAGAGTCTTGAGTCTTTTTAACTATTCAATAGTAGACGTCCTTATCCTTATTTAACAACAACTCAGGTACAGAGATATCAGGTGAGTCCCCAAGGTTACCTGGCCATCAGTGGTGATGTTAGGATGCAAACCCAGCCCTAACGGAGAAACCATCAATTCCTAGAACATCAGGTCAACCCTTTTCACATAAGATTATTCTTGCACCTGCTGTGATTTCCGAACTTCACTTCATCCTTTTCTTAAATTTCTACTTAAAACCCTCCAGTTCTTGAATATCTGACTTCAGGAAAAAAAGTCCACACAAAGGCCTCAAAGACCTATTGCTGTTTGCCCCCAGCTAGAGTCGTCATCTGTGATCCCATCCTTGTGTCTTCCCTCCTCCTCCCCTCCAGCCACACTGAACCGGTGCCCCCAGGCGTGCTCTCACCGTGGGGGTTATGAACTTACTGTTTTCTCTACCCAGGAGGCTCCTTCCCTGGAGATCCATGAGGCTTGTTCCTCCAGCTCCTTCAAGTTTTTCCTTAAACATAAGCTTCTCACTGAGGTCTTCCCTGAATTCTCTATTTAAATTTGAAGCTGCCCATCACCCTTCATCCCAGTTCCCTGCTTTCTTTTTCTCCGCGATACTTAGCGCCACCCAAACTTCTAGACATTTTAGACGTTTGCTGACTTGCTCACTCTCTTTCTCCCTGCACTAGTATATAAATGCAATGGGAGGAGGCATTTTTGTCTGTCTTTCCCCACAGAGAGACACATAGCAGAAAATTCTTAAATATCTGATAGATAATCAATAATTTCGAACCAAAGCAATAGATGCGGCAAGAATCGCTGTACATTTCTGTTCCTGGCTTGTTTGTCTTGGCATTAAAGTTCCAGTAAGAGTGCGTCTTTTCTTTTTCTGAATTGAAAACGAGAAAATTTTCATTTTCTGAAAATGAGCAAAGACAGCAGCGAAGGAGTACATGTGAATAATTTGCAAATTCTTGTTGCCATGTCAATCCACGTGAAAAAATGAAAGGCATTTACTTGTGGGCAAAGGCAGCTTGGAAGGATCTTAGAGTAGAATACTGAATTTTAAAATATGCTAATTATTGACTCATGTTATAGAAACATAAACAGTTTATATAAAATGGAGTTGGGACTTCCCTGATGATCCAGTGGTTAAGAATCTGCCTTCCAATGCAAGGGACACGGGTTTGATCCCTGGTCAGGGAACTAAGATTCCCACATGCCACGGGGCAACCAAGCCCGCACACCACAACTAGAGAGAAGCCTGCATGAAGCCCGCACACTGGCTGGGAAAGACCCTGCACGATGCAACAAACATCCCACGTGCCTTCAACATATTTTTTTTTAATGAAGCTGAACAGATGCCTTCCTTCCTCACTGTGCTTCTGGACCATTATTTCTCCTCCTCCTTAAAATCTATCCTCAACCTTGATTCTTTTTTTTTTTTAGGTTTTTAAGATAATTTATTTCTTAACAGTTAACACGTACATAATAGGAATCCAAAAAACACAAGAAGCAAACAACAAAGTCAGTCATAATCACAAGCAGTTTATCATTTGACATGTCCTTCTAGGTCTCATTTGTATATTTTCACAACTAAGCATCCATTTTTATGTAATTAAGATCATACAGTTACATATCATGCTGTTTCACACATCATCAATATTTACCATTTTAGAGTCCCAAAGCTATGAGTATTTTGATAACCAAGAATACATTACACTGACTCAATCTGGAAGGAAAAAATGTAATCTTGCCTTTCTTGGTGACAAAAATTTCAAAGACAAAAAATGGCAACAGGCCTCTAAATAAACATATTGGCATTACTATGATTAAAATACCACATTCCCTTAATGTTCAATTAAAAATGAGACATAGAGCAACAGAGTACACAAAGTATAATGCTTCTAAGAGGATTCATTATCCAATCTAAACTATTAAAAGTATTAGAAAGGAGGTATGTTTCTGCTGAATTAATTATTTAGCTATGCATCCCTGCAGTACAGCAGGGGATGCACACATAACCGGTCACCATCAGAATGTGAATATGAACACATTGACATACAGCCGTCCCTCTATACTTCCTTCTGCCTCTCAGCTGCTAACCCAAATGAACAAGTCCTGACATACATTTCTCAGAGACAATTTAATAATTCCAGGTCCAAGGTGATTAAAGAATCAGTTATAACAAAGCTATTTACAAATTGGTTTATTCACTAGCTTTACTTTTTATCATACACGGTTACTTCAGGACTTCTAAAAAGGCTAAATGTTGCAAAATAATGAACTTTGTCCATAATAAACATAGTTCAGTTCAGTTCAGTCCCTCAGTCATGTCTGATTCTTTGCTCAGTTGTGTCTGACTCTCTGTGACCCCATGGAATGCAGCAGGCCAGGCCTCCCTGTCCATCAACAACTCCCAGAGATTACCCAAACTCATGTCCATTGAGTAAGTGATGCCATCCAACCATCTCATCCTCTGTCATCCCCTTCTCCTTCTACCTTCAATCTTTCCCAGCATCCGGTCTTTTCCAATGAGTCAGCTCTTCGCATAAGGTGGCCAAAGTGCTGGAGTTTCAGCCTCAACATCAGTCCTTCCAGTGAATATTCAGGACTAATTTCCTTTAGGATGGACTGGTGGGATCTCCTTGCAATCCCATGGACTCTCAAGCGTCGTCTCCAACACCACAGTTCAAAAGCATGAATTCCTCGGTGCTCAGCTTTCTTCACAGTCCAACCCTCACATCCATAAATGACTATTGGAAAAACCATAGCTTTGACTCGACAGACCCTTGTTGGCAAAGTAATACCTCTGCATTTTAATGTGCTGTCTAGGTTGGTCATAACTTTTCTTCCAAGAAGCAAGCATCTTTTAATTTCATGGCTGCAGTTACCATCTGAAGTGATTTTGGAGCCCAGAAAAATAAAGTCTCACACTGTTTCCATTGTTTCTCTATTTGCCATGAAGTGATGGGACCAGATGCCGTGATCTTTCTTTACTGAAAATTGAGTTTTAAGTCAAAATTTTCACTCTCCTCTTTCACTTTCACCAAGAGGCTCTTTCGTTCTTCTTTGCTTTCTGCCATCAGAGTGGTGTCATCTGCATATCTGAGGTTATTGATATTTCCCCCTGAAATCTTGATTCCAGCTTGTGCTTCTTCCAGCCCAGCGTTTCTCATGATGTACTCTGTAAATCAGTTAAATAAGAAGGGTGACAATATATACAGCCTTGATGTACTTCTTTTCCTATTTGGAACCAGGCTGTTGTTCCATGTCCAGTTCTAACTGTTGCTTCCTGACCTGCCTACAGGTTTCTCAAGAGGCCGGTCAGGTGATCTGGTATTCCCATCTCTTTCAGAATTTTCCACAGTTTATAATGATCCACACAGTCAAAGGCTTTGGCAAAGTCAATAAGCAGAAACAGATGTTTTTCTGGAACTCTCTTGCTTTTCCGATGATCCAGCAGATGTTGGCAATGTGATCTCTGGTTCCTCTGCCTTCTCTAAAACCAGCTTGAACATCTGGAAGTTCATGGTTCACGTACTGCTGAAGCCTGGCTTGGAGAATTTTGAGCACTACTTTACTAGCCTGTGAGGTGAGTGGGATTGTGCGGTAGTTTGAGCATTCTTTGGCATTGCCTTTCTTTGGAATTGGAATGAAAACTCCCCTTTTCTAGTCCTGTGGCCATTGCTGAGTTGTTGAAATTTGCTGGCATATTGAGTGCAGAACTTTCACAGCATCATCTTTTAGGATTTGAAATAGCTCAACTGGAATTCCATCACTGCCACTAGCTTTGTTCATAGTGATGCTTCCTAAAGCCCACTTGACTTCGCACTCCAGACTGTCTGGCTCTAGGTGATCACACCATCATGATTATCTGGGTTGTGAAGATCTTTTTTGTACAGTTCTTCTGTGTATTCTTGCCATCTCTTCTTAATATCTTCTGCTTCTGTTAAGCCCATACCATTTCTGTCCCTTATTGTGCCCATCTTTGCATTAAATGTTCCTTTGGTATTTCTAATTTTATTAAAGAGATCTCTAGTCTTTCCCATCTTATTGTTTTTCTCTATTTCTTTTCATTGATCACTGAGGGAGGCTTTCTTATCTCACCTTGCTATTCTTTCTAACTCTGCATTCAAATGTGTATATCTTTCCTTTTCTCCTTTGCTTTTTATAGCTATTTGTAAGGCCTCCTCTGATACCATTTTGCCTTTTTGCATTTCTTTTTCTTGGGGATGGCCTTATCCCTGCCTCCTGTACAATGTCATGAACCTCTGTCCATACTTCTTCAGGCACTCTGTCTATCAGATCTAGTCCCTTAAATCTATTTCTCACTTCCACTGTATAATCATAAGGGATTTGATTTAGGTCATTCCTGAATGGTCCAATGGTTTTCCATACTTTCTTCAGTTTAAGTCTGAATTTAGCTATAAGGAGTTCATGATCTGAGCCACAGTCAGCTCCCGGTCTTATTTTTGCTGACTGTATAGAGCTTCTCCATCTTTGGCTGCAAAGAATATAATCAGTCGATTTCGGTGTGGACCATCTGGTGATGTCCATGTGTAGAGTCTTCTCTTGTGTTGTTGGAAGAGGTTGTTTGCTATGACCAATGTGTTCTCTTGGCAAAACTCTATTAGCCTTTGCCCTGCTTTATTTTGTACTCCCTGGACAAATTGGCCTGTTACTCCAGGTAACTATTGACCTCCTACTTTTGCATTCCAGTCCCCTATAATGAAAAGGACATCTTTTGGGGGTGTTAGTTCTAGAAGGTCTTATAGGTCTTCATAGAACCATTCAACAATAAACATAAGCACTTTCCCTTCTGTGGCCACAGGCCTGTCATTACCAAAGATTCCAAACTGTTTGTAGTTTCAGTCTCAAACATCCTGCTATCTTTCCATGTGTTTCCTTCTCATACAGTCATTCTTTCAATTCTTTGGTCTTATTAGGAGCTACAGTCTGTTGAAAAACGTTTTTACAACATGAGAATTCAAGTTAAGTTTTATTTGGGGCAAAATGAGGACTGCAACCTGGGAGACAGCATCCCAGACAGTTATGAGAAACCGCTCTGAGGAGGTGAGGGAAGGAGCTAGGATATATAGAGGTTTTGCAACAAAGGGTAGGTGGTCAGGAACACTGACCTTGGGCACACCAAAGATTGTTGTTAATTAACAAAATCAGACATGTCAAGTTAAGGAATTTAGTGCTTTTCTATGTATGAAACAATGCAAGAGTCCGGGCTCACTGAAATCCCTCCTTTGATGTGCACCTCAGCTATCCGGGGCCAGTGTCCTGTCTTTTCACATCCCAGGTTTGCCCAGGGCTCACTGGGGGGAGTGGCCGCGGTCTGGTGGCTGCTAGAGGGCAGGCCTCCTCCCGTTCTGCATTCCCTCAGGACTCACCAGCTCGCCGTTCGTGGTGGCTGCAGTCAGCTGCAGAAGGCTGTGACATCCTTTGGGCTTCCTTGGTGGTGCTGGTGGTAAAGAACCCCCCTGCCAGTGCAGGGCATGTAAGAGATGGGTCAGGAAGATCCCCTGCAGGAGGGTATGGCAACCCACTTCAGTCTTCTTGCCTGGAGGATCCCCTGACAGAGGAGCCTGGTGGGCTACAGTCCATGGGGTCACAAAGAGTCAGACACGACTGAGGGGACTTATCACATGCATGCCTAGGACATCCTTTGTTTATTGACATGGCAGCAAACAGCTTCTCCCTCACCTCAGTCAGTAAAGAATCTGCCTGCAATGCAGGAGACCCAGGTTTGATTCCTGGGTCTGGAAGATCCCCTGGAGAAGGAAATAGCAACCCACTTCAATATTGTTGCCTGGAAAATCCCATGGGCAGACAAGCCTGAGGGGCTACAGTCCATGGGGTCGCAAGAGTCAGACACGACTGAGTGACTAAACCACCACCGTGGCAGGAACGAGTCCATCATTAATATCTCACTGCCTTTCGCCTCTCTCATGGCTTCATTTCTTTCTTATGAAGATTAGTGTCCATCATCTATCATTATGAACACTGACTTGTATTCATAGCCAACTACACTGACCCTCTCTCTCATCCTTGCCCAGAAAACCTCTACCTCGGTTAAATCCAGTTACCCACCTACTGTGGGCTGGACTTTTTGCAGGTGAGCTTGGCAAGTGGTTTCACTTTAAATCATTCACCCCAAATTGACCCTAAGTGCTATACAGCAATAACACCCCATTTCCCTAGTTACTGTCTCTCCCTCCCAGGTAAACAGTCCAGGCCTCCTCCCCCTCCTCCATTTTCTAGTCCTTCTCTTTCATTCTCATGCCCACGTGATCACCTTGACTTCCACTTCATTTAGAATAAAACCACCCAGAGGAGAAGTCCTCATGGTCCCACAGCTGCCCATCCTCCTATATCTAGGTCCACATCCCTGTCTCCTCTCCTGAATTTCAAGTCACCTTTTAATCTTGGGCCCCATGCCCTCACAGGAATCCAAGGGCATCGCTTCAGCAATCCTTGCCCTTCTGTCCAGTAGCATCTATATTTTCCTCTTTACTGGATTGTCTCCCATCAACATTTAAACATGCTATTGTTTCTCCCATCATAAAACAGTATTTCTTGAGCCTATGGATTAAAGGATACCTCAGAGAAGCATCAGTCAGCTGCAATACTTAAATCGATATGGACCCTAACTCCAGAGAGACCACTGCCTTGCCTCTTTTGGAACACTGATTATTTGGTGACTTTAAAGAGTTATTATTATATTTAGGGTTTTTTTTTCAAATTTTTAAAAGATACTTTATCTTTCAGGGTTATCTATTGAAACACTTATAGTTTAAAAATGTCCTTCGAGCTTATGTCTAATTCTGTGCCCTTTGGTAGCAAGACATGGCAAAAGAGTTGGCTAGAATTCTAAATCCTCTCCCCAATCCCTGTTAAGCTCACTCTAGTTAGGTTTTCACCATGCAACCAGAACTGCTCTTTTCAAGATCACCGGTAACTTCCACAGCTGCTCAATCAAACGGCCAACTCTTAGTTCATGTCTCAGGAGCATTTGACTCGGCTGATGACTTGATCTTCCTTATGATACTTTGATGACTTGATCTTCCTTATGATACTTTGATGACTTGATCTTCCTCATGACACTTTGCACTTCTGGCTTCTAGGACACCACCCTCTCTTGGTGTCTCTCCACCCCTCTGACTGCTCCTTCCTTTTCTAGTCCTTCCTCTTCTTCCTCACCTCCTGTTGTCAGAGTGCCCCAGGGCTCCACCTTTGGCCTTCTTTCTGTCTCTTTATCCACATCCTGGTGATCTCATCCACTCGTATGTCTTTGCATACTGCCTGTGATACCTAAATAGAGTCACCAACCCAAACAGCTCCACCAAATTCCAGACTTATTACACACCGCCTACTTGACATGCCACCTGGATATCTAATAGGCATCTCAAACTTGACCTGTGAAAACTAGACCCCGGTCATTCCTCCAAATCTGCCTCACCTGCAGCTTTCCTCATCTCAGGAAATGGCACTTCCATTCTTCTGGCTGCAGACCATTAGTCACAGAATCAGTCTTGACCTTCCTCTCATACCCCATATCCAAATCCATCAGAAAACCCCACTGGTTCACCTTCTAAAACCACGCAGACCCCAACCATTCTGAGCATTTCCACGGCTACCACTCTGGCCCAAGAACCGCCCTGTCTATTGTTGGTCACCCTTTGCTCCCTTTGGTTTACTTTCAAAGCAGTGGTCAGTTTGATCCTTTCAAGGTTAAGTCAGACTAACCATTCCTCTGAAGGCTTTTGGTCTCACTCTGATGAGAAGACAAAGTCCCTTGGATGGTCTACAAGGCCCATGTGACCTGCCCCCGTAACTTCTCTGACTTCTTCCCCCATGTCTCCTACTCTCACGTCCACTGCCTCAGCTCCAGCCACACTGGCCTGGCTGCTTATTCAAACAAACCAGGCACTCTCACTGCAGGGCCTTTGTGCTGACTGGTCTCTCTTCCTGGAGCACACTTCCTCAGATAAAAGTGTGGCTTTCTCCCTCAGCTCCTTGAGACCTTTGCTCAATCAGCTCCTCAGTGAGGCCTTCCCTGACTCCCTCCCCCATCTCTAACTACCTCTGGCTCTTCCCTTCCCCTACTCTATGTTGCTTTTCCCCATGGTATTGATCATCATCATCTAACATACTGTGTGTTTTACTTTGATTTAAAACAATTGTTCTTCTCACCCCACTAGAATGTAAGCACGAGAAGTACAGTAATTTCTGCATGCTTAGTGTACTGCTATACCTGAGACATAGAAAATAATCAATCAATATTCTTATTAAATAAATGCACATCCTATTTTAAAATTCTTTTAAACAAATAGTTAGATAGGCTAACTGTCTTGAACTTAAAGCCTCTAAGCCCTTGTTATCAATCGATTAATTAAACTGCTTTTTAAGCAGTCAATTAACCTTCTTTCTGCTCTTAGATGCATTTCCATCTACCAATTTACAGATGTGACTACACATTCATAATGAATCAGTGTCTACATGTTGACCTTTAGAGAAGCCCATGTTCATTACAAGCAGACATAAAAGTGACTTGTAATTGCTGTTGAAACACTGGCAAGCTGATTAGTGCTTATTTAACTTGCAATTGAATTCAAAGGTTAACTGTGTATTTGATCAAGATAAAACATCTCACCAAAAAAAATGGACATTGTTCCGATGTTTGGCAATGCTAGAGCACATAATTGCTAATGAGAAGCAATTTGTTCTTGCTGTGACATCAAATATCAGCTGGCTCTTTTTTTTCCCCCGGCATCAGTAAAATTTGGTGATATTCTTGCCCGGGACATAACCCTGCAGGATTCATTCCCTCCAAACTCGGGTCCTGTTACTTTCATTAGACACTTAACTTGAGAAGGTTCCCATGACCTAGGCAATTAGACTTCAAACTGTCCGCCAGGCTTGGCTCAGCTGCATGCTGTTTGTGAGTAAATACTGGCTGGAGACAAATTCTCTTGAAGCTCAGTGCCCCTCACTTGATGAGCTCTTTGTGGAAAGTGCCAGCGTCAGACAGAGGAAAGCAAGGCCCTCCAGCTTGTAGACTTCACCCGGCACAGGCGCGTTTGCAAAGGAATTCAGGTCCCTTGCCAGCTGATAGCTACTCTCCATACCCTTCTCACTTCAGTACCAACATTTACAAATTTTAACTGTACTCTGAAGGCTTTATTAGAGAAAGGGTACACTGCTAGGAAATTCTGGGTTCAAAGTGGTCAAATAAAAATGTTGGCAAATGGGAAGAGATACAGCGTCAAATAAGATGATCCCTGCCTTGGTAAGTTAGAGGATTTCTGCGGACTAAGACTCCTTCCCCATCAACTCCAGATCTGGAGGTTGTCCATCGTGGCTCAGCACTCAACACGTGTTCATCCTCAACTCCAGCTCATTTCTACATGTGAAATGGAAGGGTGATTAAAAGTCAGAGATGATGCATTGAATCTAAGCTTTTATTTTTTCCCCCTCCTGAGATCTCCTTAAGAAACATGGGAAAGAAACAAATCCAAAGAGGACAGATGAGGACAGATGTATGGTCTAGAGAGCTACAGAATTCTGGGGAGAAAGGCAGAGGAGAAGGAGGGCAAAGCTTAAAGTGCCCACAGGAAGCCACATTCAGAGGCAACTGTCTCATCCTGAAGCACCTCTGAAGGGTATGTGGGAGGGATTTAGAGGTGATGGACATAGCAAGAGTGACATAAAGGGCTAATTGAACGTCTCTGTCTGGAAATGAGGGCTTCCCAGGTGGCTCAGCAGTAAAGAGTCCGCCTGCCAATGCAGGAGACACTGGTTTGATCCCTGGATGGGGAAGATCCCCTGGAGGAGGAAATAGCAACCCACTCCAGTATTCTTGCCAGGAAAACTCCATAAACAGATTTGCTTGGCAGGCTACAGTCCATGGGATCACAAAGAGTCGGACACGACTGAGCGACTGAACAACAATCTGGAAATAGTAACCTTCTACCCTACTTATGCAAAATACCAGCTGCTAAGTACCTCCTCTCTAAGCTGGAGATTTGAAGTACCTTTTCTGAACAAGCTGAAAAACTCTAAAATGGAAAGAGACCTCCATGTTGGCATTTTAGGGCTCAACAGCAGAATGGCCAGCTCCCTACAAAACTGCCCTGAAGAAAGTCTACTGGTAGACAAGCTCCTGAGATCAGATTTTCAGTGCCTCAGTCGTAAACATGAGTGTGACAACAAGAACACCCATCAAAGGATGCTACGAACGTCAAAGATGGAAACCAAGGTAAACAAATGTGTGTGCAGGAGGGGGTCGGGCAGCGATGAGCCTGGAGCCACAAAAGGCATGCCGAGAACAGAAGAGAACAGCTTACAAAGCAACAGTTAGTGACCTGAGGTTAAGCTGAGAAGATGTTTTATCCTACAACAACAATGATAATAACAGCTAATATTATTTACTGACAGCACACTGTGAGCCACTGTTCAAGACAAGGAAACCGAGGGACAGAAAAATCAAGTGGATGGTAGTAAGTTTAGTCAGTGGGGAAAGGAAAATGCAAATCCAGACAGTCTGAATTTCAAACCCCTGCTCCTGATTGCTGGGTGTGATTCCTCAAACATGCTATAAAAAAGGAAGATAAGACAAGAAAGCACTTAAAAAATGTATTTGACAAATATGTATTCAGAGCCTTCTGTCTTCTAAGTACCAGTCTGGGTGCAAAAACTATGACAGTAAACAGAACCGGCAGAGTCCCCGCTCTTGTCAAGCTAAAATTAAAATCTTCAAAGCCAGGCACAGAAAGACAAATACCACATGATCTGTGTTACCTGTGGAAGCTAAAAAAGTTGAATTCATAGTAACAGAGTAAAATGGTGGTTGCCAGGGGCTGGGGGATAAGGAAAATAAGAAAATGTTGGTCAAAAGGTACAAAGTTTCAGTTATATAGTCTAAGTTCTGACAGTCTGAGGTACAGCCTTGTGGTTGCTGCTGCTGCTGCTGAGTCGCTTCAGTCGTGTCCGACTCTGTGCCACCCCACAGAGGCAGCTCACCAGGCGCCCCCGGCCCTGAGATTCTCCAGGCAAGAACACTGGAGTGGGTTGCCATTTCCTTCTCCAATGCAGGAAAGTGAAAAGTTAAAGTGAAGTCACTTAGTCGTGTTCGACTCTTCTCGACCCCATGGACTGCAACCTACCAGGCTCCTCCGTCCATGGGAGTTTCCAGGCAAGAGTACTTGTTGTGTTCACTCCCTAAATTGTGTCTGACTCTTTTTGATTCGATGGACTGTAACATGCAAGGATCCTGTGTCCTCCACTGTCTCCTGGAGTTTGCTCAAAATTCATGTCCATTGAGTCGATGATGCCATCCAACCATCTCATCCTCTGCCACCCCCTCCTCCTTTTGCCTTCAATCTTTCCCAGCATTGGGGTCTTTTCTAATGAGTCAGCTCTTCACATCAGGTGGCCAAAGTATTGGAGCTTCTGCTTCAGCAACAGTCCTTCCAAAGAATATTCACTGGTTGACTCGTTTTAGGATTGACTGGTTTGATCTCCTTGCAGTCCAAGGGACTCTCAAGAGTCTTGTCCAACACCACAATTTGAAAGCATCAATTCTTTGGTGCTCATCCTTTTTTATGGTCAACTCTCACATTCCTACATGACTACTAGAAAAACTATAGCTTTGACTATATGGACCTTTGCTGGCAAAATGATGTCTCTGCTTTTTAATATACTGTCTAGGTTTGTCATAGCTTTCCTTCCAAGGAGCAAGCATCTTTTAATTTCATGGCTACAGTCACCGTCCACAGTGATTTTAAAGTCCAAGAAAAAAAATCTTTCACTGTTTCCACTTTTTCCCCATCTATTTGCCATGAAGTGATGGGACCAGATGCCATGATCTTAGTTTTTTGAACATTGGGTTTCAAGCCAGCTTTTCACTCTCCTCGTTGACTCTCATCAAGAGGTTCTTTAGTTGCTCTTCATTTTCTGCCATCAGAGTGGTATTATCTGCGTATCTGAGGTTGTTGGCATTTCTCCTGCAATCCTGATTCTATCTGTGATTCATCCAGCCTAGTATTTCACATGACGTACTCTACATGGTGACTACAGTTAATAATACTATATTGCATATTTGAAATTTGCAAATCAGAGAGTAGATATAAAGTGTTTTTACCACACACAAAAAATTACATCTATGTGAGGTGATGGATATGTAATTAGCTTGATTGTGGTAATCATTTCACAATGTATACATACATCAAAACATCACTTTGTATATCAGAAATACATATTATTTTTATCAGTCAATTATTACCTCAGTAAAGGTGTAAACTTTATAAATTAATTAATTTTAAAAATTCAATAGAAGATATATATAGTCAAGGAATTTTACCAGAAGATTCAATCAAAATAGTAGGAAAAAATTATAAGAAAATGTCTAGAGGTTCCAGGACAGCACTTTTCCACTTGCCAGGAATTCCAGGGAAGAAACAAAGGAAATGAGAGGTACAAGCTATCCTGGAAACAATGTCAAATATTGTCAAACAGGTGAACAGCATGGGTCTCCAATTGGAGGGACCCCCTCCACCCCAGGGTCCAGTACAATAAATGAAAAAATATCTATATCTAGGCACACTTTCATGAACTCTCACACCGGGGCAGACAAGGCCATATAATCATTTCACAATGTATACATACCTCAAATCATGTTGTACAATTTAAACTTAATATATTATATGTCAACTATATTTCAATAAAGCTGAGAGAGAGAGAAGAAGGCTATAAAAGCTATCAGAGAGTAAAAACAAGTCAATGAGCAAAGAATAAAAATCTGAAATGCATCGTATCTAACTAAAAGGGACACCGGGTACTGGAATTCAACAACGTAAAGCCTTAAGAATTCTAAAGGAAAGTGACTTGCAACCTAAAATTTATAGCCAGGTAAAGTATCAATTGAATATTAAGAGTGAGAGAAAAAAGTCATTTTTCAGTCATACAGGATTCAGAAAATATCTTACATAAATCACTTTTCTAAGAAATTACTTGAAAATATACTCCAGGGAATTATCTGGCTGTCCAGTGGTCAGGACTCTATATGTTTACTTCCAAGGATGCGGGTTCAATCCCTAGTCGGGGAACTAAGATTCCGAAGCTATGTGGACTCAGGAAGAGACGCCCACTGGGGAGAGAGCAAAGACTGAGAGAAGCTTGAACTTCAATCTGTAGGCCATGGGTTTCCAGCTGGACAGCAACGAGAAGAGATTCAAGATGCCATCCAACCATCTCATCCTCTTTCATCCCCTTCTCCTCCTGCCTTCAACCTTTCCCACCCCTCCAGGTCATCACAGAGCACCAAGCTGAGCTCCCTATGCTTTATAGTAGGTCCCCAGTAGCTATCTTTTTCTCAGGAGTGTATATACATGGTAGTGTATGTATGTGGCATGAATACTGAGCAAGGACAAGAGAGAATCCACAAGGACTCAAGCCCTGGAAGATGGTAGTTGGTAGGCAGGAAATAAAGAAATACCAGTAGGCTTAAAGGGAAGAATCATTCTACTATTTTGAGAGGAGAGGCGATGCTGCATCCATTGGGGAGTGTAAGGAGCCCCTCTCTTCCTTCTTGCGGATCTCTAGATCTCTGCAGGGAGCTGAAACTGTTTCTCGAAGGGTGAAAGGCAGCTGTTTCCCTTCCTTGACTCTGGAAGGGCTGAAGGAGCAGGAGTGGAGAGTGCAGCATCTCGGGGCACTCTCAGAGCAGCAGGCTTAATGGATGCTTAAAGGACATCAAGTAGCTCCTGCCCGTGGGGAGGGAGATGGCTCCAGATAGACCCTAGTATTAAGTGGATCTAGTTTGGGCTGCAAATGGCTTTGGCCCCTGAGATGAGGTTGGAGAGGAGGGAAAGGCCGCAGATCTGCAGGGCGCTGGCCAGCATGGGAGGAAGGGTAGATGTGATTCACAGTACATTATGGAGTCACTGCAAGGTTTTGAGCAGGAGCGTGACCTTGCTTCACTCATATGTGACGACTGCCCTGGCTGCTGTGTGGAGAGTGGGTTGGAGGCAAGTAACTGACAAGACCACTATAGGAGCAAGAGATGCTATTAGCTCGAACCAGAGAGCTCGCATGAAACATACAGGTCCGTGGATTCCAGCTCTTTTGGAGTTCAGATCCCTGGTTTCTGCTAGCTTAAATGAAGGAGGAGTGGGTGGGCGTGGGGATGGGGTATTGGAAGCTAAGTCCGGGATGGATCTGTTCAGTTGGAGATGCCTGTGAGAAACCCAAGTGGAAATGTCAAATGAGTTGTTGAATATATAAGTCAAGATTTGAGGTGGAACTACATTTGCTAGGTCCCTTTGCTTCTGACTTGAGCTTAAATAAACTCCAGATTGTGGCAAAGAGGGCATTAACATCAAACACCTACCATATGCCAAGTACTAATTATGTTACAGATGTTTCGTCACCAAGTTTATACACATGTTCCAAAAACACCCTCCCAATTCAGCCCCATTGGGACCCAACTCGAGGCTAACATTGTCTGAGGCAGACACTCAGACAAATCAGGGAATACATTCCTCACTCCCAGATGCCTAATGAGGGGTTATTAAAGGGGTTATATAAACCCCTTCCTGAAAGGATTATCGCACCTGGATCTATGTTCAAAGACTCCAGAGACCTGAGGATAAGAGGTAGAGAAAAGCTCCCAGGAAACTGAATCTAAGCACTCTAGACCCAAGTCATGGCTCCACCCTCAGTCAGCTGGACCTCTGGACACAAAGTGGGGTCTCGTTTCTTTGTCTGCTGCCTGGACCACAAACTGGTTTGCAGAGTGGCGAGCTGTCTCTTTTCAGCAGATACTTGCCCCACTGATATCCTCACCTCCAAAACAACCAAGTGTTAATCGCTCAGTCGTGTCTAGCTCTTTGCAGCCCCATGGGCTGTGTCCATGGGATTTTCCAGGCAAGAATACTGGAGTGGGTATCCATTCCTTTCTCCAGGGGATCTTCCCGACCCAGGGATGGAACCCAGGTCTTTCACATTGCAGGCAGATTCTTTACCCTCTGAGCCACCAGGGAAGCCCACAGGGAGACAACTCTGGCAGTTTTGACATGAGGCACCAAATTCTTGGACACTCTTCCCACCGAGAAGGAGTGAGATGCTGGAGGAGGATGCCTTCCCCGGGCTGGCAGGTTGGCCCATGAGGTTCAGTATCTCCTGCCCTCGAATCTACTGGTTCTCCTGGAAGGCCCTCTCTCCAGATGATTCCTCTCATAAGTAAGCCACTGTTTTGTGAGAAGCTCAAACCATGGGGAGAAGCCACATCCTCAATCTCAGCTGAATGCAGGGTGGAGCCGTCTCAGCCCTGACACCAGAACATGCAAGTAAAGCAGCCTGATTAAGCCCCCAGCCCCCAGCCATTGAGCAGCCCTAACCACCAAGCAACCCAACTGAGTCCCAGACAGCGTGGAAAAGACACAAACCATCCCCTCCACGCCCTGTTCTAAATCCTGGCCCATAAAAGCTATGCTTATAATACAAAATGGTTTGATACCACTTAGTTAGGGGGTATTTTTGTCATGCAGTAACTGGAACGGTTATTAAAGTGGTTTCTCAAGAAATATCTTTTAAAATGCAGACACATTACTTGGAAGGATAAACGCCTTCAGATGAACACACACAATCAGTGTATTCAACAGACAGCAGAGCAGAGAAAGGGAGCCAAGAAATGCTCTCTTGTTTCACTGACACAAAAGAGACACATAAGTGGCTTCCAGAAAACTGGAGGCAGAAAGGTGGCCACACCACGAAGCCTGCACGGTTAAAAGAGAAAGATATGCATGAAAAGGCCAGGCCGGAAAGCAAAGTCCAACTGCATTTACCTCACAGTTGTGCTTCATTCCTCAACTCTCTCACTAGCTATGAAGTTATTCATATATGCCAGTTTTCCAGATGTACTTGCTTCATATTAAAAATCACCTGGAGATCATAAAGTAACACACAAAGAGCAATTATTACCCCCCCCAGGGAAGTTTAGGAAATGCCAAAATATGGATTTTTAAATTTTTAAAAATATTTATTTAGCTGTGTCAGGGCTTAGTGGTGGTGCATGGGGTTTTCGTTGCATCATGAGGAGCTTCTGTTGTGGTGCCCAGACTCTCTAGTTGTGGGGCACGGCTCTGGAATGCATGGGCTCAGAAGCTGCAATGCAAGGGCTTAGTGGCCCCATTCCATGTGGGATCTTAGTTTCCCGACAAAGGATTGAAACTGCGTCCCCTGCATTGCAAGGTGGATTCTTAACCACCAGACCATCAGGGAAGTCCCAAAAATATGGAGATTTAAAATTAAACATAAAAACAGTAAACATGATACCCTCCCCAATCACAGCTCCACAGTGAATGGAGTTAGCACGCAAACCTCATGTTAATAAAACTCAAGTAGCAAGTTCTTCCCTTCATAAATCACAGCCTTAAGGTGGCAAAGGGGCATGCATAGCTCAATGAAACCATGAGCCATGCCATGCAGGGTCAGCCAAGACAGACACGTCATAGTGGAGTTCTGGCAAAATATGGTCCACTTGAGGAGGAAATGGCAAACCACTCCAATGTTCTTGCCTTGAGAACCCCATAAACAGTGTGAAAAGGCAAAAAAGATATGACACCAGAAGATGAGCCCCCCAGGTTGGAAGATGTCCAATATGCTACTGGGGAAGAGAAGAGAAATAGCACCATAAAGAAGGCTGAGCACTGAAGAATTAATGCTTTCAAATTGTAGTGTTGCAGAAGATTCTTAAGAGTCCTCTGGACTAGAAAGAGGTCAAACCAATCATTCCTCCTAAAGGAAATCAACCCTGAATATTTATTGGAAAGACTGTTGCTGAAGCTGAAGCACTAATATTTTGGTCACCTGATGCAAAGAACTGAATCATTGGAAAAGACCAATGCTGGGAAAGGTTGAGGGCAGGAAGAGAAGGGGGTGACAAAGGATAAGGTGGTTGAATAGCATCACCAATTCAATGGACATGAGTTTGAGCAAACTCCTGGAGACATGAAGGACAAGGAAGCCTGGTGTGCCACAATCCATGGGGTAGCAAAGAGTCAGATACAACTTAGGGACTGAACAACAACAGCAAGTTCTTAGCAGCCTTGAACCTTGAGAATGTAAATCCCAGCAAAGTTCACTTGCAGTGATGTGGAGGAAGAAGTTGTAAACATTGCAATTCATTCGCTTACCAGTTTAATATTCCATGCTAATTACATGAGGTATTAAAATGTGAGTATAAAAAATAAAGAATATTTAATGAACATTGATAAAATATAAAATAAGAGAGGCGTTAGGTTAAATATTTGTGATTTATTCAAGCCATTATTCAATGCAAGTAAAAATGATGGAGCAAGATGCATAAGCTAGACTCTTGAACAGAGAAGAGAGCAGAAAATGTCTAAAAGCCATGAATTAATGCTACCTTAGTAACGAACACTAATGTCTACACTCTCCCAGCTTCACTATCTCCCCCACTGTTTTTGGAAGTACCTTGAATCTTATTTCAGATTGTTAATACAAACACTAGAGCGTCCCTGTATCTTCCCTGTAGCTCATGTGGTAAAGAATCTGTCTGCAATGCAGGAGACTTGGGTTTGATCCCTAGGTTGGGAATATCCTCTAAGGAGGGCAATGGCAACCCACGCCAGTATTCCCGCCTGGAGAATCCCATGGACAGGGGAGCCTGGCGGGGTACAGTTCGTGGGGTCGCAAAGAGTCGGACACGACTGAGAGACTGACACTACTACTCCTGAATCTCATTTCAGATTGTTAATATAAACACTAGAGTTTTCTTTCCAGGAATACATTTAGAACCCTGTAAAGAATGGTGAGGTTGTCCTGTCATGAATTCACCATGTAACTGGTTATGACTCCTAAGCTCTGTATCATTAGGAGAAGATTTTCATGATACTGGTATTGATCCAGATCAACAAGTAATTTATCAGTCTTCAAACCCTAGTCCCCACAGAGTCTGGGAGCAACTTAGGCCCTTTGAGCCTGTTCAGATTTATTCTCTTGCCTCTTGAGACCCTTTAGTAATTATATGGTGTAGTTTTTCAGAGTAAAATTGACATCTGTCTCTGATTCCAAGAGTTTGTGTGTATTGCAATGGGTAAAACAAAATGTCCGATGAACCATTTATTATTTTTATTGATAGTGGAGTTCTAAGCAATAAAAATGAGAGTCCCAGGAATAAAGATGTGGATGTAGAGAACAGACTTGTGGACACAGCAGGGGTAGGAGAGAGTGGAACGAACTCAGGAATCACGCAGACGTATATGTACACATATACACATATATACATTACTTTCCCAACAGAGGTCCGGCTGGTCAAAGCTATGGTTTTTCCAGTAGTCTTGTACGGATGTGAGAGTTGGACTATAAAGAAAGCTAAGCACCAAAGAATTGAGGCTTTCGGACTGTGGTGTTGGAGAAGACTCTTGAGAGTCCCTTGGACTGCAAGGAGATCCAACCAGTCCATCCTAAAGGAGATCAGTCCTGAATATTAATTGGAAGGACTGATGCTGAAGCTGAAGCTTCAATACTTTGGCCACCTGATGTGAAGAACTGACTCACTGGAAAAGACTCTAATGCTGGGAAAGATTGAAGGCGGAAGGAGAAGGGGAGGAGAGAGGATGAGATGGTTGGATTGCATCACAGACTCAATGGATACGAGTTTGAGCAAGCTCCGGGAGTTGGTGATGGACAGGGAGGCCTGGCATGCTGCAGTCCATGGAGTCACAAAGAGTCAGACACGACTGAGCAACTGAACTGAACTGAACTGATATACACTACCATGTGTAAAATAGCTAGCTAATGGGAAGCTGCTGTATAGCACAGGCAGCTCAGCTCAGTGCTCTGTGATGACCTATAGGGGTCGGGTGGGGATGGGGTGGGTGGGAGGGACGCTACGAAGGAGGGGATATATGTTTATGTATATATATATAGCTGATTCACCTTGTTGTGAAGCAGAAACGAATACAGCATTGTAAAGCACTTATACTCCAATCTAAAAGTCTTTTTAAAAAGGGGAGTCCCTTGCAGCATATCAACTTAGAAGCATATTATCCCTCCTTAGACCAGTGGCTGTGTATAATAACTCAGAGGGCGGGCATGTTCAATAGAAGAAGGCATCATGTCATGTCCCCATGAATCTCAGGCCTGTCTGGATTCTAAAAGGCCCTGGCTGCTCACCCTCTCTCTGATCACTGCTGTCTCCCTCTCAGGGACATCTCTTATACCAGTGTCACTGCCCTGCCATCCAAAGGCCTGGAACACCTGAAGGAACTGATAGCAAGGAACACTTGGACTCTAAAGAAACTTCCTCTCTCCTTGAGTTTCCTTCACCTCACCCGGGCTGACCTTTCTTATCCGAGCCACTGCTGTGCTTTTAAGAATCAGAAGAAAATCAGAGGGTAAGTGGCAGTGTCTGGATTAAGTGACAAAAGGTTTTAGTGGAAGTTGAATTAATACCTGGGTTTGAGGAAGAAGTTCTGTTGTTTGCAAAACAGGTGGAGAATTTGGAAGCGTCTGTAAGGAACATGAAGTCCATGGGACACAATGACTCTGCAGACCAAAAGTGTTTGTAGATAAGAAATAAGGCTTGTATCTCTGGATCAAAGCAGAGGAGGGGAGGATTTTAGGCAGTGATACAGGAGAGACAGGAATGATTTCTCATGAACCTCCAAACAAGGTAGACTATGCAGTCCGCTGCAGATTTTAAACACCACTCCATAGATGAATCTGCTCAGCAGCTGAAGCCATCTAAAGAATCTCGCTGGGATCAATCTGGCACGCTAGTGAAACACTAAAGCTTATTTCCATAAGCATGCCTGCACAATAGTGTCCCTTTATTCATCTGCTAAGCAAACATCTACTGAGCACCTGTTATGTGCCTGGCACTGTCCTGCCCACAGCAGTGAACAGGACAGACCAGAGCCTTCTTGCCTTTTGTTTACATTCTAGTATGGAAGTCAGCAAAGAAACAGGCAAACAAGTAAGAAGGTCTCAGATAGTGCTATGAGGGAAATGAACACAAGGGTCAGACAGTTTATTAAAAAAGAGGAGGAAACGCCTCCTCTGAGGAAAGACAATTTGAGGTTAAAACTGAATACTGAGCAGAGGCAGCCAGGAGTTTTTCAAGCAAAGGGAATGTGGAATTCTGAAGCTCTGAGTAGGAATAATAATAATATTAACAGCAACTAGCAGAGTCAGACACGACTGAGCCCACACACCCTCACCTGCAAATCTACCTGGCACTAACAACATCCCAGGTGCTGTCATATTTAAAATGATAAACTCATCTATTCCTATAAGACCCAAAATAAAATAATCTCACTCTCCCATTCTACACGAATAAACCAGTACTCATAGACCTTCCCAAGGTGAAATAACCAGGAAATAGTAGAATCAGGTCCTAACCTAGGCAGACTGGCTCTAGTGTCCATGTTTTTTTTTTTTTTAAATCACTGCTGTTCTTGAACTGGTTGCAGAAGAGAAATAAGCACAGTATGTCAGTGGATCATACTTGGGGAGGGAAGGTAATAGGAATGATGCAGGAGAGACAGGCCTGACCAAATCATGTAGAATCCTGTGTATCACACTATGTAGATTGCACATTTTGCTAAGTGCGGTGGGGACGATTAGTGGGTTTTCAACAAATGGTCACCTTCTGTCCACTGCCTTGCAGAATCCTGCAGTCTTTAATGTGTAATGAGAGCAGTATTCGGGGCCTGCGTCAGAGAAAAGCCACGAGTGCTTTGAACGGTCCCTTCTACCAGGAATATGAGGAGGATCTGGGTGATGGCAGTGCCGGGTACAAGGAGAACTCCAAGTTCCAAGACACAAACAGCAACTCTCATTACTACGTCTTCTTTGAGGAGCAAGAAGATGAGATCATCGGTTTTGGCCAAGAGCTCAAAAACCCCCAGGAAGAGACCCTGCAGGCCTTTGACAGCCACTACGACTATACTGTGTGTGGGGGGAGTGAGGACATGGTGTGCACCCCCAAGTCGGATGAGTTCAACCCCTGTGAGGACATCATGGGCTACCAATTCTTGAGAATCGTGGTGTGGTTTGTGAGTCTGCTGGCGCTCCTGGGCAACGTCTTCGTCCTGGTCATCCTCCTCACGAGCCACTACAAGCTGACCGTCCCACGCTTCCTCATGTGCAACCTGGCCTTCGCCGACTTCTGCATGGGCTTGTATCTGCTCCTCATCGCCTCCGTAGACCTCTACACTCAGTCCGAGTACTACAACCATGCCATCGACTGGCAGACAGGCCCTGGCTGCAACACGGCTGGCTTCTTCACCGTCTTTGCCAGCGAGTTGTCCGTGTACACCCTGACGGTCATCACCTTGGAGCGCTGGTACGCCATTACCTTCGCCATGCGCCTGGACCGCAAGATCCGCCTCTGGCATGCCTACGTCATCATGCTGGGGGGCTGGGTTTGCTGCTTCCTGCTTGCCCTGCTCCCTTTGGTGGGAATAAGCAGCTACGCCAAGGTCAGCATCTGCCTGCCTATGGACACCGAGACCCCTCCTGCCCTGGCGTACATCATCCTTGTTCTGTTGCTCAACATCGTTGCCTTCATCATCGTCTGCGCCTGTTACGTGAAGATCTACATCACGGTCCGAAATCCTCACTACAACCCGAGGGACAAAGACACCAGAATTGCCAAAAGGATGGCTGTGTTGATCTTCACTGACTTCATGTGCCTGGCCCCAATCTCTTTCTACGCTCTGTCGGCTCTCATGAACAAGCCTCTCATCACCGTTACCAATTCCAAAATCTTGCTGGTTCTCTTCTACCCACTTAATTCCTGTGCCAATCCCTTCCTCTACGCCATTTTCACCAAAGCCTTCCAGAGGGATGTATTTATCCTGCTCAGCAAGTTTGGCATTTGTAAACGTCAGGCTCAGGCATACCGGGGTCAGAGAGTTTCTCCAAAGAACAGTACCAGTATTCAGGTCCAAAAGGTTCCCCCAGATGTGAGGCAGAGTCCCCCCAATGTTCAGGAGGACTATGAACTGCTTGAAAACTCTCATCTAACCCCAAAGCAGCAGGACCAAACCTCAAAAGAGTATAAGCAAACAGTTTTGTAAGTGGTACAAGGATTTAGGCTGGTTTTTTGAGCATCATTCCAACCATCAACACAACACACAGCTGATCTAATCTGTAGGTAATGTTCATGTCTGGAGAGGTACGAGCAGTAACTTAATCATTGCCTCCAAGAAGGAAAAGAGGCAACCAGTGTGTCTGAATTCCAGGTGATATCAAAGTAATCTACACTTCCTGGAAGACTGACTAGATGTTAGTGCAGCCATGACACTGTGTAAAACGCTTAATACGTCTCAACTGAGCCATGCTTGTGCTTTCTCACTCTCATATAGCATTGCATACTAAAGATTCAGCGAGTGGCAAATGTTATTAACTTGCTTGGTGACCACAAGATAAAATGGACTCCGTGTTGGTTCAGTTCAATTTCAGGTTCGCTGACACAACCCAAGAGAGTCTGATTTCCACGAAACTGAAAGGTCCAAGAGGACATCATACAGGGAACAGCCTTTTCGACACATGAAGGGGAGAAGGCTTTGAGTTGTTTTTTTCTGACTCTGAAACTTAATCATCTCTTCACAAGAATCTACCTGCTGGGAACCAACTGTTGCCTGGGAAACCTGGCAAGATTTCAGCTGTTGTGGCTGAGCAAAGTAAGAAGGCTCTTCTTGACCAGTCTTCTGGCATTGAAAACATGCTCTCTAGAAAGTGTTTCTAAATGGCAAGCGGGAATCATGATGTGGGCATTCTAGAGCACCCGTGTATTAATAAAGCAGGCTGGGCATCCGTTTACTGTTGGGCATTGGCCAAGTTACTGGGCCTTGCAGTCTTCAGAAATGAAGGAGCTTGATGGCCTCTTCCAGTTTTAAAACTCCATGGATAACCCTCCCCCTCAAAACATAGGTTGCCATGAGGAAGAGAAAGAAAAACAATAAGGAAGCAGAATCTCTGTTTTTCCCATCTTTCAGCACTGCCATCTCCTTCTCTTTGGAGCCTAGACATGTGACCCAGGAAATATTTTCTTTGTTTCATTTTTTGCTTATGATGTTTGAACCAGAAATTCTAGCGAGTGACCAACCATATCAGGCTGGCTCTGAATCACTCATCTAATTCCCAGACCTACACAGCTATCATTATCAGGCCAAAAGCAGGCAGATACACACAGTATAATAAATAAAATAAAAGGTGGTTTTTGCAAATGCTGGTTAGTTATTACTTTCACTGTGAAAATTCACTTGAAACATTTAACTTGTCTTCGGGATTGGCTAAGCAAAGAAATATGATACAACACCAAAACAATCAAGAGAGGTTTCTTCTCTCTGAAACTGTCAGCTTTTTCGGATCTTGTTGACCAAAATCTATATTCCCCAACAGTGCTCCCTTACTTAATATGGTCAGGATTTTTATCACAGATGTATTCTCGAGCTATCTGTCAACACAGCCCCTTAATTTCATTCTAAACAGAGACAGCATTTACTTCTCAGTGCTCATGAATCACATTATGGATTAAAACCACAGCATGAATTAAAATCTTTTGTTAAGTCTGTAGGGTGGGGTTGGTGGGCCCAATGGGTCCTGACTTGCCTGGAATCTCTCAATAGCCATACACATTCCTGATTATCATTGAGATGTGGATTGGATGTTTCAATATAAATGTTATACACACCTAAAGTTGTGACTTATCCATAAGTTCACTTGTAACTAATGAAATTAAACAAATGTGTTACTTTTGACATGTGTTTTTCATCTGTGACATTTTGAAGCATCATATTCTGATAAATAATGTTTTACCATGAGTAGTTGAAATAATGGTTTGAAAACAGTCCTAGAAAAGTAACTTCTACAGATTACAGATTTGTTGCTAAAGGTTGCATTTGTGACATGAAATAAATTTTCTTCCTATGAGATGACTGTCCTAAAGTATTGCTTTTTATAATTTGTGAGCTAAAACTAAAGACAGGAAAAAATTGGCTAATAAATCCATATCAATAAATTATTGACTATGAATAACTTAAGTGTAACACTATATCTTGGTTGTAAATGACCTTTATGTGAAAAAATTTACTCATGGTAAAATGAATTATGATTCACTGACAATGACATCTAAGAGAAAAAAAATGATTTGTATTTACACTAGGAATTTATATAGTGCTCTGTGGCTCAGATGGTAAAGAATCTGCCTGCCATGTGGAGACCTGGGCTCGATTCCTGGGTTGGGACGATCCCCTGAAGAGGGGAACGGGCTACCCACTCCAGTATTCTGCTCTGGAGAATTCCATGGACAGAGAAGCCTGATAGGCTACAATCCATGGGGTCGCAAAAAGTCAGTCACAACTGAGCAACTTTCATTTAGTAATGAAGATCATGTGTGTTAGACACTCAGTCATGTCTGACTCTCTGCAACCCCATGCACTGTGGCCCACCAGGCTCCTCTGTCCATGGAATTCTCCAGGCAAGAATACTGCAGTGGGCTGTCATTCCCTTTTCCAGGGGATCTTTCTGACCCAGGGATGGAACCTTGGTCTCCCACATTGCAGGCAGATTCTTTACCATCTAAGCCACCACGGTAGCCCTTAATGAAGATAATACATCTATTAATACAAGACCTGGTCAGAGTTCACTTAACCTGGGAACTACCTAAAGATTTCAGCTATCTAAATGTGGAACCAAGTCATGAAGACAAATAGCCTCAGGTCAGTCACAACAGAGGTCACAAAATTCATGCCTTAAGATTTGTACATGTTGCTCAAAGGAGTGGCTCAGAAGTCTCTCAAAGTTTGACTCTTGCTCAGTGGATAATCTGCTGCATATCACAAGCAGCTGATTAGAAGAAGAGAGTCTATTACAAGGCAGCACCATGACAGTGGCAATACAGTAAAAGTGAGGGCACGAAGATAAAACTGGAATCATAAGAGTTAAAAGCAATAACTGTTGGGAATAAATAATCCTGTTTGAAGTCTTTGAAGAAAAAATGTTAACACGGTAGAGTTATTCTCATTCATCCTAAATACCTAAATAGACAGGAAAGACTTGATAGCAATGCAGTGTTTCAAGAGATATAAAGTTCCAACTCAAAGTGGTGAACAAGTCCTAGAGTCTATCAACCTTCCTTTTTCAAATTCCACTGAAATGATAGTGAGAAAATATAAAAGGAGGTCAAACAAAAACTGTACTGTGAACAGGAGAAATGTACCAACAACACACCCGAGTCTTTGATGACTTTCTGAAAGATGGAAAACTCCTGGCCTTGAGTTGGTGGATGACCTAGGGTGCAGAAGGTCACAGCCTGGAATGCAGTCCCAGGATAAGGCTGGAGCAGTGGAAGGAAGGACTTGCCAGCAGAGTCCCAAGACACCCCCAGGCCTGGAAGTCACAGGAATAAGAGGTGAATTATGTAATTAGTTGCAAGTCCATCTCACCTGGCCCCTTCCATCCCCTCTCATTCCATTTAATTAGAACATTGACACATTCAGGGTTCTGCTAGGTTGAAATCAAGAATCTGATTGGAAAGAAAGTGAATGTTCAGTGTAGATAGGGCTGGGGCAGGGGGCAGGAAGCAGAGAACTGAACTCACTTGCCCACTTCCTTCCTCATATTGTTAAGTGAAGCCAGGTCATTGACGCCAAGGCATCAATATCAGTGCCCAGCCAGGGAAAGGCAGAGAGAGATCTACATTGTTTGCTGACATGAACCATACTCATTCTTTAATCAAAAATAAAAAATTACCAGACATTTGAGAAAAATGAAGTGCATACCAATAACACATACACACACAAAAGACCAAACCGAACATTTCTCCAGAAAAGTCTGTTCAGAAACACAGTATTATTTTTAAATTTCTAATTAATAATATCAGATAAATTTAATAATCAAAAGCAAGAAGGAGTTTGGCAAATTTAAAATGGGACTGCCGAAACAAGAGATTTAACAGAAGTGACTAGGAGCTAATGTATAAGAACTCTAGAATGTTGAACAAATAAATAAAGATATGAAATACCTGACAAAAGTTGAAAGACATAGAAGATCAGCCTCAAAGTCCAACATAAGTATCATAGTTTTAGAGAAAATAACCAGAGCCACAGAAGAAGAAAACTTCTTGAGTGGACTGACAGTGTCTCCTTAGTACTATGGGGATGGATGAAAATGACTCACATGTAGAACAGTCCATATGAAGCATCAGAACACCAAAAGTCAAGGAGAGACCTAAAATGTTGGAGAGCAAACGAAGAAAGAGAAAGAGGAAAAAAAAATGTCAGGTATTATAAAGAATTAACAAGCAGCTGTTGCTGCTGCTAAGTCACTTCAGTCATGTCCGACTCTGTGTGACCCCACAGACGGCAGCTGGGCTCCTCTGTCCAGGCAAGAATACTGAAGTGGGTTACCATTTCCTTCTCCAATCAAGGTGACCTTTAATTCAAGTTAACAACATTGTATACTAGAGGACATGATGCAATGTTTTCAATGCCTTGGGGAAAAGTATTTTAAATCCAGGATCCTATATCCAGTCCAATTTTCATCCAAGTATAAGGGCAAAATAATAACATGTTTATATTGCAAGTACTTGGAAGAGTACTATGTCAGATAAATTATCCAAAACTTGGAATTAAGCAAAAAGATAACTTGTGTGTGTGTGTGTGTTTTCAGTGCAGTGCTGGGCTTGACTTCCTATTGTCAAGGCAATTTGCAATTTGATAAGGACAGAGGTTAACTTGTCTAGATGATCTTGATCTGACAGAGATTCAACCAACTTCTGCATGATTTGTGGACCCATTGGATGTTGACCAGTTTTGTATCTAACCCAGCAGTTCTATCATAACACTTACAATTGCTTTTAGGTGAAAGTGAAAGAGAAAATATTAGTTGCTCAATCATGCCTGACTCTGTGTGACCCCATGGACTGTAGCCCACCAGGCTCATCCGCCCATGGGATTTTCCAGGAAAGAATATTGGAGTGGGTTGCCATTTAGGTAACCACTTAAGTGCATATTTGGACCAGTTTTAACAATTTGCTGATATTGTCATAAATTTTAAGTTGAATAAAACCTCTAGAAAATGCTTACACTTGCGGAAGAGTCATTTTCTAACATTACTCATATCTCCCATCTGAAAAATTACTTGAAGTAGTACTTCAGATATGATGTAACTTCCTTTTCAATGGTTCCTGACACACTCTTGGTTTTACAGTTGATAATATTTGTGTGCTATAATTCCATAAATATTTAAAAATCAAATTGTATGACTAATATTTCCCAATAGAATATAAATATTACAAACCTTTACAAGTCAAAGTAATGGTATTGCTGCCAAAAGTCAGGAGGGGGAGGAGAATGGTAAAGAGGGACATGACAAAGGAGTGAATTCCCACAGGGGGGAGGGAGGAGAAACTGCCCACAGTTAACAGATAAGAAACAGAAGCTTGTTACAAAGTCAAACAATTAGAAAGCCTAAAATTAATACCAGCCTCCAAATTTTAAGGCTGGGAGCTAGGAGATTATGCTAAAACAACTAATTTCCTAACCTCCCTTAGGTGCAGACAAAAGATATATATATTGCCTAAATATCTGTTGTTCAAATAACAGGTACCTAAGCATAACAAAAATACAATAATAGCCTGCAGCAGAATTAAAATCAGAAAATGACTAAAAAGTAGTTTCCTTTAGGGGTTGGGACTAGGAATTGAGTACTGTTAGGAGCTGAATTGAGTCCCCCTAAATTCAGGCTGAAGCCCTAACCCTCAACATGAGTGTATTTGGAATAGGGCCTTCATGGAGGTAACTGGTGTTAAATGTGGTCATAAGGGTAAGGCCAGGTATCCTTATGAGAAGACGACACACCACAACTCTCTCATTCTCGTGTACACACAGAGTAAACGTCACGCGATGATACGGTGAGAAGGTAGCCATTTGCAAGCCAGGAAGAGAGCCCACACCAGAAGCTGAATCTGTTAACACTTCAGTCTTGGATTTCTAGCCCCCAGAATTGTGAGAAAATAATTCCTGTTGTTTAAGCCATCCAACGCGTGGTATTTTGTTATGGCAGCTCAAGCTAATACACTGTAGATGAAAACTTCTCAACTGGTGTTCCTCTGCACCGCTAATTCTTTTTTATCATATGCTTACTTTTTTAAAACATCAGAATGGAAATTATTATACTAATATTATGCTTTAAGATAATCAACAATTAAAATGTGGCATTTAAAGACAGGTACAAAATGGCCAAGTTTATCAGGTAGTTGAGTTACTATGTCTAAAGAGTTATAAGGGCGGGAGGCAGATATCACACTGAAAGTCACTTGAACAATAACCTAAACATTATGAAATCTAGCTTTTTAGGATTTGACAAAACAAAACTATGAGTTTTAAAGTGCTTACTTTGCAGCAATATCTGATAAACTAATCACTAAGAAAGTAAAAGCCCTTAAGAATTTATTCTACTGGACAACCCATTTACATTAAAGCAGAATTTTTGTTTCCCTTAAAATGGATTGCTGTAAAAGTGGCATAAGGAAAATTAAGCAACTAATTGTTATCCATATTATGAATTTAGTAAGTAAAAAGTAAACTTTGAATAAAGTAAGGAAACCAAGATTGTGTGAACCACTTCAGTTCCATCACCCATTCAGTATAATTTTGGAATCTGTTTTGGGAATTTGAAAATATTGGGGAATATTCTGTTTCATTTACTGACGTATTTTATATGGAGAGGGGTTAGGAGGTGATGGACATTTGTTGTTGGATAGCATACAATGAAAAGTTTAACTGTGTCTCATCCCTGTACAACCCAGTCTTTAAAAAAAAAACAACACAGTTCCTTATAGTGCATTTTGGGGGTGTTTAAGAGTCATAATGAACTACAGAAATAGTTCAGGCATTTGGAAATCATGCAATGAGGTATTAGTAATCCCTTGTAATTTGATACAAATAAAGGATTCTAGCCATTGAGAAATTGACAGTCAATATAGCGCTATAGATCTGCCCACCACATGGGAAGCACTTTAACAAAAAACTACTTATAATGTATTCCTGTGACTCAGGTTTCTTTCACCACAGGCCCTGCAATGTAAGGACTGACCCCAAAGAGAGTCGCAAAAAAGTCTGAGAAACTGAGAAAAAGCCTCATTTCTTTAGGAGGCTTTTCAAGTCTCTCAGCAAGGGCCATATTAAATAGATGAGGCAAAAGCTGAGAAAAACAAGACTAGTTTCATCCCTCCTTTTTTTAAAGTAAATCCCAGGTTTAAATTTTACTACATTCCACGTCAGTGCCCCAGACACCACGTGGAAAAGACTTCTGGAATGATAGTGGACAAAGTTAGATATTGTCAAACAAGATATTGGCAGATGATTTGTGGATCTGTGGGAATATGGGACTCCTAGGATTTTTTTCATTAATAACAAATTAGAACCATTTTGCTCAGTTTCCTCTCAGGTATTTCTCTAACTTCTCTAAGTGTCTGTTAAGCACTCTGACAGAAGAGGAACCCGGGGAAGCATTAATAGCTTCAGCAAATGTTGGAGAAATGAGATACCCCAACCAGTTGATGCCACAGTCCAGATGAAAGGGGAGATGCCTGACATCATACCTGTTTTCACCATCTGTGGTCCAGCTCTGGAGAAAAGGAAAAAGTGAGCACACACCTCTGGCACTCATGTCTTCACAGACATCCAAGTTGCTACTTATTTCATTTTAATTAGTGCACTTGAGCCACTGCTGGGAGCAACAGCTGGAGGAAATGAAGGCAGTTCCTTCTGCTTTTTCATCCAGCCTGAATGGTGCCCATGGTACCCAGTCACCCTGCAGTCATACTCTGTCTTCCTCTGGAAGACCCTCAACCTGCGCTAATCCTTCCATCCTATCCTAGTCTTAATATCCTCTTTCCAACCTATTCATTCTTTCCTGCCCCTCTCCAGGTCATAAACATATCATTGCTATGGCCCTCATTCCACCATTAAAAAGGGGGAAAGGGTCTGGATGCTGCATCGAGGATATATCCAAAAACTTTTCAAGAATCATCACCATGGGCTGCTGATGGAGAGAGTGAGAAGGTGCAGAACATAGCAGTAGCAGGGGCTCAGTGGTTCAGGAATAAGGTAGTGATTATATATAATGAGAAAGAAATATGTGGCTGGTGATTTTTATCATCTCCTCAGCTGAAAAGGAAAGGCGGGGGCTAATAATTTCATACGATGACCTCTTAACGCAATTACTTAGTACTGTCCACCATTTCGGCAAAAAGGATTCTTTAACTTTTTAAGTCAGTAACAACCACAACAAAATCAATGGTTGGAGAAGTGTCTAGAAGCATCTAATCTTTTTGGAAAGACATGAGTTCTTAATCCCTAAACTTTAAAAACACTTTCTTTGTAAATAGCTAACACACACATATGTATGTGTACATGTATACAGTAAATCTGTTATGGCTCTTACTAGGTTCTGAGTGCTGTTTTAAGATTGTTCTATTAAAAGTCATTCATTCAGGATAAAGACGACATGGTACATATATACAGTGGAATATTTCTCAGCCATATAAATAAGGAAATAATGCCATTTTCAGCCACACGGATGGACCTAGAGACTGTCATACTGAAGTAAGTCAGGTGGAAAGACAAGTATCACATGATATTACTGAGATGTGGAATCTAAAAAACGTCTACAAATGAACTTAACTACCAAACAGAAATAGAGTTACACATATAGAAAATAAACTTGTGGTTACCATGGTGGGAGAGGTGGAGGGATAAATTGGAAGGTTGGGATTAATATACACAGTACAAAATATAAACTAGATAACTAATAAGGGCCTACTGTATAGCAGAGGGAACTCTACTCAATACTCTGCAATGGCCTATATGGGAAAAGAATCTAACAAAGGGTGGACATATGTATATGCATAACAGATCCACTTTGCTGTACATCTGAAATACAACATGGCAAAGCAACTGTATCTCAATCATTTTTTTAAAAAGACTAAAAAAGAAAAAAAAAAACCCTCAGTCAACAAAAGAGTCCAAAATGTAGTACTTGGGTGCAATCTCGAAAACAACAGAATGGTCTCTGTTCGTTTCTAAGGCAAACCATTCAATACCACAGTAATCCAAACCTATGCCCCAACCACTAACACCAAAGAAGCTGAAGTTGAACGGTTGCAAGGTTCAATGAAGTTGAACGACTGAACGATTCTATGAAGACTTATAAGAACTTCTAGAACTAACAGCAAAAAGAGATGTCCTTGTCATCATAGGGAACTAGAATGAAAACATAGGAAGTCAAGAGATACCTGGAGTAACAGGCAAATTTGGCCTTGGAGTACAGAATGAAGCAGGGCAAAGGCTTACAGAGTTTTGCCAAGAGAACGCACTGGTCACAACACCCTCTTCCAACAACATAAGAGAAGACTCTATACATGGACATCACCAAATGGTCAACACCAAAATCAGATTGATTATATTCTTTGCAGCCAAAGATGGAGAAGCTCTATAGAGTCAACAAAAACAAGACCAGGAGATGACTGTGGCTCAGATGAACTCCTTATAGCCAAATACAGACTTAAACTGAAGAAAGTAGGTAAAATCACTAGACCATTCAAGTATGACCTAAAAATCAAATCACTTATGATAATACAGTGGAAGTGACAAACAGATTCAAGGATTAGACCTGATAGAGAGTGACTGAAGAACTATGGACAGAGGTTTGTAACACTGTACAGGAGACAGGGATCAAAACCATCCCCAAAGAAAAGAAATACAAAAAGGCAAAATGGTTGTTTGAGGAGGTCTTACAAAGAGCTGAGATAAGAAGGGAAAAACAAAGGAGAAAAGGAAAGATATATACATCTGAATGCAGAGTTCTAAAGGATAGCAAGGAGAGATAAGACAGCCTTCCTCAGTGATCAATGCAAACAAAGAGGAAAACAACAGAATGAGAAAGACTAGAGATCTCTTCAAGAAAATTAAGAGATACCAAGGGAACATTTCATGCAAAGATGGGCTCAATAAAGGACAGAAATGGTATGGACCTAACAGAAGCAGAAGATATTAAGAAGAGGTGGCAAGAATACACAGAAGAACTATACAAAAAAATCTTCATGACCCAGATAACCATGATGGTCTGATCACTCACCTAGAGCCAGACAACCTGGAATGCGAAGTCAAGTGGGCCTTAGGAAAAGTCACTACAAACAAAGCTAGTGGAGGTGATGGCATTCCAGTTGAGCTATTTCAAATCCTGAAAAATGATGCTGTGAAAGTGCTGCACTCAATATGCCAGCAAATATGGATAACTCAGCAGTGGCCACAGGACTGGAAAAGGTCAGTTTTCATTCCAATCCCAAAGAAAGGCAATGCCAAAAAATGTTCAAACTACTGCACAATTGTACACACTTCACACACTAGCAAAGTAATGCTCAAAATTCTCCAAGCCAGGCTTCAAAAGAACATGAACTGAGAACTTCCAGATGTTCAAGTTGGTTTTAGAAAAGGCAGAGGAACCAGAGATGAAATTGCCAACATCCGCTGACTCATACCAAAACCAAGAGAATTCCAGAAAAAACATCTACTTCTGCTTCATTAACGATACTAAAGCCTTTGACTGTGTGGAATACAACAAACTGTGGAAAATTCTGAAAGAAATGGGAATACCAGACCAGCTTACCTGCCTCCTGATAAATCTGTGTGCAGGTCAAGAAGCAACAATTAGAACTGGACATGGAACAATGGATTGGTTTCAAATTGGGAAAGGAGTACGTCAAGGCTGTATATTGTCACCCTGCTTATTTAATTTCTATGCATGTGAAATGTTAGGCTGGATGAAGCACAAGCTTGAATCAAGATTTCCAGGAGAAATATCAACAACCTCATATATGCAGATGATACCACCCTTATGGCAGAAAGTGAAGAGCAAAAAAGAGCCTTTTGATGAAAGTGAAAGAGGAGAGTGAAATAGCTGGCTTAAAGCTCAGCATCAAAAAACTAAGATTATAGCATCTGGTCCCATCATTCCATGGCATATAGACGGAGAAACAACAGAAACAGTGACAGACTTTATTTTCTTGGGCTTGAAAATCACAGCAGATGCTGACTGCAGCCTTGAAATTAAAAGATACTTGCTCCTTGGAAGAAAAGTTATGACCAAACTAGACAGCATATTAAAAAGCAGAGATATTATTTTGCCATACAGTCAACGCCATGGTTTTTCTAGTAGTCATGTATGGATGTGAGAGTTGGACCTTAAAGAAAGCTGAGTGCAAAAGAATCAATGCCTTTGAACTGTGGTGTTAGAGTAGACTCTTGAGAGTCCCCTGGACTGCAACGAGATCCAACCAGTCCGTTCTAAAGGAAATTAATCTTGAATATTCATTGGAAGGACTGATGTTGAAGCTGAAACTCCAATACTTTGGTCATGGGATGCAAAGTGCTTACTCATTAGAAAAGACCCTGATGCTGGGAAAGATTGAAGGCAGGAGGAGAAGGAGATGACAGAGGATAAGATGGTTGTATGGCATCACTGACTCAATGGACATGAGTTTGAGCAAGCTCTGGGAGTTGGTGATGGACAGGGAAGCCTGGCGTGCTGCAGGTCAGAAAGAGTCAGACGCAACTAAGTGACTGAACTGACTGACTGATAAAAGGAAAAAAAGTGAAAGAAGAGAAAAAAATTAATTTATTTAAACCTCACAAGAGATCCATGAGGTTGATAATATCAAATACTAAATACGTAATAAACACTAAACCAATACTATCAATGGTTCAGACAGAAGAAAACTGAAATGGAGCTGTTTCCTACACCTAGTAAGAATGAAACTGAAATTCTAACCACAGCAGTGTGTCTCCTGATATGTCCTCCTAATCACTGTATGAAGCTGTCACTCAAAGGCAAAAATTCACTAGAGCTATAACTAATAAATGGGCTTCCCTGGTAGCTCAGTGGTAAAGAATCCACCTGCCAATGCAGTAGATGTGAGTTTGAACCTTGGGTTGGGAAGACCCCTTGGAGAAGGAAATGGAAACCCACTCCAGGATTCTTGCCTGGGAAATCCCATGGACAGAGGAGCCTGGTGGGCTCCATGGCAGGCTCCATGGTGGGTCCATGGGGTCACAGAGAGTCAGACAGGACTTAGTAACTAAACAACAACAAACAACATAATTAATAAAGTGACTTCAAAAGTTTTTTTTAAAAAGAAGCATCTAACCCATCTGTTTGCTCTAAAGTTCTGCTCAATCAATCTCAAACGTGCCTGAGGCAGTCCTCAGCTTTGTCTTACACAAAGTACTCTTATGTACTGAGATGGCCTAATTTAAGCAGTAATTAATTGAAATACAAAAAGCTCAATAGGTTCACTTGTCCAAAGTCTGAGCTATAGACTCCAGCAGACTGGAAAATCAACAGATTATCTAACAGTTGGTTTAATTCCACAGAAATACATGGAAACTGTTTTCGAATAATCTCTTCAAAGAAACTGATCATTGTCTCCATGACTTTGTCTATCCAGTTACAAAGTCCTCTGAGAGCTGTCAACTGAGTGTTAAAGGGAACTGAGAAGCTGACAATCCCTGATTTGTTTCCTTATGTTTTCTCTGAGTGTGCCTGCTCTCAATTAACTAAGAATTTATCCTTTACAGGAGAGGACAAAGTGGAGAAATTTGTATTAGCTTTAACATATGGATATATTATTGAAAGGAAGTATCATCACTGACTCTGGATAATACATCTACAGGTAAATGATGATAGCTCTATGGTCAATGGAACAATAACAAATGCCTGTGTCACAGCAAAATTTAATGGACGAAAATTAAGGCATCAACTCAGTATCTTTAATAGAATTGAGTCATACAATTTATCACTAAAGAAACATCTTCCTGAATTCTAAAGTGGCAAATAAAATTGTCAATCAAACATCAAAAACTTTTTACAGGTAGTTATTCTAACTAAATTAGAGTACTTTATGTTGTCTCTGCATGTTATACACCTTATATAATTACTATAGACAAGAATGTCCACTTTCTAGTAAATGGAGTACAGGCTTTTCCTCTTTTGGTTATTGTTTGTAAAATAATAAAGTTACTTAGGATTCTTCACACCTGTCAACACCCCCATCAGAATGCAAACACACCACTGTTTGTGCCTGTTTTAAAAAATCTATTCTTAACTCTGCTTCTCACCCATTGTTTCTTTTGCTTCTTGTCACAAAAGAGTTGATTTTTCTCACTGTTGCAAATTGCTTCCCTCTCATTCTGTTAAATGGATTTTAAGTAGGTTTTCAATCTGATAGCTCCATGGAAATTGATCACATTAATGTCATTCATGAATCCATGATACTAAATCCAATGGCCTGTTTTCAGTCCCCATGTCACTTGCCCAGTAACATGTTGTAACTGCTCCCTTCCTCTCTATTGATGCCTTTTCTCCCCTTTGCTTTTAGGACACATATTATCCTGGTTTTCCACTTAACCTCACGAAGGGCTCTTTCTCAAAGGCCTTTGCTGCTCTCTCTTCTTGCATCAACCTCATAATGTCATGATAACCTGGAATTCAGTCCTAGGTTCTTTGGCCTTTTATAGAAACACTTGTTCCCTAAGTGATCTCATAAGGTCTCAAGATTTTGAATGCTAACCATACACAATGATACCCAAAAAGTATATCTCCAGACCAGACCTTTCTCCAAACTTGTATGTGTATATCCATTTGCCTCCTTACCAACCAACATCTAACAGCCATCTCAAAGTCAGTGTGTCCAAAACTAAACTCAGTTTCTATCATGAAAGCCAGGTCACCTACAGCCTTCCCCATCTCAGTTGATTGCAAATCCTTCCAGGCGCTCAGACAAAATCTTAAAGTTGTTCTTGATTCTTCTCTTTTTTTTCATCCCCACATCCAAATCATCAAGTCTTTTTGGCTTAACCTACAGAATATATTTAAAATATGACCTCTTCTCATTCACTGCTAGCATCTGGACTGCTATCATCTCTCTTCCTTCAATTATTAAATGGTCTCCACTGTATTTCTCTGGTTCCCCTATAGAATATTGGTTTTAAAAAAAATTTTTAAGAGTATCTTGAGACATAAAAAGTATATGAAATTCAGGAATTCTTGTATACTCTTGCTGCAAATGTAAATTGATGCATCTACTGTGGAAAACAGTATGGGAGAAATTCCTTAATAGGTTACTTAAAAACCTGAAAATAGAGCTACCATATGACCCAGTCATCCCACTCCTGGACATATATTCAGAGAAGACTAAAACTCTTAATTCTAAAAGATACATGCACTCCAGTGTTCATAGCAGTACTATTTATAATAGCCAAGACAAGGAATCAGCCCAGATGCCTACTAGCAGATAACTGATTTAAGAAGATGTGGTGCATACGTAGATAGAATATTATTCATTAGCACGTACTCAGTCAGGTCCGATTCTGCGTGACCCCACAGACTACAGCCCTCCAGACTCCTCTGTCCATGGCATTTCCCCAGCAAGAATCCTGGAGTTGACATTTTTTACTACTCAGCCATAAAAAAAGAAAGAAAGAATGCCATTTACAGCAACATGAATGGACTTAGTGAAGTCAGTCAGAAAAAGAAAGACAAATATCACGTGATATCACTTAAAATGTTTACTTTCTGCTCCTTTGCAGAACAATCCGCCAACCTCTAGTATATTCTCAACAGAAAAGAGTTGTCATTTTAAAATGTAAGCTCGACCTGGGCATCCCTCTGCACAGTTAGGCGCTCTCCAGCTCTCTCAGAGCAAAGGTGTTCCAGTGGCCCCCGAGGCCCTCTGATCTGGCCCCAACTGCCTCACTGCTTTCATTTCCGACAGCTCTCCTCACTGTTGACTGTACTCCAGCTGCTCTGCCTACCTGCTATTTCTTGATCATACCAACAGCCCCTTGACCAAGCTCTTGGCACTGACTCATCACTATCTGGAATGCTTTCCCCCAAACTGTGTGTATGCTCATTCGTGTCTGACTCTTTGACATCCCATGGACTGTAGCTCGCCAGGCTCCTCTGTCCATGGGATTTTCTAGACAAAAATACTGGAGTGGGTTGCCATTTCCTTCTCCAGGGGATCTTCACAACCCAGGGATAGAACTTGTGTCTCCTGTGTCTCCTGCATTGGCAGGCGGATTCTGTACCACTAGCACCACTTGGAGAGCTACTCCAGACAGCTCCATGGGTAAATCCCTCACATTCGTCCAGCCTTTGCCCACATAGCACCTATGCAGACTCCTGTCCTGACCACCCCACTCAAAACTGTAACTTGTTCCATGCTGCAACCGTAGTCTCCCTTATCTTTTTCTATTTTTTTTTTTCTATTGCGCTCATCATCTCCTAACAAACTGCTGGATTTAATCTTGAGAAAGAAGAATGGAACTGGAGGAATCAACCTACCTGACTTTAGGCTATACTACAAATCCACAGTCATTAAGACAGTATGGTACTGGCACAAAGACAGAAATACAGATCAATGGAACAAAATAGAAAGCCCAGAGATAAATCCACGCATCTATGGACACCTTATCTTTGACAAAGGAGGCAAGAATATACAATGGAGAAAAGACAACCTCTTTAACAAGTGGTGCTGGGAAAGCTGGACAGCCACTTGTAAAAGAATGAAACTAGAACACTTTCTAACACCATACACAAAGATAAACTCAAAATGGATCAAAGATCTAAGCATAAGACCAGAAACTATAAAACTCCTAGAGGATAACATAGGCAAAACACTCTAACATAAACCAAAGTGGGATACTCCATGACCCACCTCCCAGAATATTGGAAATAAAAGCACGAATAAACAAATAGGACCTAATTAAAATTAAAAGCTTCTGCACAACAAAGGAAACTATAAGCAAGGTGAAAAGACAGCCTTCAGAATGGGAGAAAATAATAGCCAATGAAGCAACGGACAAACAATTAATCTCAAAAATATACAAGCAACTCCTGCAGCTCCATTCTAGAAAAATAAATGACCCAATCAAAAAGCGGGCCAAAGAACTTAACAGACATTTCTCCAAAGAAGACATAAAAATGGCTAACAAACACATGAAAAGATGCTCAACATCACTCATTATCAGAGAAATGCAAATCAAAACCACAATGAGGTATCACTTTACACCAGTCAGAATGGCTTTAATCCAAAAATCTACAAGCAATAAATGCTGGAGAAGATGTGGAGAAAAGGGAACTCTCTTACACTGTTGGTGGGAATGCAAGCTAGTATAGCCACTATGGAAAACAGTGTGGAGGTTCCTTAAAAAACTGCAAACAGACCTGCCATATGACCCAGCAATCCCACTGCTGGGCATACACACCGAGGAAACCAGAATTGAAAGAGCCACGTGTACCCCAATGTTCATTGCTGCATTGTTTACAATAGCCAGGACATGGAAGCAACCTGGATGCCCATCAACTGACGAATGGATAAGAAAGCTGTGGTACACATACACAATGGAATATTACTCAGCATTAAAAAAAATTCATTTGAATCAGTTCTACTCAGATGGACGAAACTGGAGCCCATTATCCAGAGTGAAGTAAGCCAGAAGGAAAAACAACAATACAGTATATTAACACATATATATGGAATTTAGAGAGATGGTAACGAGAACGCAGCATGCGAGACAGCAAAAGCAATGCAGATGTATAGAATAGACTCATGGACTCTGTGGATGAGGGCAAAGGTGGGATGATATGGGAGAATGGCATTGAAACATGTTAATTATCATATGTCTAATCAATCGCCAGCCCAGGATTGATGCTAGGGGCTGGTGCATCGAGATTTCCCAGGGGGAGGGAGGAGGGAAGGGGGTTCTGGAGGGGGAGCATATGTAAACCCATGGCGATATCATGTCATTGTATGGCAAAACTAATAAAAAAAAAAAGAATCCAAATCTTAACACAAAATTCATCATCTAATTAAGGAAAATAGCATTTCAAGAGAGCCAGGAACTTACTCTGAACTTTAAAAATGTATTTGATACATATATATATACAATAAATAGAAATATATAGCAAAAAAAAAAAACTGTAACTTGTTTCATGATGCAACCGTATTCTCCCTTATCTTATTCTATTTTTTTTTTCTATTGCGCTCATCATCTCCTTACAAACTGCTGGATTTATTTATTTATCATGTTATAATAAACATAATGTAACATAAATTCAAAAAGAATAGACATTCTGTTGATTTCTTTTCGCTGGTAATACCCCAGGAGCCTAGAACAATCCCTAACACATTGTAGATGCTCAATACATATGTGTTAGATTTTAACTGAATTATTGTTAATGTTTATGAAATATTTAAATGATGCTGAGTCCTTAAAATGCATTCTCCAATTATAACAGCACATTTCTGGTATAGCATAACTATTTATCAATTTTCTGCTTTATGATACAGTTAGGCATCTGCTGTGGTTAAAAAATTAGAGATGGTCTTATATAAATTCTTTTTAATAAGTATGAGAAAAGAAAGATTCCATTATATACCTTTTCCTCTGCAAGAAGTCATTTGTTGAGGCCTAAATCTTATAGTAAGGAAGCACTTGGGATTACAAACCTGAACCCATGAAGATCATTGAAATTCAGTCTAAATTTCCCTTTCAAAAACCCAGAGAACTGGCCACTACCTCCAAGCAGTGTTTGAATGCCTCAATTCATTGTGCATTTGTTGAATACTTATTACATGCAACACGTGTAAATCAGAGGTTGTTTTTTTTTAACTATGTCTCAGTCTTTAAGAAATTTACAGTGAGAGAGGAAAAGAGATATACTCAGTGTAATAAAAACTATTACAGTTTCTGGATGTTAGTATAAAAAAAATGCTGTCCAATAGAAAGACAATGCAAGCCACTATGTAACTGTAAATTTTCCAGTAACAGCACTTTAAAAAGATAAAAAGAAGAGGTAAAATTAATTTTAATAATAAACTTTAACCCCATATATAAGAACTATTTTCATTTTGACATGTCAAAATAATATTAAGATATTTTACATTCTTTTTTATTTTCTGTCTCCAAGAGTCACTGTGTACTTATGGCACATTGCAACTTGCAACTAAATTTTCTTCAGAAATACTCGATCCGTAGTCAAAGTTCATAAAATTTACAGGTTAAAAATAAACAGATTTTCGTACCCAAAGTATTCTAAATACTTAAAAGTTGCTCAGAACTGAATTACATATTGGTTTTATAATTTAAAACTGAGTTAATTAGAGCTTCTCAGGTGGCTCAGTGGTAAAGAATCCATCTGTCAATGCAGGAGACACGGTTGGATCCCTGGTCCGGGAAGATCCCACACGCCATGGGGCAACTAAGCCCACGTGCCCCGGTGCTCCACAACCAGAAAAGCCACCGCAATGAGAAGCCCGCACTCCGAACCCAGAGTCGCCCCCACTCTATACAACTAGAGGAAAGCCTGCACATCAAATGAAGACCCAGCCCAGACAAAAATGAAATACAAAAATAAATAATACATGGACTTTTTTAACTTAAATCAAGTAAAATCTAAAATTCCATTTTCAGTTGCAGCAGCCACATGCAAGTTTGCACTGGCCGCATGCAGCTAATGGCTACCATGCCGGACAGCAACAGATAGACAGCAAGCAAGGTCAAACATTTTTCTGTGCAGGGTCAGAGAGTAAATATTTTAGGCTTTGCGAGCCACTGGATTTCAAATGTATAAATACAGGATGCGGTTGAGGAGGGCATTCCAGCCTGAGGCATAAACATGAGCCATCACAGGGATGTGAACCACCACAGTACCATTGAGAAAAGGAACTCGGAAGCCTAACGCTTAGGCTTAGAGGCCTGGGAAGAGGGAAGGAATGTGCAGGTTATTTCCCCAGAGGTGTTCTCCAACCTTTTCTGCCCTGCAAAGGTGGACCCTAGGGAACGCATCACCCATACTCTGCTGCCCTCTGGATTCCAGTTGGTTTAGCGACGAGGGTGGGGTGGGCACCATCTTGAGATCAGAATGCAGCGTTCCAGCTCCCTCCCTGTCTCCTGACTGTTATGGTGGTGGTAGGTCTATGGTTTCAGCTTCCAACTTCTCCATCTCTCTTCTTTGGCTCCAAGTTCTCTCCAGGGTCTAGCATCACCCATCCCTGCTTTCCCTGTCCTTTCAGCCCAGCCCAGGGGTAGCAACAGCTTTGCTGTGGCTAACTCCTGGGTTAGAGTTTCATCATTCCTGTTGTGTTTCCTCAGCCTCACCCATCACTCTGGAAATAGTTTGATCATTAGATTCTCTTCAGTTAAACCCTTGTAGTGGGCCATCTGTTTCCCACCGGCATCCTCAATGACTCAAGTCGACTGAAGCCGACCACGGAAAGGCCTTGCACACCAGACTGCAGAACTTAGCCTCCGTCCAGTAGACAGTGGAGATATCACGGCTCTTGGCGCACAGCAGTGTGTGTCGCGCACTGCACAACCAAACGAGGAGGCCTTGTCTCTTAAGAAAGGGGGCACATGGTCAAGGAGAACAGAGAGGAGGAGGCTGGTCTGGGAGATATGTCAAGGAGAGAATCCACTTGACATTGCCATCAGCAGCTCAGACTATCACGGGCAATTTATGAGACTAACACAGGCAAGAGCGGCTGTCGGTTTTAAATAGAAGTTGTCACAGCTACGTGAGTCTGAGCTAAATAAATAGCTCATATTCCCCCCAGTATTCCAGAGTTCATCCTTCGCATCAACCTGTGCCCATTCTGCAGGATCTTCTCGCATTTCTGGCTTAGAAACCAGCTGTAGCAGAAGGGTCTTTCGCAGACATTTCCCCACTTATGTTCTGATGTGAGTCTGTGCTGGTTCTGGAAACCAAATAACAAAATATGAGGAAGACTTAGACATTTCCTTCAAGATGTGAAACCCAGGTCCTCTGACAAGTGAGACCTCATAGCAGAGCTCCCCAAACTCGCCCTCATCATGGCGCACTGAGAAGATTATCACATTGCAAGGACACCACCTGAATGGATAAGGCTGCTCTTGGCCAGAGGTGACAAAGACAGAGGCTCCGGCGGCCCCCGCCTCAGCCAGCTTCCCCAAGGGCTAAGCAGTTCAACCATGGGGCATGTATGCAGCACACTCAAGACATATTAGTTGTGAAATTCTGCTTTAGAGCGCCAACTCCATTTGCATGAGAGTTTTTTCCTCTTGGAGCTCTCTCAGGAAGCATCATTGACCTCAGACAAGATCTGGTCCACTTGAACATTGGCTATAGTCACAGACAAATGACCTCTCCCTTGATTCTCGGAAGCGCAGTCAAGGCCATCGCTAGCCCATGTTGAACTTTTATACAGATGAGAAGAAGTCCCCCTCACTCTGGATGGAAAATGTGTGAGCCTAAACCTTGGTTCTTCTTTTTACCTTTTTGCCTTGGTCGGCAATATAGGCCACAAGTAAGGCACGTCCAGGTTAACATGGCCCCAACAGTACTGGAAAATGCCAGATTCAGGGGCTTCACTGCATCCTATAAGAGCATCTTTTCATTTTAGTTAAAACTCTAGGACTGTTTGTCACATCTGATAACAATGGTTGAATTGGGGAATGGGGGATTGTACCCTTCACCACACCTCCCCACCACAGGTGGTTTAAAGGCAAGCGTCCTTTCTCAAAATAGGTGGGACACTGGAATCCAGTCAATCTGAGGCCAAGTTACCTTGTGACCAGCCAAGAGGCAGGAAGTGTTTTAAGGAGACCATCACACAGATAAGAATGCTTTTTGCAGCCTAATAACTTCCACTTGGCATAATGAACACTAGACTTTCAAAGGACGGTCTCTCTCTAAACTTCCTGTGAGAATTGGACTGTATTCCTCAGGGGGAGCCAAACCCAGGGATGTAGCTCCCTTTGACACACCCCTCTTATCTTCTTTCTGTATGCTGAACTCCTCTGTCCAACTGTTGTCAAATCCAAAGCAACACTATTCCAGCCAGTGTGATCCCCATCTATGAGGGTAGGTGGACTTGAAGAGTTGTTGCTATATACATATACGTAAGTTAAATTTATGAGACAAAATATCAACAGACTTCGCCAATGAAATTAATGCAACATTTATCCTCAAATAATCACATAAAATAAGAAGCAAGTTATGAAAAGGCTGGCTTACAATTCAGCATTCAAATAATAAAAGAAAAAAGAAGCAAGCTGCATAATCAAAAAATAATGAGTTGTTCAAACACATAAATGAGATCATATTTAGACATTACAGTTCATGCTAATGGCTATCAGAAGTAGTAGAATGGAATTAACTTGGAAAAACTGTCAATGATAAGCGATTTCTTCCCTGGCTGTTTTCCTCCTTGAGGACCCCCTCCACATGGTGCAGGACCAGCCCTCCTCACTTCTCTTCTTTCTTCCCCAACCAGCCTCAAAGTTTCCACAACCTCTTGGTATTTTTCACACACTGCGGTTCTTCTCTGCACTCCTTACCTCAAAGGAAGCCTTCTTTTTAAGGTCATTAATGTGCTTCAAAAATAAAAGGTCACCTTACTGTACAGCACATCAAACTTTTCTCAGTGTTACGTGGCAGCCTGGGTGGGAGGGAATTTGGAGGAGAATGGATACATGTATGCATGCTAAGTTGCTCAGTCATGTCCAACTCTTTGTGATCCTATGGACTGTAGCCCACCAGGCTCCTCTGTCCATGGAGATTCTCCAGGTAAGAATACTGGAGTGGGTTGCCATGCTCTCCTCCAGGGCATCTTCCTGAACCAGGGATCAAACCTGTGTCAGCAGAAGCTGACATCCATCTTTATAGGATCATATTCCCGGAAGTGGCTGCCTTGCTCTTCAAAGTCTTTACAGAGAGGAAACCAGTATAAAGACTCCTCCTTCCCACTGTGTGAATTGTGCCACTTCCTGCTGTTACCTCCCTTAAAGAACTAAAGATAGTCCATTTCTTGTTTGAAACAGTAGCATTTCCTTCCTAGGGAGCAGTACTTGTTCTCCATTGGAAGGGAGGATGACGCGTGGATAAGCCTATGCAAATGACAGGCATGTATTGAGGGTGGAGGCACTGCGGCTGCTCTGATTTTGACGGGTATTATTCCCTCTCTCGGAGCACGAAATGGCAACCCACTCCAATGTTCTTGCCTGGAGAATCTTGTGGACAGAGGAGCCTGGTGGGCCGCCATCTTTGGGGTTGCACAGACTCGGACACGACTGAAGCGACTTAGCAGCAGCAGCATTCTCTCTTTTGGGAATACTGATATTTAAAAACAAATAAATCATGTTATCCTCTGCTTTGAACTCTCCAACAGACTCTCACTGCACTCAGACCAGGGCCTACAGACCCTACTTCCTAGCCCTTTTGTACCTTCTCCAACCTCATCGACCATCGATCCCCTTCTTGTTTACAGGTGCTACACTCCAGCCCTACGGGCCTTCCCTCACTGCTCTCACTCAAGACATACTGAGCATCTGTTATGTGCCAGGTAATGTTTTAGACACGTGACCAAAACAGAGAACAGTTTCTCACCCAAAGAACACTAGAGTTGATAATACTACAGATAGTTCTTCTTCCTAGAGCACGTTTACCCCAAAGTTTAGCAAGGTCCAGTCCCTTTTCATCCTTTAAGTCTCAGCTCAAACACTGTTGTTGTTGTTCAGTCACTCAGTCATGTTTGACTCTTTGCAACCCCATGGACTGCAGCACGCCAGGCCTCCCTGTCCATCATCAACTCCCGGAGTTTACCCAAACTCATGTCCATCTAGTCGGTGATGCCATCCAACCATCTCATCCTCTGTCGTCCCCTTCTCCTGCCTTCAATCTTTCCCAGCATCAGGGTCTTTCCAAATGAGTCAGCTCTTCGCATCAGGTGGCCAAAGTATTGGAGTTTCAGCTTCAACATCCGTCCTTCCAATGAAAATCTAGGACTGATCTCCTTTAGGATGGATTGGTTGGATCTCCTTGCAGTCCAAGGCACCCTCAAGAGTCTTCTCCAGCATCACAGTTTGAAGGCATCAATTCTTTGGCACTTAGCTGTTTTAATTGTCCAGCTCTCACATCCATACATGACTTCTAGAAAAACCATAGCTTTGACTATACAGACTTTTGTAGGCAAAGTAACGTCTCTACTCTTTAATACACTGTCTAGGTTTGTCATTGCTTTTTTAAAGAGAAAGCATTTTTTAATTTCATGGCTGCAATCACCATCCACAGTGATTTTGAAGCCCAAGAGAATAAAGTCTCTCACTGTTTCCATTGTTTCTCCATCTGTTTGCCATGAAGTGATGGGACCAGATGCCATGATCTTCGTTTTCCAAGTGTTGAGTTTTAAGCCAGCTTTCTCACTCTCCTCTTTCACTTTCACCAGGAGGCCCTTTAGTTCCTCTTCACTTTCTGCCATGAGGGTGGTGTCATCTGCATATCTGAGGTTACTGATATTTCTCCCGGCAGTCTTGATTCCAGCTTGTGCTCCATACAGCCCAGTGTATCTCATGATGTACTCTGCATGTGCTGTGCTTTGCTTAGTCGCTCAGTCGTGTCCGACTCTTTGCGACCCCATGGACTGTAGCCCACCAGGCTCCTCTGTCCATGGGATCCTCCAGGCAAGAATACTGAAGTGGGTTGCAGTGCCTTCCTCCAGGGAATCTTCCCAACCCAGGAATCAAATCCACATCTCCTGCATTGCAGGCAGATTCTTTACCATCTGAACCACCTGCATAGAAGTAACAGGGTGACAATATACAGCCTTGACATACTCCTTTCCCAACTCTGAACCAGTCCCTTGTTCCATTTCCAGTTCTAACTGTTGCTTCTTGACCTGCATACAGGTTTCACAGGAGGTAGGTAAGGTGGTCTGGTATTCCTATCTCTTGAGGAATTTTCCACAGGTAAGGTCAAATATTACTTCCTCCAAGAAGACTTCCCCAACCACATTTTGTGGAGTAGTACCCATTCCCCTGGCCACTCTGTATTTCATCATCGTTCTCTGATCTCAACTGCACTTACTGTTCTCCAATATTATCTTTTCCATTCATTCATTAATTTTTAAAATTTTCTTATTAGTCATGTCTTTCCCAATGAGGATGGAAGCTCCCAGAAGGCAAGGACTTGGTCTGTTGTGTTCCTTGTTAAATCCTTAGCATTTAACAGTGCCTGTTATGTTGTACACAATCAATAAACTGGATACACTGAGTGAGGGAATAAATGAATGAATGACAGAAATTACATCTGTTTTTGTTTGAAGTCATTTTCCTTGCTCCATGTGGTCTTTGTTGTCAGTAATGGTGTGTCCCCTACCACTCCTGGGTAGAGGTGGACATGTGACCAACTTGGATTAATTATGGACCTGAATTCTTTCAGATACAGTGATTAGTCCAAGGATTGGGTATATAGTCCAAGCCAGGCCAGTTGGTACAGTTCTCTAAATTTCAAAAAATATGACGTTAAGAGACGTATCCCTTTCTTAGCTCACAAGCTTTAAGAATTTATATACAGGGCAACTGGTGGCCACCATCTTCCTTTGACATAATCTATCAAGGGTAGATCAAAATGAAATTAAAATTTAAGGTGAAATTGGGCCTACGACATGGAGCTAGAGAGAATGCCTTTGTAACATTAGTTAAGCTTCTACTTCCAGTCTTGCTTCAAAATCCTGGTATCCCAATTCCGTGAGTCACTAAATTTCTATTTTTGCTTAAGCCAGGTTTCTGTACTGTGTGACTCTGAAGGAGTCCCGACAATGAGTTGGTGCTTACACAGTAACTTCTAAGGCCTCCACTCCTCTTTTACAAATGAAACAACAGAGCACCAGCAAGCTAGAGTCACGGCATTTGGCCCCATCATCCTGGAGTTTAAAATCTGAGCTCGAGAGATGGCCGCCACAAGCCTACTGTCCCGCTTCAGAGAAGCTGCACGCTAAGTGAGAGGTCACAACTGTTTTCCCTTCCTCTCAGCACTCAGTAAGCAACAGAGAGCAAGGCTTATTTATGGTCAGGGGAAGATGACTTTCCCTCCCACCCCCTACCTGCCCTGAGGGTGTCCTTTGCCTCAGGTCTGGTCCTCGATAGCAGTGGGAATGGCAGTGACCTTCTCTCTGTTCTCCCCACAGCCCTTTCCTACCGGCCAAAGCCAAGATGAGAGGCAAACCAAGATCCTATGCCTAAAGTGGCAGCTGGCTTATCCATTCTACTCCTCTATAAAAGGACAAAAGCAGTGACATCAAGGGGTTGATTGTGTCTGGGTGGTTATAAAACAGTACCTTTCCTGCCAAGGTCAGAGACTAAGCAGTTCACACCGGCTTTAAGGCTCATCAGAAAACCCTAGGCAAAAGGCAGCAAACATCAGACAACAGAGGCAAGGCCCTCATCTCACTATGCTTAGTGCCTGACCGGGCCATTGACTTTTCAATCTACTTCTCCTCATTCTTAAACATATTTATGACCTGGCAGAGAGCGGTTCCTTTTCCTGAAACCTTCCAGCATGAATACAGCATCTCCCTCCACACAGCTCTCACCCCTGTCAGTCCCTTAAGTCAGGTGCTACAGTCACAGGTGATAAACATCACAGGTGTTTATCAGTTTTCACAAATCAGTAGCCAGACAAAATTGTATTGTGATTATGTAGCTATTACTCACTTAATACTGTTGTATCATGATTGGTCAACAGAAAAACAATAAAATTCTATACCACCCAAACTACCATTTAATAGAAAACATCTGTAATCACTTTTTAAAATCCAGATGCATATCAGAATTATCTTAGAATTCTTTGAAAACTACTCAGGCCCAAGTATTGCTCTTTTTTCTTCAGAGCTCCAGGTATGTTTTCAATGAGCAGCCATGTTTAAAAGCAACTGGAGTATATGATGATCTTTTACTTTTTATCTAGTTTGTTTCATTTTTTCTATTTCATATTCAGTGCTCCCATTTCATTTAGTTTATATTTTCCAGTTTCTCCATCTCTTCTTTTTTTTTTTCTGATGGTCTTTCCCAAGGCTTTATCAAGTGCAGCTGAAATGCTTTTGTATACATGTATAAAAATGATATGTATAACATATATATTTTAGAAAACTTATGAATTTTAGCCTAACTAAAGAATGTATGACATTTTGATTCCACTTGTTTGACTTAGTATGAACAGAATGATAGATTTCTAATTAAAAAAAAACAGATATGCAACAAGCAACAAAGGTGTACTGTATAGCACAGGGAACTATAGTCAATATTTGTAGTAACCTATAATGGAAGATATTTCCAAAAATAATATATGTGTCTATGTGTAACTGAATCACCTTCCTATGCCCCTGAAACATAGCAAGTCAACTATACTTCAATAAAATATATAAAGAAAAAAAAGAGAGTTCATCAGAAACAAAGGCCTCCTCACATTCCTACTCATAACTTTCTTTCAGTTGCCAAGACCTAGAGGCAAGAAAACACTGTAATGAAGGAGCTTCCAAAGTCTGCTACATTATCTGGACCACACAGCGAAAAGAGAAGACACAGATCCAAATTTGCCCTGGCACATGGCTGGGGAGAAGAGGGCTGTTTCCTGGATATGCTCTGTATAGAGCTCAAGATGTGTTCAGTGTCTACCCATTTTTACTGGAGTAGAGCTGCATTACGATGTGCCAGTTTCTGTGCTATGGCAAAGTGAATCAGCTGTATGTATACACACGAAAGTGGAAATGAAAGACGCTCAGTCGTGTCCGACTCTTTGCAACACCGTGGACTGTACAGTCCATGGAATTCTCCAGGCAGAATACTGGAGTGGGTAGCCTTTCCCTCCTCCAGGGGATCTTCCCAGGGGCCGAACCCAGGTCTCCCACACCGCAGGCAGGTTCTTTACCTGCTGAGCCACCAGGGAAGCCCGTGCACACACGTGTCCCCTCTTTTTTGGACTTCGTTCCCATCTAGGTCAGCACAGAGCAACAGATGAATAGTGCATATATATATATGCCAATCCCAATCTGCCAATTCCTCCCCCCAGATCCCCCGCTGGTGTCCATACCTTTGTTTTCTACATCTGTTTCTGTTTTGCAAATAAGATCATCTGTACCATTTTTATAGATGCCACATATACGCATTAATGCACATTTGTTTTTGTTCTTTCTGACTTCCTTTGTATGACAGTCTTTAGGTTCATTCACATCTCTATGTGCATCTGTGTGAGCTAAGATGTGTCCAACTCTTTGCGACCCCGTATACTATGGCTCCTCTGTCCTTGGAATTTTCCAGGCACAAATACTTGAGTGAGTTGTCATTTCCTTCTTCAGGGGATCTTCCCGACCCAGGGATCAAACCCCTGTCTCTTGCATCTCCTACACTGACAAATGGATTCTTCACTTCGCCCCCTGGAAAACCCCCATTGTCTCTACAAATGACCCAATTTTGTTCCTTTTTATGGTTAAGCAATATTCCACTGTATATATGTACCACACCATCTTTATCTGTTCCTCTGCTGATGGATATTTAGGTTCCTTCCATGTCCTGGCTATTGTAAATAGTGCTGTAATGAACACTGAGGTGTGTATAGCATTTACTATTAATACTAATAGCTAACTGCAGTAGGTAGAATGGTGCCCCCCCCCCAATTTGGAAAAAGCATCTTGGCAAATACAGTTAAGGACCTTCAGATGAGCTTATCCTGGACTGCCTAAGAGGGCCCTAAAACTCTAAGTGTCTTCACAGAGTGAGGCAGGGAGACGAGACACACAGAGGAGATGGCCATGTGAAAACAAGGCAGCAATCCAAGTGACACAGCTATCCATGGAGAAAAGCCTGGGCCACCGAAGCGGACAGAGCGAGGAAGGAGTCTCCCCTCACAGCCTCCAGAGGGAACACGGCCCTGCTGGCATGGGACTGCAAACCTCTGATTTCCGGGTCGGAGAGTGGCCTTCTGTTCTGCTGAGCTGCCCGGTTGGTGCTGGGTTGTTACGGCAGCCCTAGAAGGGGACGCATGGCCCTCGGTGCTTGCCCTGGGCCCCCGCCTGTGCTAAGTGCTTTGTCCTCATTTCCTCCTCTATTCTTGGCAAACCCTCCTTCCATGGGAGGTGCTGTTCTTCCCCTTGAACAGACTAAAGATTTGAATGCCTCAGCCAAAGTCCCCTGAGGAAAGGTGGAGGCTGAATTCAAGTTCAGATCCACCTAACTCAGAGGCGCATGCCTCTATTTTTGTATTTAATAAACCACTTGTTTCCGAATCATTAAAGAACAGGGTCTCATCCTGATGCCCAGTTTCTAGAATAACTGACACCCAGAGTGCTTCACTTTTCAACACCTCCTCCTCTTGTAGATGATACAATTATTTTCAGTAAGTCACGATATGAAACGAGTGTATTCCATTTATAGATGAAAATTTGCATTAACCAAACAAAATGGTTGCACTCCAGAGTTTGTATTGTTTCACTGTTTGATACATACACATGTGTGTCCTTAGTCGAGTCTAACTCTTTGTGGCCCCATGGACAGTAACCCACCAGGCTCCTCTGTCCATGGGATTTTCTAGGCAAGAATACTGAAGTGGGGTGCCATTTCCTTCTCCAGGGGATCTTCCCGACCCAGGGTTTGACCCCTCATCTCCTGAGTCTCCTTCAGTGTCAGGTGGATTCTTTACCACTGAGTCACCTGGGAAGCCCCACTGTTTGATACTTAAGCATAAATAAAAATTTCCAGCGGTCACCTGAAAGGACATAATGAAAAACCTAAATTGTGCTTCTCTGCTTACAATTATTGTGTTCCAACTGTTTCTTTCTAATCTACTGTTAAGATGCAGAAATATATACTATCACAAGAGTTCAGCTCATGAGCTTAGCCTTCAGTGAGTGTGAAGGTTCTGGACACAGAGGAATTTATTCTTGAAACAAACAAGTATGACTGTGCTCCAAGGGTCCGGGTTGGACTGCATGAGCCGAAGCTTTCCAAATTAACTTCCATGCTGCTTACAGTGTTCATTAAAAGCTATCTATACTTTTAAAAACTGTGGTTAAAAACATATAAAATTAACCACCTTAATTTTAAGCATATAGTTCGTTAAGTATATTCATCTTGTTGTGCAAAAAATTTCCAGAACTTTTTCATCTTGCAAAAATGAAACTCTCTATCCACGAAACAACTCACTTCCCCTTCCCCAGCCTCTTGCACCCACCATTCTACTTTGTTACTATGAATCAGATCACTTTAGACACCTCCTATCAGGGGAAGCATATGGTATTTGTATTTTTGCAACTCTTCTTTCATTCACCTGAAATGAAGAAAAATGGCTTTTAAAAAGATATGTAACGCAAACGAAGAGAACACATATATTGGGTTGTTCTAGTATTAAACCTGTATTTAATATAGGTTAATTTTTTAACACCTATATTTAAAAATAAAATAGGTTATTTTAAAATAACACTATATTTAGGTCAATTAGAACTCACACTAAAAAATTATTTTTCGCAAGGAGTTGTTTTATTATCTACATTGCTTAGGGTTGCCAGTACACAGTAAAAAACATACCGAATTTAATCAGCGCTACTGTCATGTCTACATTCGGTGCAGTCTGCTATCATCTTGCTTGCTTCTGGGACAGACCACTTCCTGCCTTGAGGATGACATTGCTGCACAATGTGTCTGGGAGGGCCACATGCAACAGCTTTACCTGAAGGCAAGAAGAGCTGCCTATTCTCAGGTACTTCAGTTAAAAACGGAAAGTAGGGCTTTTTAATGACTGCAGGGCATCAGAGTCTGGGTTTCCACATACCTGCTACGCCCTGCATAGCACTCAAAAGCTGCAGGAACTGCTGATTGCATTAGAAAGCTTACTTGAGAGTCAACTTCCAGAAAGTGACAAGAAACTAAAAAGCCTCTTGATGTAAGTGAAAGAGGAAAGTTGAAAAAATTGGCTTAAAGCTCAACATTCAGAAAACTAAGATCATGGCATCTGGTCCCATCACTTCATGGGAAATAGATGGGGACACAGTGTCAAGACTTTACTTTTTTGGGCTCCAAAATCACTTCAGATGGTGATTGCAGCCATGAAATTAAAGATGTTTCCTCCTTGGAAAGAAAGCTATGACCAACCTAGACAGCATATTAAAAAGCAGAGACATTACTTTGCCAACAAAGGTCCATCTAGTCAAGGCTATGGTTTTTCCAGTAGTCACGTATGGATGTGAGAGTTGGACTATAAAGAAAGCTGAGTGCCAAAGAATTGATGCTTTTAAACTGTGGTGTTGGATAAGACTCTTGAGAGTCCCTTGGACTGCAAGAAGATCCAACCAGTTCATCCTAAAGGAGATCAGTCCTGGGTGTTCGTTGGAAGGACTAATGTTGAAGCTGAAACTCCAATACTTTGGCCACCTCAATCGAAGAGCTGACTCACTGGAAAAGACTCTGATGCTGGGAAGGATAGGGGGCAGGAGGAGAAGGGGATGACAGAGGACGAGATGGCTGGATGGCATCTCCGACTTGATGGACATGAGTTTGGGTAAACTCCGGGAGTTGGTGATGGACAGGGAGGCCTGGCGTGCTGCGAAACATGGGGTCGCAGAGTCAGGCACGACTGAGTGACTGAACTGAACTGAAACTTCCAGAAGAGAAGCGATGTAAGCTGTGTAGACAACCCTCCCTTCCAGTAAACAACAACAACAAAAATTCTCTTCGACATCATACTCTTTTCCTTTAACTCATTTAGCTGATCCTATTAGTAGAGAGGAAAAGACGCAACTAACCACTCTGCTGATCCTCCAGTGAGCGCAGAAGCACTCTTGGAGACTGGCTTTGCCATTGTGGCCCCAGATGTACAATCACTTCTCTATCTCTTCAGTGTCTTTTCAGAGTGATGAATGCAAACAGTGGTGATTCAGTGTTCCCAGAATGTTACCTCTTAACAAAAACACGTGACCAGGCTACTGGAAGGCCACAGCCTCTTCTCAACGAGTTTAGCTAAGGTGAAAACCATTTTTTCCTGCAAACTGAGCAGAGAGACTTTAACTCATCCTAGCTACCATTTTGACCTAAGCTTCACTATTACTATTTCACTACATAATCTTAGGCAAGTTATTTGACTTCCACAAAAATAGCCATCCTTGGGGCTATTACGAGAATGAAAAGAGCAGGCGTCGTTTCTGTGCTTAGTTGCTCAGTTGTGTCCGACTCTTTGTGATCCCCCAGGGACGGCAGCCCTCCAGGCTCCTCTGTCCATAGCATTTCCCAGGCAAGAAGACTGGAGTGGGTTGCCATTTCCTTCTCCAGGGGATCTTCCTGACCCAGGGACTGAACCCACATCTTCTGTGTCTCCTGCATTGCCATGCTGATACTTCACCACTGAGCCATCTGGGAAGTCCTGTTAAACAATAAATAACATTAATAATAATATAAATACTTGCTGTCTTATGTATCCATTGAGGGCTTCCCTGGTGGCTCAGCTGGTAAAGAATCCGCCTGCAATGCAAGAGACCTAGGTTCAGTCCCTGGGTTGGGAAGATCCCCCGGAGAAGGGAAAGGCTACCCACTCCAGTATTCTGGCCTGGAGAGGTTATGGGATACTGAATGCCTAAGGGGAAGAATGAGTTAATTTGAAGTGGGACAACTAAGCGTAGGAAGATGATTAACACGTGCCTCTGTTTCCAGTTTTGCTGAATCAAACCTTGTTTACCCCAGCTCACTAGGGGATAAATGTGGAAGTGTCTGAATACTGCATAGGTGTATAACTCAGTGTGACCCTCGCTGCTGAACCATGCAAAGGACACTGCTTGACAGAGGTTTTCCTGCTACCTCGCTGTAGCTCATCCCCAGATGAAATGAGCTACACCATCAGGGTTCTTGGTTGTGAACAATAAAAACAGGTTCTGATTAACTTAAGCAGAAGAACTGACTGGAAGAATAATTTGCTGAATCAGTGCAAAGCCTGAAAAACCAGGCTCAGTGAGTGATCAAGCCAAGGAGGCAAAGCCATAGGCCTGTCCCAGCAACAGTGTACCCAGGCGGCTACTACAGGCCCCCTCGCCCCAAACAGTCACTGTCGCACCACTGAACCTAAACACACACAGGACCTCGGGCCTGCTCCCGAAACTGTTTCAAACTCTCAAGATTCAAAGTTCTCTGACTTTAAAACTTACCTCAAAGCTATTGTAATTAAAACAATGTGGCACTAACATAAAAACATATATGTTTGTCTGAGTCTGGATTATTAGACTAATATGAGAGTCCAGAAATAAACCCTCACAAATATAGTCAAACTACTTTGACTAGGGTGCCAAGATCATTCATGGGGAATGGACAATCTTGAGGACAATGGGGAAAGGACAGTCTTTTCAACAAACGGTGCTGAGGAAACTTTATATACACATGCAAAAAAATGAAACTGGACCCAACACCAGAAGTAAAATTTAACTCTAAATGAGTTAAATGTCTAGATAAACGGCCCAAAATTATAAAATTCTTAGAAGAAAAAAGAGGATAAAATCTTCACAAGATTAGATTTGACAATTATTTCTTGAATATGGCACCAAAAGCATAGGCAACAGAAGTTTAAAAATAGATAAATTGTATTCAAAAAAGAATTTCAACAGTAAAAAAAAAATCAATGCACAGAGAGAAAATACTTGCAAATCATATGAGATTAACACCTAGAATATACAGAGAACTCCTAATACAACAACAGAAAAGACAAATCACCCATCTCAGAAATGGGCAAAGGACTTAAAAAGACATTTCCCCAAAGAAGATATACAAACAGCTAATAAGCACACAAAGCTCAACATCACCTATCACTGGAGAAATGCAAATCAAAACTAGGAGATACCATTTCACACTCATCAGGATAACTACTATAAATTTTTTTAAAGAAAAACTAGTGTTAGTAAGAACGTGGAGAAATTAGAACTCTGTGCATTGTTGATAAGAAAATGGAAAAGCTGTGCGGAAAACAGTGTGGCAGTTCCTCAAAAAATTAAATACAGAATTATCATGATGCAACAGTTCCACTTCTGGATATGTAATCACAAGAATTTGAAGTAGGATCTCAAAGAGATATTTATTTGTACACTCATATTCACAGAAGCATCATTAACAATAACTAAAATGTGGAAGCAACCCCAGTGTTCATCAGCTACTATATGTGTCAACTTAAAAAACAGTCACAACCTAGAAGTTGAGAGTTGTTTTATTTGGTGGGTATTTTTAGGACGTCGCGGCCTGAAAACCGCATCTCAAGTGATCCTGAAGGAACTGTTCAGAGGAGGTGAGGCGGGAGAGTCAGGTTACACAGAAGTTTACAACAAGGGGAAGGTAGTCTGAACATCAAAAGATTATTCTCTAATTAAGGAAAACCAGATTCAAGGGATCAGATCTGATAGAGTGCCTGAAGAAATATGGATGGAGGTTCGTGACACTGTACAGGAAGCAGTGATCAAAACCACCCTCAAGGAAAAGAAATGCAAAAAGGCAAAATGGTAATCTGAGGCCTTACAATGAGCTGAGAAAAGAGCAGTGAAAGGCAAAGGAGAAAAGGAAAGATATACCCATCTGAATGCAGAGTTCCAAAGAATAGCAAGGAAAGATAAGAAAGCCTTCCTCAGTGATTAAGGCAAACAAAGAGGAAAAACAATAGAATGGGAAAGACTAGAGACCTCTTCAAGAAAATCTGACACACCAAGGGAACATTTCATGCAGAGACGGGCTCAATAAAGGACAGAAATGGTAGGGATCTAATAGAGGCAGAAGAGATTAAGAACAGGGAGCAGTTCTACTCAGGTGGACGGAACTGGAGCCTATTATCCAGAGTGAAGTAAGCCAGAAGGAAAAACAATACAGTATACTAACGCATATATATGGAATTTAGAAAGATGGTAATGAGAACCCTGCATGCAAGACAGCAAAAGGAACGCAGATGTATAGAACGGACACGTGGACTCTGTGGAGGAGGGCAAGGGTGGGATGATATGGGAGAATGACATTGAAACATGTTAATTACCATATGTGAAATCAATTGCCAGCCCAGGGTTGATGCTCCCCCAGGGATGTCCCAGGGGGAGGGAGGGGAGCATGTGTAGATCCATGGCGGTTTCATGTTACTGTATGGCAAAACCAACACAATAAAGTAAAGAAAATTAAAAAAAAAAGAAGAGGGAGCAAGAATACACAGAAGAACTATACAAAATGGTCTTAACGAACTAGATAATCAGGGTAGTGTGATCACTCACCTTGAGCCTGACATCTTGGAATGAGAAGTCAAGTGGGCCTTAGGAAGCATCACTATGAACAAAGCTAGTGGAGTTGATGGGAATTCCAGCTGAGCAATTTCAAATCCTAAAAGAAGATGCTGTGAAAGGGCACTCAGTATGCCAGCAAATTTGGAAAACTTAGCTTTGATTACAGGACTGTAAAAGGTCAGTTTTCATTCCAATTCCAAAGAAGGGCAATGCCAAAGAATGCTCAAAGTACCGCACAACTGTGTTTATTTCACATACTAGCAATGTAATATTGGAGAAGGAAATGGCAACCCACGCCAATATTCTTGTCTGGAGAATCCCAGGGACAGAGGAGCCTGGTGGGCTGCCGTCTGTAGTCGGACATGACTGATGCAACTCAGCAGCAGCAGCGGCAGCAATGTAATGCTCAAAACCCTTCAAAATAGGCTTTAGCAGTCCATGAACTGAAAACTTCCAGATGTACAAGCTGGATTTAGAAAAGGCAGAGGAACCAGAGATCCAATTACCAACAGCCGCTGGATCATAGAAAAAGCAAGGGAATTCCAGAACATCTACTTCTGCTTCACTGACGACACTAAAGCCTTTGACTGTGTGGTTCACAACAAACTGTGGAAAATTCTTCAAGACATGGGGATACCAGACCACCTTACCTGTCTCCTGAGAAATCTGTATGCAGGTCAAGAAGCAACAGTTAGAACCGGGCATGAACAATGAAATGATCAAAATTGGGAAAGGAGTACATCAAGGCTACATGTTATCATCTTGCTTATTTAGCTTGTATGTAGAGTACATTGTATGGAAATACTGGGCTGGATGAAGCACAAACTGGAATGAAGATTTCCAGGAGAAATATCAATAACCTCAGATATGCAGATGATATCACCCTTTGGGCAGAAACTGAAGGGGAACTAAAGAACCTCTTGATGAAAATGAAAAGAGGAGTGAAAAAGCTGGCTTAAAGCTCAACATTCAAAAAACGGAGAAAATGGCATCTGGTCCCATCACTGAATGGCAAACAGGTGTGGAAAAACATGCCAACAGTGACAGACTTTATTTTCTTGGGCTCCAAAATCACTGCAGATGGTGACTGCAGCCATGAAATTGAAAGACGCTTGTTCCTTGGACAAAAAGCTATGACCAACCTAGACAGCATATTAAAAAGCAGAGACATTACTTTGCTAACAAAGGTCCACCTAGTCAACGTTATGGTTTTTCCAGTAGTCATGTATGGATGTGAGAGCTGGACTATAAAGAAGGCTGAGCACCGAACAATTGATGCTTCCGAACTGAACTGTGGTATTGGAGAAGACGCTTGAGACTTCTTCGGACAACAAGGAGATCATACCAGTCAATTTTAAAGGAAATCAACCCTGAATATTCAGTGGAAGGACTGATGCTGAAACTCCAATACTTTGGTCATGGGATGCAAAGTACTTACTCATCAGAAAAGACCTTGATGCTGTGAAAGACTGAAGGCAGGAGGAGAAGGGGATGACAGAGGATGAGATGGTTGGATGGCATCACTGACTCATTGAACATGAGTTTGAGTAAGCTCTGGGAGTTGGTGATGGACAGGGAAGCCTGGTGTGCTGCCTTCCATGGGGTTGCAAGGAGTCGGACATGACTGAGCAAGTGAACAACCCCAGTGTAATATATAGTCCAGTGTCCATCCTCAGCTCCTAAGGAACCCCATAGAATATTCTTGAGGCTTTTAATAAATGCCCACATTCTAATTAATATGACGGCTGAGAAACGGAGTATTTCCTGCCCTATCAGTAGTATGGATGTTACAGACATCAGTGATTCCAGCCCTCCAAAGGAAATCCCAGTCTGGATGGCACAATACCAGGGAGGAGACAGCATTTGTCATCTGGCAGCCGCCAGGCGACTGCCAGTCCCTATGGTGAGCCCTGCGGAAGCCCGGACACAAAACCACGCTGGACACTGGCCCCAGGTAGCAGAGATATGTATGAAAGGAATGATTTCACTGAGGGCAGAGTCTTGCATCTTCCCATACATAGAAAAGCACTGAATTCTTTGAGATAGCTGGTTTCCTTTAATTAACAATAACCTTTTGATGTTTAGACTACCTGCCCTGTAAGATTTCTATAGTACCTGACTCCTCCCCTCACCTCCTGGGAGTGGTTATCTCAGGGTCACTTGGGATGTTGTCTCCCAGCCTTGAAGACCTAAGAATTCCCATGGGAAAAAAGAGAACCCTTAACTTTTAGATTATGACTATTTTATAAGTCGACATGGCCTCCCAAGTCAACACCTAAGAAAACAAAACTGACTCAGACAACCCCTCAAGTTTCCCTTATCCTATGGGAAACTTGGGATGCGTAAAACTTTCAGATTTTGAGTCTTCATATTTTAGACCTCTCATAAAGGGATAAGTATCGAGGAATGGAAATTATGCCTTTATATCAAGATCGACAACAAAACAGACAGCTCTACCCTGTTTCTCTAATTACACTCAGGAGCATTTCACGCATAAAAGTACAAGATTAAGCCCACAGAGACCCTCTGGTGGTCTCCAGGTACCCATTTCCCACCCCACAGTCGGCCTTGTTGTAAAATACAATTGACTTTTATTTTGAAAGGCAACAAGGCTTTCAGCACCTTCTCACTGATAAACCCCAATACAATGGGCTAGGAGGGCAACCCCTTGACTTCAAATTGAATGGCGTATTTTCACAAATCGCTTTGAACCTGTTCTTAAAACCAACAGGAGCTGACAGGCTGTTACATGGGACCAGAGATATATTGCCAAAAAAAAAACAGTACAAATACGTAAAGTAGATCAATGCAAGAAGAGAACTGCTATTCTTGGGCTGCAACTGTGCATTAAAAAGCCACCACTGCATACTGTTAAAGTAAGTTCAAGGCAACTTTGCCATAGACCATCATTGCCTGCCTCAAGGATTCCACCTAGGTATCAGGAGGGGCTTTCTAGCTATACCTTTACTAGTTACACAATGTTGGTTAGTTTGCATTATTTTGGGGGGTTTTTAAAGGCCTCAACTGTAGAGTATTAAGATCAAACCAAAAGAAACTTAAGGCCCATTTGCTAATATAATGAAATATTTTTCAGGGAATTCCCTAGCCATCCAGCGGTTATCAGGACTCAGTGCTTTCACTTCCAGGACCTGAGTTTGATCCTGGTCAAAGAACCAAGATTCTGCAAGCCACAGTGCATGGCCAAAAAGAAAAAAAAATAGACCTAATACATACTCTACACTTTACATCACACTACACCTTACAAAAAAGGTGTAAGGTAACCATCATAATAAAGGTTTTACTATAGACTTTATAGATGAGGAATCTGAGTCTCAGAGAACGGTGCAGCTGGCACCTGCTTCCAGGCCTGTCTCAGCCTCTAGTGCGGTCCACCATCCGGGGCTACGCCTACAGGCTCCTCTGTCTGCAGGGAGACTGGCTCACAACTGCAAGTGCTAGTCGCTCCGTCGTGTCCGAGTGACCCCAGGGACCGTAGCCCTCCAGGCTCCTCTGTCCATGGGATTCCCCAGGTAAGAATACTGGAGGAGGTAGCCATTTCCTCCTCCAGGGGATCTTCCTGACCCAGGGATGGACCCGGGTCTCCCGCACTGCCTATGGCGTCTTTACCACTTGAGCCACCAGGAAGCCCCCGTCTCAGTCTCACAACCTAGGCCTAAAGCCAGCCAGCGAATCAGCAGGGTTAAACGCAGAAAACTGTATACAACTAAAAGGCAGAGAGGAGAGGATTAAAGGAAAAGAATGTGAACCAAAAACATAACATCAATATTTATGGTTGGTATAAATGGAATAAATTATCAACTAAAAAGCTTAAGTTAGTTATAAGGTCATGCAAGACATTTGTTTCTCTCTTTTGCTCTGCCTCCCTGTATCATCTTTACCTTAAGCTTAGTCCTCAAGGTCACAGGACGGCTGCTAATGCAGTTGGAACTAATGCCTCTTCATTCAACTCTGAAGGGAGAGTCTGAGCATTTCAAGCAAGAACTCTGGATCCTGGAATCAGTGACCATGGCCAGGAAAGAATGGCTTAAGCTTTGTTGTTAAATAACAAGTTGTATTCGCCAAGTTGTGTCTGAGTCTTTGTGACCCTATGGGCAGCAGTATGCCAGGTCCTGACTCCTGCACTGTCTATCGGAGTTAGCTCAGGTTCATGCCCATTCAGTCAGGGATGCTATTGAACCATCTCATCCTCTGCTGCTCTCTTCTTTCATCTTCCATCTTTCCCAGCATCAGGGTCTTTTCCAGTGAATCAGTTCTTCTCATTAGGTGGCCAAAATATTGGAGCTTCAGCTTCAGCACCAGTCCTTCCAATGAATATTCAGGGTTGATTTCCTTTAGGATTGGCTGGTTTGATGTCCTTGCAATCTAAGGGACTCTCAAGAGTCTTCTCTAGCACCACAATTGGAAAGCATCAAGCTAACCAGGACCCAACCTTTACTAAAAGACTGTGCTCCTTGACTTGTAAGATACCAACCTCTCCCCTTTCTCCCTTCTTCATTAGCCTTGCTTCCTCATGCTCCCTTACTGACTCCCAGGGCCAGCTTAAGGGCATGTGACAAGTGTACTCACAAAGGGTCCCACAGTCACTACCTTTAAACCTTTAATATGTTTTGAACAATGGGGCTCAGTTTCTATAGGTTCTATAAACTATGAAGCCATTCCTGTTAACTAATTCTTTTCTCAATATTTGGGTTGGTAGTGTCTTTAGAGTTGGTCCTGGACCCTCTGTTTTTACGTTCTTGCTTGGGTGAATCATCTCTGTGGCTTTAAATGCTCTTCACATGCTAGTAAGTCCCAAAGGTATTATTCAGCCCAGACGTTCCTGCTGAGCTCCATCTCCTTGTCTTGCCTTCTTGGTGCTTCAAGCTGGATATCTAACAGGCGCCACAGTTAACATACCAAATATGGATCTTCTTACCCCTCCCCCAAAGACCTGTTCTCCCCCGCCCGTCACTACACTTGAGCCTCTTAGATAGCTGTGTTAACAAGCAGTTACCATCCCTCTGGCCTGACTGGAAACTCTTGTTTCTTCCCTCTGTCCACCAGAAAGTGGTACCATTTTGCACTCCCACAAGCAATCCATCGTAAGGTCCGTTTATCCACACCCTGACTATGACAGAGTCTTATTTTCTGGTCACCAGGTAAGTAGAAAAATGACTTATTATTGTCTTATTTTGTATTCCTTCAATTATTAACAGAGTCAACTAAATGACATTTGCTTTTCTTCTGTGATGAACTGGCTTGTTACACATATGGATTTTCCCTGATGGAGTATCTTACTCATTCTTAAGAGTCCACTATATATTAAAAATATCAGTTGTCTTAGTAAGAGTTAGAATAAATCTGGAATGAGGAAGGAGGACAAATCAAGAGATGTCACTGTTAGGACAAAGCATGGTAGAAGCAACAGGAATGTTCTCAACAATTAGAATATAAAGATCTGAAGGGAGAGTGTTGCAGGACTAGAGAAAAATCAGCTGCAAATGCATTGCTTAAGAACTGAACTTCGTATGCTCGTGTGACCAGGTGTGTCCTCCTGTGGAGTTTCACCTACGCATGAATGTGGGGTAAGAAATGGGCTTTAGTGAGACAAATCTGCAAGTCAGGGTCAGCAAGGAAAGAACAAGGAGGAGCCCACATCCAGTCACAGAGAGGCAGGCTAGGGGCTCTGACAGACACAGCTGAGATCTGGTTAAGGAACGCTTGCCCCAGGTTCTCCCTCTGCAGGAAGGGCAAGTGTGACATTTGTCAGACTTGTTGATGCTGTTCTGGTTTAGGGGTGACTTACAGCTGGTACCAGTGAAAAGAGAAAAAAGAAGGCAATAAGGGACAACTTGTGGACTTTTTTTTGAGCAAAGCTTAGTAGGCAGTGGAGCTATTTCTTAGTATCGGTTAAGACTAGGTTAGATGATATTGAGCTTCAAATCCCAGTGATGGCTGGGGGGGAGAAAAAGAAAAAAAACTGAAAACAGCCATCCAATTCAGTAAATGTGCTGAGGAAAAGGAAGAAGCCTAGAGACACATTTCAGGAGTCCCAAGAGACACCTAGTAATGATCGGATCGATTTAAAACAGCTGACAGCCAAGAAGATACAGTTGACAGCAAGGTTATCTGTGTAAGTCTTTGAAGTTACAATGAGCAAGGCCATTTCTGGTGAACTGTTTTCCAGTTAATAATTTGTTGGTCCACTGTAAAGAGAGTGAAAACCTGATTATTTGGTAACTCTGAGGGATAATTTACAATTTTGGCTAACAAGAGAAAACTAGTATGTAGGCACATATGCTATTTTTAAGGGCCCGTTTTTGCAAAACCAGTCATTCCAATAAACTTTGTTTTCATTGCTTAAAAAAAGTGATTAGGAAAACAGTAGTCACTAATTCACATTGTTTTTGGGAGTGGGGAAATAGAAATTGTAATGAATTCTATCATGTTGTGTTTGAGAAAGTAGGCTATTTCAAGAAGTGCTCAGGAGGTAACTGGTATTGTATCAACACAACAACCTTCAGAAAGCTGAAGTTCCAAGTTAAGATTCAGGCCATTCTTAGTTCAAGAACACAAAATTCATTTCTAATGTGAGGAGCACAACTACAAGTTTCTAGAACTATTTCCACTGGCAAGTTCAATGCTCTCAATAATTGCTAATATTAAGTTCTAAGATCTCTCACTTTAATCTGTGGAAGTCTCATTACAGATGGTAAAGCTGTTTCTATTAAATACGAAGATAAGGAGAACTCAGATAAGTAACCTGGCCAGTTTAAGATTTTTTCTGTGACCATTATGCCTTACTAAGACATATGGGTACATACACGTGTCAAGGACTATAATAAATGCAACGTATGTATCAGGTCATCTGTCATTATCATGTCACAACAAACCTATGAGGTAGCATAATATGCCCAAACTCACTGCTGTCAATCCAATCCACACTGGGATTAGAACCCAGACAATCCAATCTCACTGCTTTTAAAGACAGCAACTACCTTATTCATCTGTGGCTTACCCAATAATACTGATCACAATTCCACGCCTATGGAAGAGCTGAATGACTATGTTAATACATGCTCTGTGCTTCATTCCCTTTCAGACTCAGAAAATTTGTATTTCAGACAGAAACCGAAGTAACCAGTTACTTACATGGCATCTTCCTCTTTGGCTGGAAAGTACGAGCAACGACACAAAGGCTATTTGCCTCCATGAACAGGATTGCCAACAAGCACTGGGACAGAGGTTCACATCAGAGCAATATAATCATACTTTCAATGTTTTTCATTAACAGTGTTTCATTATTTTCTCCATAAATGAAATGAGCAGAACCCATTGCTATTTAGGAAAACTATGTAATTTTTAAAATGTTATAACATTACTGCAGTTTTAGCTTTGGGAAAAATCCAACCTATTTTAGACATATAATTCAAGAAATGTTTACGGGGAAAGAAAAGCTTACAGACTTCCCGAGGTGTCTCATTATCCTTCTCCATACCCTGTGTCGTTAACCTGTCTTCCCTCAGGCCCTTTCTGCTACAGACGGCCACACGGCTCCCCCAACTCAAACCTTCCAGGCTTAATTTGTTCTGCGTATCTAAATCTGTTACTGCCTCTCAATTCAGACCATATTCTCTTTTGCTATTTTTGACATTTAAAAATATTTTTCAGCTCCACAGGTATTATGAAGTTAATAACAAGGATATCCGAGTGCTTCCTATGGTACAAAATGCACCATTTCAGGATCTTTACGTATATTATCTCACTTAATTCTCAAAACCATACTGCTGTCATTTTATATATGGAGAAATTGAGGCCATTAGGTTAAGGTAATCAACGTAGGAGCCTGAATTAAACTGCAAAAATACAAGATTTGCTGCAACAAATAAAAGTATCTTTATTATGATTATTTTAATGGTTAAAATTTGCAAGTTTCCTAGATAAAGTAGTAACAGGATAAAAAAAATTACAAAAAAGAAAGCTTCTTAATGATTCATTTGAAATAACTATAAATAAAAATACTTGCTAATTATTTAATACTTTCTAAAATAACACAAAATATATTCAATATGTAGTACAGGCCTTAATAATCTGATTCTCTTTTTATGCAACTATTTACAAACTCTGAACTAAAAGAGAAATATGTAACTAAACAGTGAAATTAAAAAACAAGTATGTTCTCAAATAATTTTATCCTAAGTAATCTATTCTTTGGAGTAGAAATACTCAATACAATATGTTAATTATATCATTTTTTAGTTACACTTTGTTGGTGTGACTTTAGCCCAATTTAAATTCCTGCATGTCTAGAAATTACAACTATTCTTCTTAAAAGGTACTAAGAATTTATAACACAGTTTAATATTCAGACTGACATCCCACCCCACTTAAAAGTATAGAATTTAATGATACTTCTTTTTGATATTGGAACTTAACAATGTATAGCATTTTCCTTTCTCAACTGTATAGTTTTATTCAGTTACCTGTATAACAATTTTATAAACTAGTAAGCAGAGCAAGCAGCATTACTTTTTTTAAATAACATCTTTAATTAAAGTTTTTGCAAAGGTAAAATATTAAACTTAAAATAGGTCTTAGTACATCAAAATACTAAGTTCTCTAATTGTATTCCAAGATGGTCTTTAAAACATAATATCCCGTATATCACAGAAGAGCAACCTTGATCTGCAATTGTACAGAATGAATTTTACAAACATAATAAATATATTTACGCCCTTACACATAACAGTATGTACAACAGCAGTTGACAATAGTAGCTCAGAACAGCGAAAAGAATTAGCCCCTCCCCCCAAATTGTAGCCCTGAAGCATACTGGATGATTTAAGGAAACTTGACTTGAAATAGTAGTTAATAACTCAGTGTAGTTCTTCTCTTAAAAGAAAAAACAATTTTTCTTGTTCCTCAAAATAAAAACATCAAGTTCTGTGTGTTCTTCCTTAAACCATAAAAAATGACAAAAAAAAATAGACTAAGGCAGGCTTAAAAAGGGAATACAAACTTCAGAATAATTTCCATAGCATAATAAGATTAAAATGCAAAACTATTTAACATAAACCCAAGAGGAAATATATAAAGCAACTATTTTTTAACCAATGAATTAAAAATCTGAAACAGCTGATTCAGACAGATAGGTGGGAGATAGACGTATGAAATAAAATGAAAATGTACAAAGATGGATCAATAAAACATTACATTGCACAAAAGCTCAAAAAAGTTCAAGATGAAACAATCTGAAAATAGAGAAATTTTCTTAAGAGGAAGAAAAAGCTAAGATATAAAGGGAGCTCTGAAGAAAATTATGTTTGATTTCCTATACAAGATGTGTTTATTTCTCAAAAGAACAGTGACATTATTGCTATAAGATAATCAAAAAGTACTCTAAGAAGGAGATAACACTTTTTATTCCTCCGTAAAAGCCAGAAAAAAGCAAACCAAACCCTTGATTTTCATATAGCAAAAGAAAATCTTTATACAAAAGCTATTATACTTTTATGTTCTTGTAGTCTAAACCAGAGTCTATTAGACTATGCTCTTCAAGAACACATTTTAATCACTATACACACTGCTCAAATCTTGATGCATGCCAAGAAGAACATCATCAAGGTGGTTTTGATTTTAAGAGAGGCAACAATATAAATGTGGTGCTATGATGGCATTTAATTAACAGAAAGAAATGTGAACACTTAAAAAAATACAAAAGCCCAATATAAAGATCCCCCTCATACAACAGACATTTTAGTCTAGAAACTAATTGCACATTAAAGTTGTTTTAGCCAAATGTGGCGCTCCACAGAATTTACATGTGCTCTCGGCCATTCAAATGGTCTGATTATCCAAATGACCACCAAACAAAGAGTACATACACTGAAAGGCACACATTTCCATACTTAACTTAGTACTTTTGTGTAAATTTTCCTTAGCACTGTTGATTGTTTTTTAATAAAAGGTGCCATCATCATCTGTGCAAAAGCTAAACAAATCCTTTTCGGAAACCTTCACTTATTTCATAATACCAAGTCTGAACTATTTCCTTCTTTGAATAAACGTCATCTTCACTTCAAAATTTGGAAGTGGGAATCCTTGCATTTTCAAAGGAATGACATTTTTAATGGAACCTAATGAAATGATGTTAAATAAAATGTTAAAAGCATGATTAAGAATTCAAGTACAATAAAAGATAAGCAAGTGGCATTCTTACAGCAAGCCACTGTAATAAAACTAAAACATGCTATTTGACTATAAAGGAACACAATGCAGTGATATATAAGAGCACAATTTGGTATGCAGTGTTGTTTGGACCAGTTTTCAGAATTTTCATAGGTAAGAGACAAGCGCTTGCCAAGTATGTCATAATTGATATGCAATATACACAGGTGCAAATATAAATGGTTACTTCCTGCTTCAAAACAACCCTACTAAGTCACACTGAAAGCAGTGGTTGTTCATGTTTCAATGTTATAAAAACAGGCTAGTATACAATTCTATTATGAATACCATGTTTTTGTCTACATAGAGAGCCCAAAATATAAGCTGAGTATCATGTAGTAATCCAAGGTTCAGTAGCGTAAGAACTACTAGATAGCCAAAGGGTTTCAATCAGCACTGCAGCAATGCTAAACTTCTTTAGGTAGTTCAGGTCACTGACTTCTTACAAACCTACCAGCAACTATACTGAAGGGCAAACGAACAACAGGACTTCTGCGATTTTACTCCCTTCCCCTCTCCTCCCAGGCTCAACAAAAACAAAGCAAAACAAAAAACCTGCGTGTGCTTTGAGCATAGTGGGGTAAACAAATAAACCTCCAAGAAACTAAATTAATATAGTAAAAATTAAAACCGTATCACCAGATATGACACTGAAATAAATCTAACTACTAGCATGCTAGAAACCACCAATTATATTAAAGTTCAGAACCTAAGTTAAAGGGACCAAGGTAGTACTTCGGGTGGGAAGTAGGCAAAAGAAAGAAAGAGAAGAAATTAGCCTTTTCAAGAAGTTTATCAAGATTTGCGCTAAAAAATAGAAAAAAACAATATAAAAACAGCTCACAGTTTTTCTCTGCAATGTACTTTAAGGTGTTTCTCTGTTACTTCTGGAAACACAAATGCAAATAAAAGGAAGACAAAAGTGGAAGACTTAAAAAAATTAATATACAAGTTAAACACATGTGAATTTTGTCAAAATAAACCATGAAAAGAATCAGGTGATAAGAACAAAGGTGAAGATGCGTGTTCCTGCAGCTCTCCCAGGCAACTCGTTCACACTGAACACACAGCACTGCCGCACTGCTCTTTAGAGCCCCTCACAGAATACAGAGCTACGGATCCTTCATATACACATCACATTTCTGTTGTTTTTAATGTACAAGTCAAACTTCTATGCTGTCTTCCCTATGTGCAAACTGGAGCCCACATCTGTATTATCAGTGGCCTGGAAGGACCACTGCACGAAAGAGAGGTAAGTATGTACTTAGTGGCCCACCCTCCTCTAACCCCAAAATTTCTCCCTCAAATTACAAAGTTGCATTTTAAAAAATGTGTTCAATTAGAATAAGAGTTTTAAAATTCTTTACTAGTAAACACAAGAAACTTTTAAAATTACTAAACTGTTTGATAAAAATCCAGGTCCTCACCACCTGCCCAATGCATCAATCAATGCATAATATGTTATCTAAATGTTTGATTAAAGACTAAACACATATATAAGCATACACTTCAGCCCAACAGGAAAATTATCTATTCATATGTATGTAATTCCAGCTTGATGGTACCTTTGTGCAACAAAACTGCATTCCTGAGGAGCCACGTGTGATTTCTTTTTAAGGTTAAGGTGTGGGACTAAAAGAAACAAATACAATTCTTCTGTTAGGAAACTGAAGTTGTCATTTTAATTCTGCTCAACTCAGACAAGACCCAAGTCTTTATATTTATAATGAGTCTGAAAACCTAATTAAAATAAACATCCACTCCTAGGTAAATTTTGTCTCCAAACTGTAATAATTGATTATACACTTCCTTTAACTTGTAAATAGATGTTTCATCAAGCAGGGAAGGAAGAGGTATATATTACTGAGGGAGAACAGCAAGTAAAAATATTTAAGACCTATAAGAATTCTAAACTGTTTCCTTATACAAGTGAGTTAAAATTCAACACCATAATTCTTACCCTTTTGTAAAAAGCTCAACACGCAATTTTTACCAAATATAACCACGTACAATAAGCAGTTTCAATTCAATCTATCAAAAGGGAAGTTTCTTCAGTTCATTCCAACAAGTATCTTCTGGCTGAACTCAAGTTGGAGGAAGGAATATAAACAAAGCTTTACATGCTAATTACCAGTGGCAGGTACCTGTATTTAAAATCGACAATTCTGGTTTTCTTACACAAATCCCACCCTCCCCAGCCCAACAACCCCTGGTGCTACAGTTCCATGGCTTGCCAGTTAGAAGTAGTGTCTGTGTTGTCAAGGTCTCTTTGTTCCAGTAGCTCTGCTTCTACTGCGCTTTTCTGACATGCAGAAATTAAGTTTTGGTTGGTATATGTCCAAGTTTCAAACTGTCCACTTTAAATTTTTTTAAGTTTCTTTTGTTTTATTTATAAAAGAAAAAGAATCAACTCTTTTCACCATTCTGCATCTCCAATGGCTTTGGAAAATATATAATCTCTTCCATTAAGATTCATAATGCCATCCTTGAGATGAAATTTCCATTTGTTTTTACTTCTGTGTATCTAAATAAATAAGTAAAAAATGCATGAGATAAAATAAAAAGAGGAAACAAACAACCATAAAACCCATCCACACACCAAACATGCATATTACTGCAATTGCAAACTGTTTTCTTTTTTGAGATATAATTGACATGTAACACAGCAGTTTCAGATGTACAAAGTAATGACTGGATCTCTGTGTATACTGCACAATGATCTCCACAGAAAGCCTGTTAACGTCCATCACCATTCATAGTTGCAATTTCTTTCCCTGTGATGAGAATGTTCAAGCTCTTGGTTAACTTCCAAATACACAGCGTCATCAACTGCGGTCATCATGCTGTCCATTATATCTGCCAATACTTATAACTTGAAGTTTGTGCCTGGCCACTTCTGCCCATTTCACCCATCTCCAAACCCTGTCTCTGGTAATCTGTTCTCTGCATCTATAAATTTAGGGTTTTTTGTTTAGACTTTCTTTCTGCTGCAGCTGTTAATGGGATTGTTTTCTTATTTTCTCTTTCTGATAGTTCATTATTAGTACATAGAAACTCAACAGATTTCTGTATCTTGCAACTGTACTGAATTCATTTATAGTTCTAACAGTTCATTGGTGGAGTCTTTAGCATCTTCTTTGTAATATCAAATTACCTGCAAATAGTGAGTTTCATTCCTTCCTTTCTTCATTTGTTTGTGTTTTATTTCCTTCTCTTGTCTAATTGCTCTGACTAGGACTTTCCACACCATGCTGAATAAAAACACGAAGAGTGAAAATGCCTGTCTCATTTCTAATCTTAAAAGAAAAGCTCAGAGCTTTTCAGAGTATGTTACCTGTGGGTTTGTCATATATGACCTTTATTAAGTTGAGGTACATTACCTCCACAGCAATTTTGTTGAAATTTTTTTATGTTAAATTTCGTCAAATGCTTTTTCGGCATCTACAGAGACCATCCCATGATTTTTGTCCTTCATGTTGTCCACATGGTGTATTACACTGATTTGCAGATGTTGAGCCCTCCTTGCATCCCTGGAACAAATCCCACTTGGTAATGGTATATGATCTTTTTAAATAAATTGCTGAAATCACTTTACTAATATTTTGTGGAGCACTTCTGCATCATGTTCATCAGGACAATACCAGCCTGTAATTGTCTTTTCTTGTGGCACCCTAATCTGGTTTTGGTATCAAGGTAATGCTAGTCTGGTAAAATGAATTTAAAAATATTTCGTCCTCTTATTTTTTCAAAGTGTTTGAGAAGGATTGGCATTAATTCTTCTTAAACGTTTGGTAGAATGTACTAGTGAAACCATCTGGTCCTAGACTTCTGTTTATCGGGAAGTTTTTGATTATTGATTCAATCTCCTTACTAGTAATCAGTATGTTTAGACTTTTAATTTCTTCATGGTTCAGTCTTGGAAGGTTTTATGTTTCTGTATCAGTTGTTAACCTCTCTTGCATTTGATTTTATTTGAATCCTCTCATTTCTTTTTGAGTCTCACTAAAGGTTTGTCAAATTTGTTTATCTCTTCAAATAATCAGCTCTTAGTTTCATTAATCTTTTTTTCTATTATCTTTTTAGTCTCCATTTATTCCCTCTCTGATATTTGTTATTTCCTGCCTTCCATTAGCTTTGGGCTTCTTCCTATTCTTTTAGGCGTAAAGTTATATTGTTCATTTGAGATTTGTCCGTATTTCCTAATATAGGCATTTCTATGTACTTCCTTCCTAGAACTACTTTTGCTGCATTCTGCATGTTTAGTATGGTGTATTTCCATTTTCATTTGTCTCAAGGTATTTTCAAGTTCAGTAGCATATTGTTTAATCTCCATCTGATTTCTATTTTCATACAATTGTGGTCAAATTGCATTTTCATAGTTTGACACCCTCTCTCTTATCTCTCAAAAAAAAAACCCAATTAACTAAGTAAATTTTTCAAAAATCTATAATTAATAATATTTATTTTATAGCTCTTTGTATTTGTGTTCATTAAAGTAGTTAATAATATTTCTCTGAAAATTAATCTCCACCAGGTCTGCATATATGTCATTTCCTATACAATTCTTTACAGGCAAATATTTACAACAGGAATACCCTTTGTTCCCCCTAGTGTTTCCAGAACACTTTTTATTTTTTGCCTTTTCTCTGTAACTCCTTTTATGTCTACGCAGTCTAATTCACCATGGGCGTTTCTTCATTTTCCCTATCTACTGACCACCAGGACATTTTCTCCTCATTATTGGCATCATGTTTACAACTACTCTCTTCTTCCTCACACACACTAACAACTTACACATTGCCGACTTTGTACATACTGTGGCAGTATTAGAATTCCTACTAATAATATTTCTCTAATCATCATTTTATCTCAAATTCTACTTTACTTGTCTTCAGGACACTTGCCAACTGTTTTCTAAAAGGCCACCAAAAATCTTCTAGTTACTACATCAATAGCCTCTTGTATACGACTTTTTAAAATACTTTTTAACAGATTTCCAGGTCTTCACTCTCTCCCTTCCCTTCAATTATAAACATCACTTCCCATTTTAGGCTTTCATTTTCAAAGGAGAAAATTACAGCCTGGAGAAGTTCAATGACATGATCAATGACATGTCATAATTAAGTGACAAAGATGATTCTTTTGCCCCATTCCAAGACACTTTCTATTTATCAGGCTGTTCTCCATAATAATGCAGAAATTCTCACTATGTACAGGTATTTTCTTATCCCACTGCTAAAATTCCATGGTCTAACATCCCCATACAAACAGTCTGCATACATATTCTTAACAAATCACTGTTCAGTGTCTGCTTGAGTGTGATTAAAAGTGGAAGGTAAAGAATTGCAAATTCAGTTATCCCTTCCTGGGGATAACTTTCCTTGAAAGTCTTTCATATTTTACCCCTTACTAAAACCTGCTTACCCCAAACTTCTACTTACTAATCCTAGTTCTGCCTTCTGGAAGTTAATCTAAACAACAATGAATATGTCATATATTTGAAAATCACTCTCATGCCCTTCCTTAAGACCACTAACTTAAGCTATATATAAATTTAACATTTATCAATCTTTTCTCATTTCTTAAAACAAAATAGAGTACAATAAAGTGAAACAGTGTTCAGAACAGGGCCTCTTACATTAAGTGGTCTTATTTTGTTGTTATTTAGTCACTAAGTCGTATACGACTCTTTTGTGACTGAAGCCTGTCAGGTTCCTCTGTTCATGGGCCTTTCCAGGCAAGCGTACTGGAGTGGGTTGCCATTTCCTTTTCCAGGGGATCTTCCTGACCGAGGAATCGAACCCACGTCTCCTGTGTCTCCTGCACTGGCAGGTGGATTCTTTATCAGTGAGCCACCAGAGAAGCCCAAATGGTCTTATAGCTCTGGTCTAATTACACTATTTAGATTATTACACTTAACACCTTAGGATGGATGATTTAAACATCTAACAGATACATAACGGTAACATGTCCCAAACCAGCCATTCTCCTCTCCTAAATTTGCTCCATCTGCAGCCTTTCCCATTTCAGTTGATGGTATCTCCATTCTTCTGACTAGTTCCTCATCATTTAAAAAAAAAAAAAAAAATCCTGGAGTCATTCTTGATTCCCTTTTTTTAGTTTTCTACCACACATACAAGAGTCAGGAAACCCTGCTGACTCTTCCTTCAAACATCGAAGATTCAGCTGCCTCTCATCACTTCCAATGCTATTATCCTAGCCTTAATCACCATTTTCACTCATGTGGATTACTATGATGTCCCTCTATGAATCTCCTCATTTCAACCTTTGTTTCTTCTACACTCTGTTCTCAACAAAGGAAGCCATTTTTATAAAGATTAAACTGTAAGTGATACCACTTTTGTATATTTGAAACCTTCCAAGAGCTTCTCAATTCACTCAGAGAGGGAGCCCATGCCCTCACGAAGTCCCACACCACACTGTCTGCCCCCACTTACCTCTGATTTCAAATCCTGCTACACTGCTCCCCCCAGTCCAGCTACACTGGCTTCCTTGCTGCTTCTTACACCAAGTAGGCAGGTTATGCCACCAAATAATGACAAGGCTAACTTTCATCAAGCCTTTGATCTTGTTCCCTTTCCCACTCTATAATTACCCACACTAATTATCAACTTCTAACATAGCATATTAATTACAGTTGCCCCTTTTAACAGTATGGGTTTGGAAATTCAAAGATCAACTTGAACACGGGTAGTTTTAATAGCAAACACTATAGAACTGAGTGGACTGTGGCTGGATGACTACACACATATAGATGAACCACAGGCACAGAGGGCGCCTCAGCGCTACACGCAACTAGCCCCAGTGCTGTACTGAGGTAACTGTAACTTGTTTTATCATTTTGTTATGTTTTAGCCTTTGTCTCCCTCAACTCAAGTAAGCATCCAAATAGCAGGAACTGTTTTGTTTTGTTCACTGGCTTATCTCAAGCTCCTAGAACAGGGAGTGCCCTGGAACATCACAGACACTATTAAGTATTTTTTGAATAAAAAGATCTCTTGTCTCCTTTTCTCTTTGACTTCCTACAGAGAAAGTATTAATTATCCTAAAAATGGATATATAAATTTATTTCTAGTATGAAACAAGTAACTATAAGCTGAAAGATATGGAATTAAACAAGCAATGAATAGCCAGGAAAAAAGAATTCCACAGACAAGAAACTGCAGTTTGCTGCAAGACAACTTGCAAAAAGCAAATGCAGAAAGTATCATATGCATCAAATAATATTCCATATATTAAGTACTGAAGTCATATTAAGTATTAAATATTTTTACTTGAATAAAACCACAAAATATAGCTTGAAAATCATTTACTAGCCTTATATTAAGTCCTGCATAAAGGAGTATCCTGAGTGCAAGTGAAAAGGCCTCTGAACTTTCCTCATGACACAAATATTAAGTAAAGCTATCTACAAACAAGGCCGATGCCTCAACACCTGATGCCATCAGTCCTTATCTATCCACACTTATGTGAGAACTCTGCCTCATTATTAGATTTAAAGTTCTCATCTGACTGGCAAGACAATCAATTCTTTGTATGACTCCTGCTAAAATGGACTCAACCGCTGAAATTCAGGCTTCAAAAATCAACTCCTAAAGTTCAAGTTGCCTCAAACTACACCCAAGCCCATTTCAGAACACCATCATTCTTTCACTGTTGGCTAAAACATCAAGAATCAACCCTCCAATCTCCAAAACTCACTTGATTATAAAAATTAGATCTCTGTAAACTTTAGAACTGTTTACCATAAAACACACTACTTAAAAGTTATTTTTAAATTTCTTACTTTAAAACATTAAAATACTGTCTCTACGAGCAAAACAAACCACTTTTAACATTAAAAATATTAAGTGTACAAAGGAGAATACTAGTCTGTTATTATATGAAAATACTTAGAAGCATATTCCTCAGTCAAGCTAAGGTAAAGGTCCTTTCTTATGTATCTGACATCCTGCTATCATGATATTGCATTCTGGATAATTTCGTTGCCAACAGGTTCCCCTGAGTCTTCCTGACAATAAAGATTTACTGGTATCTCCTATTGTTTCAACTTCCATACTCTTCCTCCATATGCACGTTAACAAGAAATTACTTGTATTATCATGTGCTTGGTATAGGGTGTTAAGAGTGCTTAACTTAGTAGTCATAAGGTACAAAAGTGGATGCCCTAATACTCTGAATCAATGACTTCACTAACCTAATTCTATAATTTCACTGGTATTTAACTGGCTTAACTTTACCTTTACATTAGGAAATGATAAGATTCTTTTTTTGTAACACTTTTCCTACAGATCTGTTTGCAATAAACATGGCTATTTATAATATTCATTTCTATAAAAACAACTCAAGTTTAAGACTTTCATCATTTGTAAAAGAGGGCATAAAGAGCACAAATTTTACATAATATGAGTACAGATCGACCCCTGGGTTAGGAAGATCCCTTGGAGAAGGGAAAGATTACACACCCACTCCAGTATTCTGGCCTGGAGAATTCCATATACAGTCCATGGGGTCACATAGCGTCAGACACGTCCGAGCAATTTTCACCTTCACCTCCAGTACTTGACACAATTAGGCACTTAATAAACACACGTTTAGTGGATGTGAAGTGCTTATAATAAAGCCCAACCACGTCTGTCATAGTTTTCAACACCTGGTAAAGATCTCTGCTGAAATTAAATTATAAACATGCAATAATCTGTGGATTTATTATAAATTTAATGGCTACTGCCAGAAAACAAATTTTATTTTGAATTAAATGTTTCAATAAACAAAAAAATCTCGATAATGCCAAAACTATAACAAAAATACTTGAGAAGTAACATCCTTCTTAAGAAATCAAGGAGTCAATAGCCAATCTTCATAGAATCTAGTTTAAATTTTTTTTACTGCTACCAAAATTTTGTTGTTGTCCCTACACTGTGTATGGCTCTGCACCCATGGACTGCATACAGCAAAGTTAAATAATTTAAAGTAACTTTCAGTAAAAATGTATCTTTGGTTAGCTATCAAGTCTTTTTTACTACCTTTGTTCAAAAGGTTATAGAAAGGTTCAGTTAAAGCCTTTTAAGTTTTGAGGTAGTTGAGATCAGAGGGAAAACAGGGTTACCCCAGTGAGTTACTATTCATGTTAAAACACAACCATAAAGTGGCTTTACTTTGTTAACAAGTTGGGAGACACAGTCTAAACTGAAAACAACATTACTTTTTGTGATTTCATTCATAACTTATTTTTCAACTATAAAGCTATGTAAATTAATTTCTCACTCCATTAAAATAATCTACTAAAGTATAACACTGCTTTCATTCACACAATTTATACTAAAGTTTCTAAGGCACCAATCAGCTAACCAAATGCTTCAACACAGCAGACAGGATGGTTTAAGGAAGAAATTACAATAGCAAAAATGTTAGTAACCTGATGACTGGCTTCTCTGGTGCCTCAGACAGTAAAGAACTGATTAAATCCTTACCTTATCATACTGGCACACAACAACATTTTCTGTATCAAAGAGTTCCTGTCCTTCCTCATCACTCACATCATCTTCACTATTGAGGGGTTCCTAAAAATGAAAAAGGAGAGTTCATTTATTTATATTTCATATAGTACTAAAAAAAGGTCCTTCTAATATTCACTGAAAAGAAAGTGACCTTCAAATTCTTTGAGAACCAAGGGCCAGACAGATCCACATAAACCATTAGCATACTGTTAACTGGCTGTGTTAAGACTGCTAATGTCACTGAAATTTCAGCAAGAAATTAAATATAGTAATTAAAATTGTTAAGCTATATATTTTATATGACTGATAAGATGTTTTACTTTACTTCCTTTATTCTTTCAGAATAGCACAAGAAGATAATTCTTTCCAGTAACTGTTTGTCTAGAAGTGGACCTAGGAAAAGATGAAGATTTAATGAGATAATGGTATTGTGTACCACCAGAAGCAGCTGTGTAACAAAGAAAACTCTGGTGAAGTTAGAAGAGGAAAACAAGGATATAAAAAAGGTTGGCAGCTAGCTAGTCTTTACATTAAAGACTAGGACTATGAATACAAATTAGTATGTCTATTGGTGGAGGCATAAAGCATAAATAAGGTAACCACATTTTAAAAGAAGGGGAGGATCTTGATCTCAGTAACAAAGAGAATTAAATGCCAAGATCTACCTAGAGCATAAAATGACCAACCAAGTTAACCGTGACCTCAGTTGTGACAGAAAATAAAACATACAACTCTAATTTCTAATTAATGAGGAAAGAGAAGCTAGGGCAAAATAAAAATGGAAAGAAAAATAATCAAAACAAATACTGTATATGAACTATGAAATACAGAAAAATCGTACAGATGAACTTACCTGCAAAGCAGAAACAGAGACACAGACATAGAGAATGAGCGTATGGATTCAAAGGGGAAGGCAGGGGTGGGACAGATTGGGATTGGCATATATACACTATTATGTATAATACAGATAACTAATGACAACCTACTATATATATAGCACAGGACGCAATGATCTGTGGTAACCTAAATGGGAAGGAAATCCAAAAACGAGGTGACATGTGCATATCTATATGTAGCTGATTCACTTTGTTGTACAGGAGAAACTAACACAACACTGTAAAGCAGCTATACTTCAATTAAAAAAAAAATATTTTAAGTTCAGACCTGTACCTACTCACACACATGTATATGTATATATATTCTATAATTCAAAATAGCTATCACCAACGTAAATGTAAAAAGAAAATTTACTGAGGTAAACTTCACTATTTTTAACCATTCTAAGGTGTACAATTTGCACTTAATATGCGCAATTATCACTACTATCACCATTTCTAACCAATATTACAGAACTTAGCCAACTAGGCAAGAAAAACTGCTGGTTTTTCACATTTGATTTGACTGCCTACAAAGAAAACACGAAAGCGTCAAGAGGCTACCCAGTATATAAAGATGACCACGGCCGCTGGCACCCCCGCCTGAAAATCCTGTTTCTTTTGATCATCCCACCGTGTACAGTGAAGGAGTGGGTAAGTGTTAAGTACATTTGGGAAATCAAGAACTTTGATATGTTTCTCTTTTCAAAGAGCTTTTTAAAATTTGCTAGGGTGTTTATAACAAAAAAGAAAATTGAAAAAAAAGTGATGTAGCAGAAGCCTTTTGCTGATCATCATTAATCAAGTAAATTAAAATCAAAACGAAAAATTTTCTGCCTACCAAACTGGCAAAAAAAATTAAGACCCCTGACAATGTCAAGTATTGGTGAAGACATACACAAACCCACGCACCGTTAATACTGAATGCCAGAAGTGTAATTAGTACAACACTGAGGCATTTTATTGTAACTTGAAGATAAGCATGCCTTATGCTTCATTCAGCAGTTCCACCTTTGGGTACAGCACTTGTATGTGTCCCTAGAAGACATATTCTGGACTATTTTATAATCATTAACAGTTAACAAGTGGAAACAACCCTAATGCCCAATGTATCACAAAAATGGATAAATTTTTAACATTTAACAGTGAAAATAATTATAGGTATATGCAACAACTTAGATGAACCTCAAGAATACCAACTTGGGGAAAAATCAACTTGCAAAAGAATACACAATTATTCCACTTCTAAACAGGCATGAAAAACTAAACAATACGCTCCTTAGAAATATAAACACTTATGGTAAAATGTAAAGGCAAGGTAGTGACGAGCACACAATTCACGAGCACTCTGACGGTAGAAGGAAGAAGACAGAGATTAGGGAGGTGTGCTCAGGGGGCTTTATGTTAGGTAAGGGGATTACTTTTTTTAACTAGATGGACACTGGGCTGTTTACACCATAAAAAACTTTTTATCTATTCAATATTTAATAAAATAGTTTTCTTTAAAAAACATTACTGAGATAACTTAAAAGAAAAAAGAAGATAAACCAGAAGATCACACCTTAGGTTGTTGCAGGAGGCAGTAACAGTGAAAATTGTGGTTAAGACAAACACCATCTTGAATACAAGTACCTAAGCTGAACACTGAGGAAAACAAAGATGTATTTGTATACTTCTAGAAATACACAACAAAAGATGAGTAAGAAAGAATGGTGTGTTAAACTGAAGAAAGACAGTAAGGACCTCATCTGGTACGGAATATGGAACTCTGAAGTGTCTTCTCTTCCCAAATGATGTTTTAAATTACTGAAGAAAATGATGAGCCACATCTACCTGGTTCTACCAACGTCTTACCTTTAAGCCCCATAGTGATGAACGCATTAAGTCAAAGAATCAGAATTATTTGCATTGTCATCACATTCATAAGTAAAAATTTGGTATATGTTTGCCTTTTGTTACCAGCTACAGAAATATCTTATAAATACATCCAGAACAATCTAAAAATCTTATTAATAATTTAACATTATTTAAAATCTAACATGGTATAGCAATTTTTAAATTATTTAAAATCTTACATTGTGTAGCACCTTAACTACCTCTAAAAACATAACTCATCAGTTTGGCACCAACTGAGCAGGTCCTCATTTCAAGTCTCAACATTCACCTCCTCTACTTGCCCATCTTCAGCCCCGTCTTTCTCTTTGTCTTCCTCCTCCTCGTCATCATAGTCTTCTTCTTCATCTTCGTCCTCTTCAGATGACGTGTCCCCAGCCCCATCGACCTGCAGCACCAGCGGAGCCTGCTGCTGAGCGGGCTGGGCCTGTGGCTGCTGCTGGCCAGCGGCAGCTAGCGGCGCCTGTGCTGCGGTGGGCGCTGCCACTGTGGGAGGGATGACTTGAGTCTTATTCCCTGTGAATAAGATTTGCTGGGGCTGAATGATGACGCCCGTCTGTGGCGAGATCCCGCCAGGAAGGGGGGCCAAGACCTAAGACAAAAGGCAAAAAGAAAGCCTATAGATTAGGAACTAGTTATAGGAGCAGACTGCTCAGATTCATCATCTATACCCACGGGAAAGAGTCACCCTCAACTGGCCGTATCTCATACAGGGAAAAACTGCCGATGCTCAGGAGGAATGGTTACTGAGTGCACGGATCCACTAAATTTCCATTGTACCATTTAAATTTCTAAAGAAAAAGATTTTTCTGAAATTACAATTGCTACATTTATCAAGTACTTGCTAAATTATATATATTTCAGATTCCAGGCCAAGAGTTATACAGTATTAGTTTATTTGCCTGAGGTATGGAGGTTTAAAAACTTGTAAAGCTTGCAATCAAGTCACCAGGAGACAACATGAATCTAGGCTTTCTGGTTCTGCTCCTAGCATTAACGCTACACTTTCACCCTACGAAGAACACTGATCTGGAAACTGAAGCCTTGCGCTCCAGTTCTAACGTCACAGATAGAGATGTAGCAGAGGCAAGTCATTTAACCTCGCTTCATTGTTTAAGGTCAATGGTCTCGACCCGGCTACAAATTTTAACAACCTGTAATTTAAAAATATTGATACCTAAGTCTCTACTTCTAATATTCTGATTTAACTGATATGAGATGACATCTATTCATTTTATTTAAAGCTTCCCAGATAATTCTAGTCGTATAACCAAAATTGTGAACGGCAGGTCAAATGATTTCTAAACTTCCTTCCAGCTTCTACATTCTAGGGTTCTGAAGTAAAGCACAGCTAAAAAGAACATATTAAACATTAATTATATCTATTATAATGGACATATTCATAATTATAGTTACTAAGTAAAAAGCAGAGCACACTCAGTTATAAATTAAAAGTACTAAACGGCAACTCCTTGTCACTAGGTTCAAGGAAAGCAAAAATAACAAGACAGGATTTCTCTTCAGAAGTTTACAGATTAATAGTGCAATAGACGAAGCAATAACAACTCAAAAAGACATAAGATATAAGAGACATATGATATAGTGTATGAGAGGACAGGAAAGAGTAATAAATTAGCTATGGGGGACAAGACCTGGTCAAGGAAGCTTCTCTAGTAGGTAACACTAGAGTTTCTATTTGTGTTTTGGGAGATTCTCCAGACTTTCTCTGTTTGCAGTGGGGGGAGAGGGGAGAAAGGCTAGAAAGAAGGCCAAAGGTGGCATTCTAAAGAGATTGGCATCAAGCGAAATTCAGAAGGACCAGCAGGGCAAACCTGGGACAGCTGTGAACAGGTTGGATTAATGCACCTTCTCTGACTTACACTCCCTCATCATACTATCATTTTAACATCATGTGTTCTTGTGTCTGCTTTTTTCACAGTACACAAGATCCTCAAGAAAGTAACTGTTTCTCTTTCATCTTTGTCCTCACACCACAGTTTAACACTTGGCACACAAGCAGGTGCAAGTATTTGTCAACGCTGATATAAACAGCAGCTGAAGCAGGTAACAACTGGAAGCATGGCAAAAAATAAACATGGAAAGATTTAAAAAGAAATCAAGATCACACAAAGAAAGATCTTACAATCCATGCTGAGAAATTTACACGTTTTCCAATAAGCAATCAGAAATCACTAAAAGATTTAAAAATTTTTAGAACAATGACTATAAATAGAGTGGCAGTCAATTTAAAAGGGCATAAGACTGGAGGCAGGGAAATCAAGAGGATAACACAGTATTTTAAGTGAGAAATTTTGAGAACATGAACTAAGAAAATGAAAAGGGAGAATGAGAAAACAAAACTAGCTTCAAATATATTAAAGGACTGAAAACATGTTTAAATGAAGTCTGAAAAAAAGAACTATTAAGAATTGGTAGAACTTCATATACCCTAGATATTTGAGGTAAGCAAAGGGAGGAGTCCATGTACCCCTTTCCAGACAGTACATAAGTGTCATGAAACTAAATGAGTCCCTGCTTTGTTCAGTCCTAAGCTCCTAAGTCTTTAGTCTCTTGCAAAGACCCTGATACGTAGCAACCCAGTACATGTGTGTTGAATGAATGCTGAGTAACTAGGTTATGAGGCTGCATGGAGAGTGGTGCCACATATAAAAAGGAAGGTGGAGGTGGAGGAGAGGACAAAGCATTAGTAGCGATAACAATTTAGTCAAACATACTGAATCTAAGTTAAGCTGTGAGGTGTACAGGAGAAATTCAGAAATGCAGGTTGTGTAGTATAGGAGAAGAGTCTAAGAATATGTACAGATAAAGCTGTGGAAAAAGGAATGGGAAGCACCCAGAAGACACAAGAACCCCATAGTGGTCAGAACTTAGAAGATTTTTACCTGCTGTATAACAGGAGCCTGTACTCCAGCAGGCTGCATCTGTGGTATAACCTGTTGCTGCAGGACCACTGACTGCTGAGGCTGAAAGATGTACTGGGCACCATTGGCTGCTCTGACCACTTGTAGAAGCTGGCCTAAAGCAAGAAGTATGCACACTCCAAGTTACCACTTCAGCAGTGACCATCTCACAATGAAACAAATTCACAGTGAATAACAGCCCATAGTCAATGTCAGAAGTTACTAAGAAGATTAACAATTTTATTAAGGGCTGTCATCTATACATAGTAAAACTATCATCCTCACCTTCTCTGACTTCCAGATATGCTGAAATACATTGCTTAAAATACTTTATTTTCCTGATAAAGCTGTTTTCCAACAAAGTTTTAACAACAGATTATGAATTGATTAAAAGCATAAATTATCTTTGCTAACAAGTCATGAAAGAACAAGTAAGACCAAACATTTCAGGGGCTGTTCATTTTTAAAGCTTTAAAGAAACAAAATTATAATAAAGCATTAACATCTTGAACCAAAGCATTGCATTAACTTAGCTTCAACATGAAAAAAAGTTAAGAGTTTGCTGAACCAATTATCAATGTCATATAACACTAACTGTATGACTGGCTTATGCAAAATTCCCTCTAATATAGTTTTAATAACCCACAATCTTGAATTAAATAGCAAGCAATTATATTTAGTTAAAATATGCAGCAAGATAACCTAAGTTTGTTCTTCAAAAATTAAGAAATTAACAAAATAATAAGCAGTTGCACAATTAAGATTACAAAGAAAATACTTAAAATCCAGGTAAATAAATTCTTCAAACATTATTATCAGAAGTAAATTTTGCCAGCCTATAGAGAGATACTATATAAAATATAATGCAATAAATATTGCTATTTTATAATAAGGTACTATAGGATTTAGTTTAATGCCACAAATTAGTTCAAATGAATCAAGCTTAATTTGGCAGGTTTTAAATTAAGTTTAAAGTAAAACTTCCATTATTTGGCAGGTTAAATGCATTTAGAAAAAAGACCAAACGAAATAAGCATTCTAGATAACCAAACTTAATTCAATAAACAGGATTTCATTCATGGATCAAAGTTCAAGTGCAATCCTCATCTTCTCTGCTGCGTCCTCAGCAGTGACTATGGCTTAATAAGTTAAAGTCCTCAAATCATCTAATTTTAATAACGTAAGCCAAATAGTAAAAGAAGTATTACAATCTTTTGTCTTTCAGTGAAGACAAAACTAAGGCTAGATGCTACCATATTCTGAGTCACGTAAGTAAGTCATTTCTATTTACCTGAATTGGTTAGTATCTGTTGAACAGGCGTCACACCAGCAGGGAGTGCCAAGGTTGCAGCTGTAGCAGCAGCACTCTGAAAAGGGAACAGTCAAACCACGCATGTGCGTAACAGCACCTCTGGCATACATGAACCGTGTCTGAAGTTCCATCTAGCATATACTAAAATGAAAGGTTCTGGCAATAAGACTACCCTCCCAATTAATAAAATGGTACAATAAAGACCAATGAACCTAAATATCTTACCTAATTACTTCAAGCAATTATGCAGAATAATATAATTAGGAGGTTCTCTGCTCCTGGAGAATGTACTTTAAAGAACTCTAATCCACACTAACTATTGTAATGCTGTACAATAAATAAAATATCCATTCCATGATTTCTTTCTTATTCCATTTCCTTATCCCCAATTCCTTATTGTCAATTAATATACTAGTGGCAAAAGTATATCTTCATTTCAGAAATCCTAATATTCTTAGGAATTGCAATCTTCCAATAAAATATTTTCTTTATAGAGAGCTGTTAATTATAGTATAAATTAAGAATACTAAGATTTCTGAAATGAAGATATACGCATGGCATAAGGTGACAACACTGCCATTATCAAGGTGAAACATTACTAACAGTTTTAGTAATATAAAAAAATACCTTAAAAATCTTGAGCCACAAAAATTAATTTCTGCATTTTAAAATGGAGTTACTTTCTGACTTTAAGCTATAAAAATATACATGGAATTACATACTCTGAATGTTTTTAAATCCAGGATAAATTCTTGATTTACTGCTTCAAGAGACTTCTCCCCTTTCCTCCAAAAGAATTATACTTTTTTACTGTTTTTCCTTTTTGTAAAAAAATAAAAAATAAAAATCCTGAGCTCTAAGCATTTCCATGTAAATGCATGCATGCTGTCACTACAGTCAGGTACAACTCTTTGCAACTCTATAGGCTATAACCCGCCAGGCTCCTCTGTCCATGGGGATTCTCCAGGCTAGAGAATCCCTCCTCCAGGGGATCTTCCAGATCCAAAGATTGAACCCTTGTCTCTTAATTTTCCTGCACTAGCAGGCAGGTTCTTTACCACTAGTGAAACCTGGGACGCCCACTTCCATGTATCTCACTATACTATAACTATAAAACTATAAAACAGTAGTTTCCCCCTTCCCCTCCCTTCAAACTTTTCTGGGGCATCTGGTGGCTCAGTAGTAAAGAATCCGCCTGCAATGCACAAGCCGCAGGAGACAGAGGTTCAGTCCCTGAGATGGGAAGATCCCTTGGTAGAAGGCATGGAAATCCACCCCAGTATTCTTGCCTGGAGAATCTCACGGATAAAGGAGCCTAGTGGGCCACATGGGGCTTCCCTGGTAGCTCAGATGGTAAAGCGTCTGTCTGCCTTCAATGCGGGAGACCTGAGTTTGATCCCCAGGTCAGGAAGACACCCTGGAGAAGGAAATGGCAACCCACTCCAGTACTCTTGCCTGGAAAATTCCATGGATGGAGTATCCTGGTAGGCTACAGTCCATGGATCGCAAAGAGTCAGACACAACTGAACAACTTCTCTGGTTCATTGGTAGGCTACATACAGTCCATGAGGTCACAAAGAGGTGGACATGACCAAAGCGACTTAACACGCAGCACGCTTCAACCTTCTTTAAGGTACCAAGCTCATATGCACAATCTAACGAATACATTTTTATAAACACCACCCACCATTCCCTTCGAGGCACCAGAGCAGGGACAACACAGGTTTAGGGAATTAAGGGAGAATTCCTTTAGAATTTTCACAGCCCACCCATCTGCCTGCATTGCAGGAGACTAGGGTTTGGGAAGATCCCCTGAGGAAGGGATTCACCACCCACTCCAGTACTCTTGCCTGGAGAATCCCATGGACAGAGAAGCCTGGTGGGCTACAGTCCATGGGGTTGCAAAGAGTCAGACAGGACTGAGTGACTAACACATTTATTTCAACACACTTTGAGAAATAAACATTAACTGTGCTTTGGAGATGCTAATCTTCTAGAAGCCAACAAATCTTGGAAAATTATACTGAAGTAGGTTAATGATACAACTATCCAGTTAGGCTCTAGGAACAGCCTTCCAAGAAAATATGCTTGTTGCCATTTGACATTTATATCTCAAGCCCAAAATTCCCATTATATCCCTCCAAATTCAGATACAGCTTGCCAGGTTCTCTTTATAAAATGCAGCTTCTGCATTTCATTTCATTAAACAAATGAAAGATTTAAATAAATCTTGTCTATATAAGCAAATGAAAGGTAATCTAAATTTAAGGAATATATTAAAAACCACTCAGTATTGAGAAATATTATTTAGGAATGTTAAGTGCCTATAATTCACAATTTATAAGATTAATACATCTCACTCTACTAGCAAACTGACCTACCATTTTCCTTATAGCATACATGATACAATAACCCCCTGCATACCTCTGCACATTCAAGTTGCTATAAATAAGCTGCTATAAATATCTACACATGGGCTTCCCAGGTGGCACAGTGCTAAAGAATCTGCCTGCCAGTGCAGGAGACATAAGAGATGAGGGTTCAATTTCTGGGTTGAGAAGATCCCCAGGAGTAGGAAATGGCAACCCACTCCAGTATTTTTATGCCTGGAGAATTCATTCCATGGACAGAGGAGCCTGGTAGGCCATAGCCCACTGGGTCACAAAGAGTCAGACATGACTGAGCAACTGAGTATACACACATACATCATACACAAACCATCTTTTTTACGTCTGCTGAAAGTTCATTCCCATATCTCGTGAAAAGGCCCTAACATGAATAATGCATCTGAGCAATAATTTCATAAAGAGAACCTGCAAAACTAGTTTGATACAAGGTCCTGTTTCATAAGTTCCCTGAAATAGCCTCTACCAAATACATTATCAGTATTTCATATTCTTATGAAATTACATAACTCTTCAACATGTTCATTTCCAAAGCACAAAGAGCTATTAGAATTTTTTTTTAAAAAATCAAACTTTTTAATGGATATCTTTGAATCAGGAATAGTAATGCAAACAAATAAAAATCCAAAAAACTTTTATTTGTAAGAGCCTATACTGATTACATTTTAGAACATGAGAAACACATGGCGCAAACACTAACTGAAAACAAGGAAAATGATGAAATACATATAAATGCTAACATATTTTATTGATTGAAGTCTGACCTATGATCAGTTTAAATACATATACTCTTTAGAATCAAGGAGACACAACTCACCAGAGATGGGCCATTAATTTTGCCAGTCTTTTTAAAGACAATTATAATTCAAAATTCTTTCCCACAACACTAATTCTTCAAAATTAGACGGGCCTACTACAAGTGATTCTGCTAAACTTTGTTTTACAGTTATACAAGTTATTCCCTAGGAAATAGCCTCAATAGTTCCAACTATAATATAGATCCTACAATAAGACATTTTTGTTTACAAAGTTTTGTTTTTTTTTTTTTAATTTTATTTTTGGCTGCGCTGGCTCTTCACTGCTGCATGCAGGCTTTTTCTAGTTGCTGAGTGGGGGCTACTCTCTAGGTGAAGTGTGCAGGCTTCTCACTGCAGTGGCTTCTCCCACTGCAGAGCACAGGCTCTAGGGTGTGTGGGCTCAGTAGCTGTGGCTCGCTGGCTCTAGAGCACAAGGCTAATCGCCCCACAGCATTTGGAAATCCTGGATCAGGGATCAAACCCATGTGCCCTGTACTGCCAGGCAAATTCCCAACCACTGGACCACCAGGAAAATCTGAGATTTATTTTAAAGGATGGGGGTTAAAAAGAAATTTTGGTGCCTGAAATTTGAAAGGCGATTTTTAAAAAAATAACAAAACTATGTGTCAGAATCAACAGCAGTGGACTTTTGTGATTTTTGCCTAAAATAACTGACTCTGGCAACCTAAGCTAGAAGTATAAATAGAGATTCTTGATTTTTTTGTGAATTAAAAATTCCAATTTCTATCATATAGAAGTGGAAAATTCTGTAAAGTTATACATGTGTTAAGGCTGGTCTATTTCAATAGAAAGAAGTCATTTGTATGGTATGCAAGCGCTGCTTCCTGTATGTCCTATAAAACGCAAGTGAGTCTTCAGGTTCACTGCTCTTCATTCACAAAACATGGAAACTATTTTTTTTTTAAATTGCTTCTTCATTAAAAAAAAAAAACTTGGATCAGAAAAGAAAATCTCATAGATGGCACTAAACTAAAAGATCTTATTTAAAATAACGAATCTTACCTAATAAAAAGATTTGGTTGGATCTAAGAATGGAGTGCCAGAGCTAACAGTCTGTGTATTTTAAACAAAAGAACAGCCATCTACAAGGAAATGTTGAAACAACTATGGTAATTCAGCTTTATTTTAATGTTTCTTTCAGTTTTATAGTTACACTGTATTATATCTGATGGGATACACTTTATATGCTAAATGAAATGTGAAAATTTGAGGACTTAAGAAGTTCAGTGGCTATCCCTTAGAAATATCAAGTCTACGTATAATAAACTCAGTTGGTTAAAAATGCATTTTAAAATAGCAATCTATAAATAAAACTTACTAGGCGATGCTATAGTTAAATCAGAGCATAATCTGTAAATGTTTGATCGTAAAGATACTAGGTATCTTTATTTAAACAATTTTCATTTAAAAAAAATTTATAATTCTTAGCATTCCTAATCTCTTTCAATTAATAGATCTTCTGAAACATAACTATACTTAGCATAATGTTTGGTAGGTCCCCTAAGACTATTTTCAAAAAATAGCTCCCACAAAGCATCATCCTTTTGGTATTTTCAACAGAAAGTTATGCAATTTTATGAAACCTTAACTGTCTAGGTATCAAGCTAAACTTTAGCTTTGCTGTTAAATCTAATACTTAGGAAACCAAGCAAAACAAGTATTTTGCTCAAGTCTTGAATAAAACTTCAAGATGTTAATACACAACATACTCAAGCATAATCACAACTTGGACTAGAATAAACAGAGCCAAGCAAAGAACTGTGTTCTGGGTCTCACCATGTTTGACGCGTTCATATGTTGTATCAGCTTAGAGTCGGGGACAATAACTTGTGGCGCTGCAGCTATAAGACACAAGCACACAAAGACAACCGACGATGAGGCCATTTCATGAGAAGGCTACACCACACTGAAATGTTTTTTCATGCTGTCCAAACATTTGACATCTCAGAATGTCACAAAACTTCTATGGTAAATAACAGCTGTGATATACCCTCCTCCTACTGTAAACCACAATTTAAAAGATTTAACAAGTACCTAAGGATACAAGCAGCCTTGGAAATACAAAGCAATGAGGGACTCGGCACCTAAACATAAAATTTTTTAAAAGAATGTACAGAAATACATATTTCTTTAGTTTTGGCTCTGCTGGGTCTTCACTGCTACGTGGACTTTTCTCCAGTTGTGGTGAGCAGAGGTTGCTCTCCAGCTGCAGTATGCAGGCTCTCACTGTGGTGGCTTTTCCTGTTGGAGAGCGTGGGCTCTAGGGGTGTGGGCCTCAGTAGCTGCGGCCCCCAGGCTCTAGAGCAGAGGCTCAAGTAGTGGCGCATGGACTTCAGTGCTCTGCCACATGTGGTAGATCTTCCCAGATCAGGGATTGAACCTGTGGCTCCCGCATTGGCAGGCAGATTCTTTACCACTGAGCCACCAGGGGAGCCCTCTGTACATCCTTAAACTGGTAAATTTAATGCTGTCTTGCCAAATCAGCATTAACCATATTATTATCACTGCTGAACGTGTTATTGACTCATCCAGAGTGAACTCAGAAAGTTATAATTTAGCTTTTAAAAATCTTTTTCTCCCAATCTGACAGTTTACAGAATCTTACTTTCTTCAGCTTAAAAAAAAAACACAACTCATAAATAAAGGCAATATCACTTGTGCTGCTGATATAAAAGGAACCAGATGTTTGATTCCGCAAATTTCAGAGAATAAACAGATAATTCCATTATCCTAATATTCTCTGAGTGAAGAAAATCAAATTTTAATTTATGATGACCTAAAATCCTAGTGCCAGACCTGAAGGCAATAGGAGGAACAGTCATCAAAAAAAATTAAAAGGACAAAGTTACTTGGTATAAGGTACAGAATAAAATCAAATATTAAGTCTTATTTGATACAAACAGTAAACTAAACAAACATTTCTAATATGCATCAGTATCAGTTTTCAGTCTCATATAAACTCTCAGGTGAGGCAAGTGAGTAAAGAGTTACCTTAAAATGAAGTTTTCATTTACCTTCATTCTCGTCTCTGATTTACGTAACTTGAATGCCCAGGAAGTTTTACAACTGAACTGTTTTGTCATGACAGAAAATACTCCATATAGAGGATAAACCTTCTAGGACTTTTCAGGGCCTAGGTTTTCCTCACTTGTGATTTTTAACAGCTATTTCACAAAGCCTTTAAAAGGCTTCAATAAAACAAAACCTTTAAAATGATTTGCACAGTACAAAAAACACTATGGACACAGTCTATAAATACTTGTTTTTTCTTATTTGTAAACCATATAAAATTATATAAGATGTCATATATCTACTCCTTACTTAAAGGAAATCTAAGTTTAGACTGCATAAATGGGAATTTGAATTCCAGACTGCTAAAGTATAGGAACAAAAATCCTCCAGTTACTGAAGTGAAATGTGAAATATCTTTGAAGGAACAAATCAGTTTCATAAAAGATAATGATTCTACTATATAAAATAATGTAACTCTTAATAAATAACTTATAGATCTGACTTGTTTTAGGAAATTCACAATTGCATAGCCTTCTCAAAGTACTAATAAACTTGTCTAAATATCATGTTAGGCTTCTGTTAGTGAATTACTTGTCATTATTACACAAATAGGACCCACATCATATATACAGACACACACAGGTACAACCCCTCAGCCAACAGAAAGGAGACATGCAGAGTATTTCTCTTCTGTGAAAATGACAACTCTCACTCCCAAGCTGTAGTGGGGCGATAAGGTCTCACCTTGCTGTGACGCAGGAATAAGGACCTGCTGGGTCTGCGCCTGCTGAGGGACTGTCTGCTGAGGCTGAGCTTGCTGATGGTGGTGATGGTGATGATGCTGCTGCTGCTGGGGTTGATGCTGCTGTTGAACTTGCAGTAAAAGCTGCTGCTCTTCTGAATGAAATCCATCTACTGCCCTAGACTGCATTAGTTTATTCTCCCATAACTGAGGCAAAGAACATTAAAGATTTCTAAGTAAGAGTCAGGGAAGATCTGCACATGTGGATAAAACATATTTTATTAGTCTGTTTATAAAACTCTTCCATTTCCAAAACTGATAAAACCACAAACCCTGCAAATCTCTAATTCTAACCCAAGTGTATACAACTATGAAAACAAATTGCTAAAGCATCAAACCTCATTTTTGCTACTTCGTGCTACTCATTCTGCTACTGAAGAATTTTTTTCTTTCTTTCTGTATCTTCAACAAACTTTGTATAGTAATTCCTTATTTACCAGCTTCATATAAGCAATTTTTTAGCAATCAAACATCATCCTTTTTAATATCAAATCATTATCTATTTTATGGAACTCTTTCTTTCCTAACTTTTAAATAACTTGTAAAACACAAATTCATCTTTCCTTGAGCTATCAGAAACATTTTAAAGGCAGTTCTCAAGTTAGAAAAATCCACTTTTCTATCTGTCCAATCCTAAGGGAAAACAATTCTTAATGCACTTTCAAAGGTATTCTGAACTCTCCACACTTCTTGAAATTCCCTTCCGTCTCTCATTATGACAAGGATTGACAATTCTTTTTTGCTTAACCACTTCTATTTTCTCATCTAAGCCCAGGACAGTTTCTGTGATGAAGGAGTTAAAAAAAAAAAAAAAAAAGGAGGCAAAAAAAGTAAGAAAATATTAACAACTATTTCATCCTTCTCCCAAATACATTTCCTCTCTACAGGGTTCAATGTTCAATCTATAGAGCACTTACAAAAAATTGCCCAAGAAAGTTGCAAACCATTCCTTAAACATACACATCAAATTTAATTCCGTCATTTTGTACACAAGACTATGGATGCTTTGTTTTCTCCCCTAGGAAGTGCTCTTCCAATATTGTCTAACTCATGTGAGGCTTCAAAATACAAAATAGGCTTAGACATTGAATAAAATACACTCTACAGTGTAAGATACACTCTAAATGTATTGTGCAGTAAGGCTATATAGTAAGCCTCCCAAACAAGTCTATTACCCAAACTGTCCACACTTCTTTTCTCTGCTCTAACATAAAACCTTGCCTCTTGTAGGCCAAAATCAAGGTTAAAAAAAAGTACTATTAATTAATGTTTTAAGATACAAGTCTTTACCATAATTTTCTAAATTTAAAGCTTCAGTTTTATCACCTCCAACTGGTCTCCCCACTGTAATCCTGACCCCTCACTTCAATGAAGCTTCCATGATAAAGGCAAATACTAATGAATACACATTATGAGCTAAGTGCCGTTTACCACCTCCCATCTAGCCCCCCCAAGTCAATGATCTGAGTCAGAATCTACCCTGACACTCCGTTGTCATTGCTGATTTCCCTTCCAAAGCATTATTCCAATCGATTCCTACTATTATGGTCCCAGTTCAAGTCCTTTCCTCCCATCAGTATTACTGCAAAGTGTTAATAATAAGCTAACTGAGCTCCCTGCTTCAAATCATACATTCTACACATAATTATTGGGTATCTCCCATATGCTACACTGTTAATGGCCTTGAGAACAGAGAGTGAACAAATATTACAAAAACCCTTGTCCTTAGAGACTCAACATTTTAGTGCAAACTTGTGCTTCCAATCTATCCTCTATAAATCAGTGGTGCTAGACCAACAGCGTCAATATCACCTGGGAACTTGTTCAGACATACCAATTCTAAGCACCTCCCAGCCCCGCCCCATCAAAGCAGCAACTCTGAAGGTAGAGCCAGGAATCTGTTCAGACAACCTGTTCAGGTTACCATGTACACAATAAACGAAGAGCTGCTGCTTTAAAGTATAAACCAATACTTTAAAGACTGCAGACTACAACCCATTAATGAATTTTTAATTGTTAATTTAGGGTGGGTTTTTTTTTGATAAATGCAATCAAATTTTTCTTTTAAAATGTTAGACTGTACCACTATCAAGTGAGATTCTCTGAAGCAGAAATCCAAAACTCTGCCTTTTAACTAGCACCCCAGAGAATCCTTCTCATTCTAAAGATGCAGCTTCTTCAAGGAGTTATGATGTTAATGTCTCCAACTACTATAAATTGCATTCTATTTTTCAAACTACCTGCAGTTCCCTGAATATAGCATATATACCTCATGTCTAAACCTTTGTAAAACTACTGCTTTATAACTGGTACACAATTCCCTGAAGAATGCAAAAGCCAAGTCATAGTTGTGGAAAAATCACTACTTCTATACCTTAGAGGTATCTCTATTGATACACTTTTTGCACTAAATCTTCCTTCTCTATTAAACTATGAACTCCCTCAGAGCAAAGACTATGTCTTATTCAGGACCTAACAAAATGACTAAGAACTTAACAGAAATTTAATATTCATTTCAAAGAAGATAATGGAAAATAAACTATTGTTTTTTAAGGTAGTTTCTCGATAAAGATGCAACTGATATTTTAGGCAGAGTAACTCTTTATTTACAGGGTATTACTACAGGAAGTATACAGGAAATACAACTTTCCTCTAACTTACTATATGCCAAAGATGCCCACTAGTCATAACAAGCAAACACAGAAGCACGCATTTCCAGCTGCTTTTAGGGGGAGCAAAGGAAGAGGATGTTGGAGTAGTAGGTCACTGAGAATACATATTACCTAAGTATCAGATATTGTTCTAGGTACTGTGAAAAATAATACCATACAAATATTTAGCATTAACCTTATAATATCACAAAAAGTTCAAATTAGCTGAATGTTTTGTTTCTCTCCAATTTCATTTTTAAATAATTTTATCAAAACATTTTATAAATACCATAATATTCTTTTGGCAACAATAATTATATTAATACTCCTGAAGACTACCAAGAATACTGAATTCTTTGCTATTTAGTCAGCTAACTTAGAAAATATAAAGAACTCTCTTCTCCTCATTTTCATAGTACTTTTTTCACCCAACAGCATAGCTATTATTTCCGGCAGTCCTTTAGCAATCTTCGCCAGGTCTCTGAAATTAGACATGGAGAAAACTCATTTTCTGTTTCCAAAATGATTTGGATATGCATTTGAGGACCACGTTTACTAGACTAATACTGAACTTAATGTGCACCTGTTAAGTACTTTATGTGTACCAACTCATTTTTCACAAAAATTCTTTAAAATAGACATTATCATCATCTCCTTTTCACAGAAAAAGTACCTGAGGAACAAGAAGTTAGGTATCTTTTCCAAGATCACCAGCTAACAGTAAGCAAAACCACAGTACAATCCAGGCAATCTGACTCCAGCATTCCCAGATACGGAGTCAGGAACACTGGAACCTGAGAGTAAATGTCCTTTAAATATAAAGTTTAAGTTCTGGACTCTAGGACCTCGCTTGCTTCACCCTAGTCCAGCTCTGGTCCAAATTTCTAATCTTTAAACTGTGCTGCTGCTATCAGAGCAGGTCTAGTCACATCTTTGGTGCCTTCCTTATCTGGACACAAAAAGCTTAGGTTCAAGTTTCTACCACTAGCTAAACGATCCGTTATTTATTCCCTCTGAGTCTTATTTTTGATCTATAAAATGTGATCAGAGCTACTGCTTCCTGGCAGTATACTGGGCTAGAAATTCTGAGGTATTCTACTCTCACAAAAACATCTCCCTTCTGGACAAAACATAAAACAAATGTATTTTAGGGCTCTGTACAAATGATGGGGTACAGAGCTTTCCCCAAGGCCAAAAGAAAATAGCTTTCCCCCAGTATTTATATCCAACTAGAGAATATTTACAATAGTGGTTCTCAATCTGGGTGGTTTTGCCCCTTCTGCCTGGGGAACATCTGGTAATACATCTGGAAATACGTTTGGTTGTTAGAACTAAGGGGTGCTACTGGCATCTAGTGGGCAGAGATCAGTTATGCTGCTAATATCCAACAATAAATAGACTTCCAGAGCAAATAATTAACAGGTCCAAAATGCCAACAGTGCCAAGGATGAGAAAACAGATGCAGGGAAAAATGAACTACTTCAGATTTGTTTCCAATTGAGGAATTCTCACTTTATTGTTAAGAAGAGGGTCCATGTCTTCTCTCTTCCACATACTTGGACAGGGATGGGTCAGACAGTTTAGAAATCAGGATAATTGTTTCACTTTCTTTGAAGATTTCTAGACTGTCATTCCCACCTGTAGTCATTCACCAATCTAAAACACAATTTACATTCAAATACAGATTTAATGAAAATCAAGTGGTGATCATTTTGAACTGTATAGAAATCCTGAGTCACTATGTTGTAGACCCAGAACTAATAGTGTTGTAGGTCAACTACACTTCAACTAGAAAAGAAAGAAAAGAAAATCAACACTACATTTTATGTGTCTTTTCTATCTCCTATAAATTACACATTAAAGGACCCATACTGTCAATAACCTCAAGAATCAGGCTGAATTTTTTAATGCAGGAGGTCCCTTCTTCCCTTCCTGTATTATCTAGCTAACTTCAAATTACAGGCACTCTCATTACTCATCTTAATTCATAATCTAATACACCACTGTATCCTTCACATGGAAGTTTTTGATAAAAGTTTGTCAAATACCATAAAAGGGTGAGAAAAAGGACAGAGCTAATGACAAAGTCCTTTATAAACCATAGAATATGAAACACTGTTGGTTTTCATTAGCAAGAATATTCAAACCTATGACGTCCAATACACTAGCCATATGTGATGATTTAAGGTAAAATTAATTGTAATTAAATAAACTTCAGTTCTTCAGTTCCACTAACCATATTTCAAGTGCTTTTATAGTCACAGGTGGCCAGTGATTACTATACTGGTTATGACCAACCTAGATAGTATATTGAAAAGCAGAGACATTACTTTGCCAACAAAGGTCCATCTAGTCAAGGCTATGATTTTTCCAGTAGTCATGTATGGATGTGAGAGTTGGGCTGTGAAGAAAACTGAGCGCTGAAGAATTGATGCTTTTGAACTGTGGTGTTGGAGAAGACTCTTGAGAATCCCTTGGACTGCAAGGACATCCAACCAGTCCATCCTAAAGGAGATGAGTCCTGAATATTCATTGGAAGGACTGATGCTGAAGCTGAAACTCCAATACTTTGGCCACCTCATGTGAAGAGCTGACTCACTGGAAAAGACCCTGATGCTGGGAAGGATTGGGGGCAGGAGGAGAAGGGGATGACAGAGGATGAGATGGCTGGATGGCATCACCAACTTGATGGACATGAGTTTGGGTAAACTCCGGGAGTTGGTGATGGACAGGGAGGCCTGGTGTGCTGTGATTCATGGGGTCGCAAAGAGCTGGACACGACTAAGCAACTGAACTGAACTGAACAACCCAGAATAGAAGAGTATGTCCCATTTAAAAAGTAACATAAACATTAAAATACTTTTTTCAGTTAGATTCTGGAGCAACATTTGTTATTAAGTTGTTTTATTATTTACTGAATGCCAATCACATATACCAAGCATTGTGGTAGAGGCTGGGGATTCAAAATTAAATAAGGCAATTTTTGTCATATAAAGCAAAGCATTAAAGACAACAAAAAATCAGTGCATAACCTATAGAGCACAGATATATATATTACTTTTATAATATACGTACATATATCTCCAAGTATGTGTGCATATATACATAACATCCTATGTACTAAAAATGCAGGTGGAACTATTTGGTCTCAAAGACAGTTCATTCTGTTTTAAGAGAACACCTTGATTCTAACTGGGACCAGTAGCAAAATATCAATCCCAGACTGTGAAAAGCTAGAGCAGATAACAACTTGGATTGACCACTAGTTAGACCAAGGGTAAATTAAAGCCTTTGGGACTAATTTTCTATACCTAAAAGTGCTGTAACTTCTACATAAGGTTACAGAACTACAACAATCATTATAAGGGTTATAACATAATTTGTAAAATATTTATTCCAAGAAACACTAAGGAATCAAAATAAGTTTATGCTCTTCTTATTCATACTCCTGAGATACTTTATATGTTTGAGCAATTTCCATTGCTATTCTTCCAACTCGTATCTCAGAGGTGGCAGCCTTCACTTATATTTTTAGATACCTACTCTTCACCTGCAGTAACCATCACATCTCTCCTAAGGTAAATGTTTCCTTGTTGCATTCAAACCTGTATTTTCCCTTCCTCACATGAGCAGACTCTTAATGAAAACCCTATAGAAGCTGCCTACAGATGCTGCAATATTCTAAGATATATTTCATCACCACAATACAAGTGAGATTTACTTTAAATTTATAAGTTGCTAAATTGCAGCCTCCACACCTCTGATGAATGGATAAATAAGACTACAACAAGTGCTACATAGCATTCACTAACTGTGATTTCTTATTTATACACAGCTCTAAAGGAGCTCAATTTCCAGCCTCTAAGCCAGCAGTTTTAAAACTTTTTGGTCCCAGGCTCCTTTATCATTTACACAAATTTATGAGGACCTCAATGAGCTTTAAAAAAATATATATATATATATTTATTTATTTTATTTACTTGTCTGCACTGGGTCTTAGTTGCTGCACACAAAATAGTCCATCCTTGCTGCAGAATGTGCACCCTTCAGTTGCAGCATGCGAACACTTAGCTGCTGCATGTGGGACCTAATTCCCTGACCAGGGATCAACCCCTGCCCCCTGCATTGAAAGTATGGAGTCTTAGCCACTGAACCACCAAGCAAGTTCCTCAATGAGCTTTTACAAAATTTGAAGTAAGATTTTTAAAAAACTTTTACTTATTTAAAAGTAACATGTATCCATTTTATGTTCACATAAATACTTTCAATGGAAATAACCATGTCTTCTAAATAAAATTTAGTGAGAAATGGCTTAAAGGAGAATAGCTGGATTCTCTCATCTGCTTCTGCATTCACTTTGTTTTCATTGATGTATATGAAGAAAATGTGTCTTCCCACAGCTAAGTAGCTGGGAAAGGAACAAGTATTTTAAGTAACTGTTTCTCAAGGGTTAGCTGCAATGTACTATGTGAGACCACATACTAATTAACTTTTCATATTCTGAGATTAAAATCCATTCATTTATCTTTAACTTTGAGGGATTTTGCAACATCATGCATTGGTCATTTAGAAAATGCAAGTTCAGTGTAGTATGCAGATATGCCGATGTTAACACATCTCACTACAGAGTATCAAACCACTGAATATCTTAATATCAACAATGATCTTATCTCAACCTTAAAAGTAAGCATATTTTTAACATTCGATGCATCAAAATGGGAAGCATGCATAATGCACTTCTGCATATGGAACAGTTATCTCAGGGAATAGCACTTGTTCATTTGAGTTTCAAGTTTAACTGGTCACTTTTTCACATAATACAACTTTTACTGGAAATGCGAGAGACATACTAGGATTATTCAGACTTGGGCATTGCTCCACCTCACTGACCCCTTGGAAGAGCCTGTGGGAAAGTCCATGAACCATATTCTGACAACCATGGTTCTGAGCAGTAAGGTAAAAATACTCCTTGATTTCATGGTCATTACAGCACTAAGAAAACACAAACATAAAATAAAAATATCTATATTTTTTTGCTTAAATTCACATAAATCTAAGGAGCTCCCAAACAATGATATATGATAAACCAAATACTTGACCCACACAGAAAATCTGACTCCAGAATGTGAAATTTATCAAGCACTTGCTCAATCTCTACAACATACATATTTTAGAATATCCATACATTGAGACAACAAAAAAAGGAGGAAAAAAAGCCTTATAAGAATGTAAATATGAAGTTATTAGACCATAAATGAAACTGCCCACTAATAATAGCTAATACTATTGCCAGGCACTGTGCTAAACACTTCAGATAGTTATTACATTTAATCCTCAAAACAAACCTAAAAGGTAAGTGCTATGAACTCCCATCTGACATATATGGAAACTGAAATATAAGTGGTTTGCCTAAGGTCAGAGGAAGAACATACGGCAGAACTGGAATGCAAAGCGAGCACCCTTCGCATGACTACACTGCCCCCTGCAACAGAGTCAAATGGTCATCACGTGAAAAACATCACGGGAGTGTAGTTTCTGAATGAAGAGTGTTAGAAAAGAAAAAAAAAGGCAAACTCACAGTTTTTAGTTCCATCAGAACTTGTTCATCGACTCCATCATCCAAAAAGATGTCTCTTACATCATTGATAACATCTTCAATCACAGATCTGTATAATCTAGGCTTTAAAGGAAAAATAAAAATTTAAGACTGTTGAAAAAGACTGTTTTTCACATATTAAAACAGGAAACATGTTTTTACAAATTCAAAACAAATTAACACAACAGTCATTTTTCTAACTCTCTAAAACTTATTTTAGAAGATGTAACTTCAAAGGAATGGCCACATCGTAAAAAAATCATTTGCCTTAGTTAAATCGAATCCCTTGATGACTGCATATTTTAACAAGTTTTATGACTATTTAATACAATTCATATTTAAACAGAAGATCATTACACATAGAAGGCCTGTATAATTTTCAGTTATAATTTCTATGTTGTTATAGTTAAAACAGTCAATGGAATCCAACAATATGAGTTGCCTTGTCTAGTTCTTATTATTCTTTGCTCAGTTTAACCCGTTATATCTCCTAACTTCATCTCTCTCTCAAGACTTCAGAGTCAAGTCCTGTGATCATTTGCCTGGCAGTAATTTGCAAGTTAGTGAGTATTCAAATTTAAAATCACCTGATTTTGACTTTTGTTACCCAGTCTGTACCTTTAAATTGTACCATAAAGTTTCTTCTATAACCAAAATAACAGGTCTCAGTCTCAGAGGAACAAGGCACAATGATCTCTTTTCCAGGATTTCTCTTCTACTATTGCCCAGAGAAGGAAATGGCAACCCACTCCATATTCTTGTCTGGGAAATCCCATGGGCAGAGGAGCGTGGTGGGTTCATGGGGTCGCTAAGAATGGCAGGTTACTGAGAGACTAAAACAAAACAACTGCCCAGATGACGCTATGGAACAGAATACTGAGCAGCCTTGATACTTATTTTTTAACCTATTATTATTATAACTGTTATTGTTGGCATTACCTGGGAGTGGGTGGGGGGACTTTGGAAGGTTGCCAAAAAATAAAATGAGAATAGATGTGAAAGCACTTCAAAAGTTAAAGTATTTTTAAAAAACCAAAAAGTAAGAGATAGAACAATTTGCCCAACCCACATCCTATTTTCAACACGTTGGACAAAAGGATGTTTACTGTCAGTGTGTAAAACCAGAACTACCTTATTATAAATTCTATCCATTATCACACAAAGCTATTAACAGCCTTTTTCTTTTAATGCTTTGTCATTATTTGCACTTTATATCTTGCTTAAGGTAAAAGTTACTGCTACCCAATAAAACCAAGGGTTTGCTCTTATAAGCAAACCTCAAACAGAAAAGTTTTATTAGCATCTCCATCAGCAATACTGCTATCACAGGGGAAACCTCTTACTGCGTCCTTGTCCAGCCAGGGACACAAGTATGTTCCTCTATATAACTTACCTCAACCATTAAAATCTATTTGTTCCTTTTCAATTCGACAGAAACACAATGTATTTGAGTTTTCACCTTTGCTATTCCACTTACTCTTTTATTTTGCCAAATCTGCCTCTGTGAACTAAAATTATTCAAACGATTTCTGCCATCTCTACAATCTCTTAAAAATGTCTCTCTGATTCTATAAACAAGGAAAGTCTGACTATGGGTATTACTTTATCTACAGCGATTCAACTACTGAATTACAAAAATACATTTACAAAGTTTTTTTAACCAATGATTCAAGGCATTATAAAGATGCAGTGTGATTTTAAATTGGTAGTATAAATCTCATATTGACGATATAAATTAATTTTTCAGCAAAATAATTATTTTAATGTTTCTGAAGTTAGTCATCCCCAAAAATATTCTGCTTGGATATCTGCACATTTATTGGTACAATGTGCTTTCTTCTGGCACTCCTTACTTAATGAAACAATCTTGCTTTAAGATTTTTTCTGCTTTAATTAACCCACAACCTGACCACTTAATAGATTTGTATACACTATAGTTAAAGGGAAATGTGTAATTCATCATTAAATACACATAGAATTTTAAATTGTTCAAGAGTTAAAAAGCACCCAAACTACTGCTGTCTTTCAGAGTCTGCGAGTACACAGGCAATATTTGAAAAGAGCAATTTGCAAATTATTATTTAAAATGCTAAACTTGAACCAGTTTTGGCCTTTTATGGGAAACACAGTAATTGAGGTTTGTCCTGGTTTTCAAACACCAAATATTCCAAACTCGTAAATTAAAAGGGCCATTAGTGTCATTAAGTAACAAATAATTTCTTTCAAAAGTGTTAGTTCTTAGTACAATACTGGAAAAAAGAATGGATTAACTTCTACACTGGATACCATATGAACATCGAATGCAGCAAAAACACTCTCTACTTAGAACTTTAATTTTTTAATACCCAGTTTGCACTAAGCCTCTTCACATTACTCACAATTCCCCTAAAAATTAATGTACTGTAGACGTTAAGACCCTACGTGGAAGGTTTAGGCACTTCTCTATGTGTGTCTCAAACATTTATTATAAGAAAACATGAAATATTAGAAGCTGTATTTCTAACATGTCCTGAATGGTCGATGAGCAAAATGCTACCAAAATCAAACCCTCTACAGCTAGCAGTTAATAAAGTTAAAAAAAAAAAATAACTGACAATAATGTATGTACCTTCTTCAACACAGAAACGATTAGACATCTGAGCTTAAAATTGTTTTTAAAAACAAAAATTAAGAGACGGCAAGTCTATTCTCCCCTAACAAAGACCGGCAAATCCCAGCTGCTGCGTCCAAAACTTGCGGCTGCGAAGGCAGCCCCGACTGGGCACGAAATTACAGTCGACAGAAAAGGACCTAGAAATAAAAGTGAGCTCTGCACGCGCCCGCCTCTCGCCTCGGGAGCACGCACCTCCCAGCCCCGCTCTCAGCAGCTCTCACTATTTAAAGCCGGATCTGGTGTTTAAATGGAGAGGCGGTGACGTAGGCCTGAAAAGCACCTTCCCATCCTGGCAGAGTCTATATTAGAGAGCGGCAATGGCTCTATATAAACAGGGCAGCCAAAGGGAGGAGGACCACAAGGCTCAGGGACTGAAAAGCAGGGTACGCGGCCGCAGCCATGATGGATCGACCCGAGTCGTCAACGGTACGGGGCCGGGCTGCCGCGGGGCTGGTCTGCGTTGGGGACCGGGCAGAAACGTGTTTTATTGTCAAAATAAAAATAAAGAGAGAGTGAGGGTGGACTCGTGATCACACTGCGTTGGTGACTGACAGACAAGGTTATTTATGTGACTGCTTTTTGCAAACCTACGTGATTGCAAGAAAAAAAAAAAGGAAAAAAAAGGGGGGGGGACCAACGGTGGCAAGGAGGCAGATTTCAGGGCGAAAGCGGGGCTCTTTGGGCCACTGGAGGCTTTGTTTGGTTTCGGTACTTTGCTAGTCGGAGGCATACACGACGGGCGGCGGGGGGCGGGGGCGGTTTGCTTCCCCTTCGCCATCTTACCGATTCGGAAGGAACCGAGATAAGTGCTTTTCAACCTTCGTCCTTTTTTTTTTTTAATAATATATAAAATGGCCCCGGTGAAGGCTCCCTAAGCACAACCACCAGCACACCTCAGAGGAACCCCCGGAGGAGCCACTCGCCTCTCACCGCGCCAGCCGCGGCCCGCGGCGGGGCTGGAGGGGGCTCGCCCGGCTCCCCCAGACGCTGGCTCTGGCGGCGGGGAGCCCC
>ML664173.1:9555574-9736150 GCA_007570785.1 Antilocapra americana | reverse complement strand
TTTGTGTTTGCAGAGCTCGCCATTTCCACACACAACACCACCAAGAGGGGGGGGGCCACCCCGAGGAGACAAGACGAAAACAAGACGAAGACGAGGGAGGAAAAAAAAGAGCGCTCGAGGGCGACCCCGGCCCCCGCACCCCTGAGGGGAAACCTTTCCGACAAAACCGGAGCCCGACGGGGGAGAGGGGAGCGGCGGGAGGGGAGTCCTCCCGGAGCGGAAAAACTCGAGGAGCGCCCTCGAAAAAGGAGAGGCCGCGACCCTTGAGGGGTCCCGGGGGGCGTCGCCGCTCCCCACCCCCGCGCCAAGGAGGGAAACCGCCGCCGCCGCCACCGGCTGCAGCTCCAGCCGTCCGGGCCGCCCGCTTCTCCCCTTTATATAGTGAGCCAACGAGCTGTGCGAGCCGCCGCCGCCGCCGCCGCCGCCGCCGCCGAGAGACAGGGCGGAGGGGGCGGGAGGGGCGGAAAGGGCGGGGGCGGCGGGGGGCGGGGCCGGGCGCGAGAACACCGCGAGAGCCGCGTGCGCAGGCGCGCCGGGGCGGAGGCCGCCGCGGGCCGCGTCGTCCAGCGCTGGGGAGGGCGTCGTGAGGGGCGGGGCCGACTTGAAGGTGGGAAGTCGGCCCGCCGCCTCCCCAAGTCTCGCGTGATCAGGTGGTCGGCACCCAGGCGGAAGTCTCGGGCAGCTGCCTCGGGATCGTGAGGAGAAGTGAGGGGGTTCGCTTGTGTTCCTCTCTTTGCGACCCCCGTGGACTGGAAGCCCACCAGGCGCCTCAGTCCCTGGGGTTTCCCGGGCAAGAATACTGGAGTGGGTTGCCATTTTCTTTCTCCGGCTTCGGGATATGGTGGCTCGCTAACCGTTGCCGGAGAAAAGGCGTGAGTGCTGGTAGCCCTGGAGTCCAGAGCTGGCTGGGGGACCTCCTGAGGGGCGCCTGTACGCTGCCCGGCGCTGGAGGGGCTCGAAGGTGTGGACGGGGCGGCGGGGGTCGCCCCGCTAGGCAGGGCCGAGGAGGAGAGCGGTCGCGTGCCCCACCCCGCCGCCCGCGCGCGCTGGGACCGTGGGCAGAGGTTCAAATGCAGAGTCATCTCTGGAGGGGAGCTCAGCTCAGATACCACGCTCGGAGGCGTGGGCACCTCTCGCCTGGGCTGGGTCTTGAGCTTGCAGAATTGTACCGAGTTCCTAAAAGGGATGAAAGATGACTTGCCGCCCCCCTCCCCCCTTAAGGCCTTCCAAAACAATGACACCTGGAGCCAGATGAGTTGTCCCCCTCTGTGCATCCACGAAGTCTCTGGGTTTCAAGTTTCCCAAAGGTCCGGGCTCTACTATCCCACGTACTTTAAATGACTTCTCAAGGCAGTGGAAAAAGCCACCTCCCCCAACCCCGAAACACGGATCACAGGGATTATGACTGCACAAGTCTCCCGGTTCAGTGACTCCACTGAACTGGAGTAGCCAGGGCATATTAACATCTGAAATACTGGGCCTCTGACCCCCGCTAACTGATATGGCCTGTTGCTGCTAAAGAGCTGGCAGAAAATGTTCTTGTCTTGGGTGCAGCTCAATAGACGTTTGACCTACTCTGCGGAAGCTAATCACCTGCCTTTATAGCAGCATTTCACACAACAGAGGATGTTCTGTGTTTTAAAAGGAACTTAACAGTACCTAATATTTTTGTCCATAGGTAATTTCCAAAGACATGGAATGTAGTCTGGACAAATGAGGGAGTTTATCCTCAAAGTGAAGTCGCTCAGTCGTGGCCGACTCTTTGCGACCCCACAGACTGTAGTCTACCAGGGTCCTTCACGCATGGGATTTTCCAGGCAAGAATATTGGAGTGGGTTGTCATTTCCTTCTCCAGAAGACCTTTCCAACCCAGGGATTGAACCTGGCTACCCCTATTGTAGGCAGATAGATTTTCTACCATCTGAGCCACCAGGGAAGATTATTCTCAAAAGGCAAAGCAAAATGTCAAAGTTACATAGTTTCTAAGGCCATATTGGAGGAACATCACTTGCTTCTCAGTTCCCTGCAGAGTTGGTTGTTTGGGAGCATCAAAAGGAAAAGATAAATCACAGGAAATGACAGTGTTCTTTATGTTGTTCCGCCGCTCAGTTGTGTCTGACACTGCAACCCCATGGATTGCGGCACATCCTTCATCTCCTGGAGCTTGCTCAAACCCCTGTCCATTGATTCAATGATGGCATCAAACAACTTGTCCTCTGTCATCACCTACTACTGCCTTCCATCTTTCCCAGCATCAGGGTCTTTTGCAATGAATTGGCTCTTCTATTCAGGTGGCCAAAGCGTTGGACCTTCAGTGTCAGTCCTTCCAATGAATATTCAGGGTTCATTTTCTTTAGTATTCTTTATACGTTATATACAATTATGATTCTGTCAACATTTGTAGTTCATTTAAATATCCAGTGACCTTTAGCTGGAAAAGTTAATACTAACCAGTGCTTCCCATTTCCATTTTAAGAAGACTTGTTGGCGCTTTATATAAGTATAATACTACTGTTTGCCTGTGGAATCCCTCACTTTTCACCTCATTTTCTTTATCGCTTCATGTTCTTGAATGATAAATGTTCTGCAGTTAAAATTAAGATCATTGCAGGTGGAGCATGGGGAAGAATTTATGAGATTTATTGCCACAGAATTATTCCTAAAGGAATTGATGACAGTTGTTCTCTAACTGGATCTGACCTGTAAAATAATAGAATACAGTGACTGGGTTGAAAAGGCAGAAAACTGAGTCCAGGCCTCCATTTAAGACCTTCAGACTCATTGGAGGCGCTGCATCAACCTCCTTTTACATACTCTGCTGCTGCTGCTACTGCTGCTAAGTCGCTTCAGTTGTGTCCGACTCTGCAACCCTATAGACGGCAGACTACCAGGCTCTTCCGTCCCTGGGATTCTCCAGGCAAGAGTACTGGAGTGGGTTGCCACTGCCTTCTCGGATGCATGAGAGTGAAAAGTGAAAGTGAAGTCACTCAGTGTCCAACTCTTCTGGACCCTATGGACTGCAGCCTAGCAGGCTCCTCCATCCATGGGAGTTTCCAGGCAAGAGTCCTGGAGTGGGTTGCCATTGCCTTCCCTTATACATACTCTACATTACAATAATACCTTGATTCATATTTACTCAAGTGTCTCAGTGGTTAAAAAAAAAAAACAAACCCCTCCTGCCAATGCAGGAGATGCGGGTTTGGTCCCTGGGTTGGGAAGATCGCCTGGAGAAGGGCATGGCAACCCACTCTGGCATTCTTGCTGAAAAGTTCCGCAGACAGAGGAGCCTGGCTGTACTCCGTGACTGTGCACAGAGTGGAAGGCAACTGAGCACGGCACACTTACCTTCACCACTGCTCCTCTCCCATGACTAGCATCTAAGAGACCATCATGGATTCCATGCCAACGAATTGTTTTCCAGTATTCATTTAGCCATATATGCCTTCAATCACAATATGTATACGTCAGCTAGTTTAATTCTGAAAAAGACGTCTTCTGATCTTGCACCAAAATGATAGTCTGAGTCATAGCTCTCGACTTCACAAAACTGAAAATTTGTAAACAGAAGAGCTCCCATGTAAGACTGGAGTTACCATCATATTTAAGTTGTTTTTATCTAAACTTTTTCTTTATACATGAAAGCTTAAATAACCTTTCTAATTTTATCATCTCCTTATACCATATATGAAACATTTAAATGGGGTTTTCAGTTTGTGAATTCATACTTTATAGCAGTCATATACTTAGATGGTAACCTAGTAGTGCTCTCTTGCCTCTAAATTAATCTTTTTTTAATGTCAAAGTATTTTATGTTAGAGAATAAAAAGCTATTTATTTCTTTTAATATTAATATCTGCCTAACACTGAGTAACTGTCAAAGAAAGAAAAGGAAAAACTCAATACCTAAGTTTTAATATACCATGAACAGAGTGACACCAAATTTTAGTATGTCCAAACATTTAAATGTTTTACTGTCCAAATGTTTTTTAAGCAACAATACCAAGGAAGAAGAAAATCTAAAAAGTCTCGGTTACTTCAGTTGCATAGTCATGTCCAACTCTTAGTGACCCCATGAATCGCAGCATGCCAGGCCTCCCTGTCCATCACCAACTCCCAGAGTCCACCCAAATCCATGGCCATTGAGTCGATGATGCCATCCCACCATGTCATCCTCTGTCTTCCCCTTCTCCTCCTGCTCTCAGTCTTTCCCAGCATCAGGGTCTTTTCCATTGAGTCAGCTCTTCACATCAGGTGGCCAAAGTATTGGAGTTTCAGCTTCAACATCAGTCCTTCCAATGAACACCCAGGGCTGATCTCCTTTAGGATGGACTGGTTGGATCTCCTTGCAGTCCAAGGGACTCTCAAGAGTCTTCTCCAACACCATAGTCCAAAAGCATCAGTTCTTCAGTGCTCAGCTTTCTTTATAGTCCAGCTCTCACATCCATACATGACCATTGGAAAAACCATAGCCTTGACTAGATGGACCTTTGTTAGCAAAGTAATGTCTCTGCTTTTTAATATGCTGTCTAGGTTGGTCATAAGTTTCCTTCCAAGGAGCAAGCGTCTTTTAATTTCATGGCTGCCATCACCATCTGCAGTGATTTTGGAGCCCACAGTTTCCACTGTTTCCCCATCTGTTTCCCATGAAGTGATGGGACCAGATGCCATAATCTTAGTCTTCTGAATGTTGAGCTTTAAACCAACTTTTTCAGTCTCCTCTTTCACTTTCATCAAGAGGCTCCTTAGTTCTTCTTCACTTTCTGCCATAAGGGTGGTGTCATCTGCATATCTGAGGTTATTGATATTTCTCCCAGCAGTCTTGATTCCAGCTTATGCTTCTTCCAGCCCAGCCTTTCTCATGATGTTCTCTGCATATAAGCAGGGTGACAATACACAGCCTTGATGTACTCCAGTCTGTTGTTCCATGTCCACTTCTAACTGTTGCTTCCTAACCTGTATACAAGTTTCTCAAGAGGCAGGTCAAGTGCCTGCCCATCTCTTGAAGAATTTTCCTCAAGAGATGGGCATACCTGCCCATCTAGTATGCCCATCTCTTGAAGAATTTTCCACAGTGTATTGTGATCCACACAGTCAAAGGCTTTGGCATAGTCAATAAAGCAGAAGTAGATGTTTTTCTGGAACTCTCTTGCTTTTTTGATGGTCCAGTGGATGTTGGCAATTTGATCTCTGGTTCCTCTGGCCTTTTCTAAAACCAGCTTGAACATCTGGAAGTTCACGGTTCACATTGCTGAAGCCTGGCTTGGAGAATTTTAATCATTACTTTACTAGCGGGTGAGATGAGTGCAATTGTGTGGTAGTTTGAGCATTCTTTGGCATCGCCTTTCTTTGGGATTGGAATGAAAACTGACCTTTTCCAGTTTCCTGTGGCCACTGCTGAGTTTTCCATATTTGCTGGCATATTGAGTGCAGCACTTTCATAGCATCATGTTTCAGGATTTGAAATAGCTCAACTGGAATGCCACCACATCCACAAGCTTTGTTAGTAGTAATGCTTTCTAAGGCCCACTTGACTTCACATTCCAGGATATCTGGCTCTTGGTGAGTGATCACACCATCATAATTATCTGGGTTGTGAAGATCTTTTTTGTACAGTTCTTCTGTGTATTCTTGCCACCTCTTCTTAATATCTTCTGCTTCTGTTAGGTCCCTACCACATCTGTCCTTTATCGAGCCCATCTTTGTATGAAATGTTCCCTTGGTATCTCTAATTTTCTTGATGACATCTCTAGTCTTTCCCATTCTGTTGTTTTCCTCTATTTCTTGGCATTGATCGCTGAGGGAGGCTTTCTTATCTCTCCTTGCTATTCTTTGGAACTCAGCATTCAAATGGATATATATTTCCTTTTCTCCTTTGCTTTTTGCTTCCCATCTTTTCACAGCATTTGTAAGACCTCCTCAGACAGCCATTTTACTCTTTTGCATTTCTTTTTCTTGGAGATGGTCTTGATTCCTGTCTCTTGTACAATGTCACGAACATCCATCCATAGTTCATCATATCTAGTCCTTTAAATCTATTTCTCACTTCTACTGTATAGTCATAAGGGATTTGATTTAGGTCATATGTGAATGGTCTAGTGGTTTTCTCCACTTCTTCAATTTCAGTCTGAATTTGGAATAAGGAGTTCATGATCCAAGCCACAGTAAGCTCCCGGTCTTGTTTTTGCTGACTGTATAGAGCTTCTCCATCTTTGGCTGCAAAGAATATAATCAATCTGATTTTGGTATCAACCATCTGGTGATGTCCATGTGTAGAGTCTTCTCTTGTGTTGTTGGAAGAGAGTGTTTGCTCCCTTTAGCCTCTATCTTCTTAAATAATGATAAATGAATAAATAAAGCAAATGATGTAGTGAATATAGGCATCATTCAGCTCATATATGTTCAATAGTGTTGGTTTCTTTTGTAGGATACAGAAGTTGAGAGGAAAGATCTTACATCTCAAACTTGCTAATCCTAATGAAAGTCTTACTGTAAAGTATACTGCATAGTTACTGCATTCATTCAAGGTATGAAAAGCACTGATACATTTCAGTCCTACCAAATAAAAGTATATTCTGGTTTCACCTAATTTTTATATGAGATATAGTTGATTTATGATATTGTGTTAGTTTCAGGTATACATCAAAGTGATTCACTTTATATGTGTATTTTTTTACAGATTTTTTTCTATTATAGGTTATTATAAGATATTGAGTATAGTTCCCTGTGCTATACAGTAAATCCTTGTTGCTTATCTATTGTATGTATAGTAGTTTGTATCTGTTAATTCCATATTGCTAATTTATCCCTTCACCTTCCCTTTCCCACTTGGTAACCCTAGTTTGATTTCTATTGCGAATCTGTTTTTGTTTTGTTAGGTTCATTTGAATTTTTTTTTTTTTGAGATCCCACATGTAAGTGATATCATATAATTCTTTTCTTTGTCTCACTTACTTTACTAAGTATAATATTCTCTAGATCCATCTATGTTGCTGCAAATGGTGATATTTCATTCTTTTTTATGACTGAGTAGTAGTCAGTGATATATATACACACATGTGAACACACACACACAAATGTATACCACATCTTCTTAAAGCAGTCATTGGTTGGTGGGCACTTGGGTTGTTTCCATGCCTTGGCTTTGTAAATAGTGCTGCTATGAACATTAGGGTGTATGTATCTTTTCAAATTAGAGTTTTTATCTTTTCTATGTACATACCCAGGAGTTGGATTGCTGGGTCATATGGTAGTCTATTTTTATTTTTGTCCGTATCCTCCATACTGTTTTTTATAGTCACTGCACCAATTTACATTCCTACCAACAGTGTAAGAGGGTTCCCTTTCTCCACACCCTCTCTAGCATTTATTATTTGTAGAATTTTTGATGACAGACTTTTTGACATGTGTGAGATGATATTTCACAATGGTTTTGGTTTGCATTTCTCTGATAACTTCATATTTTCTTTAGCCACCTGATGCGAAGAACTAAGTCATTGAAAAAGACCCTGAAGCTGGGAAAGATTGAAGGTGGGAGAAGGGGACGACAGAGAATAAGATAGTTGGATGGCATCACTAACTCAATGGACATGAATTTGAGTACACTCTGGGAGTTGGTGATGGACAGGGAGGCCTGGCGTGCTGCAGTCCATGGGGTCGTGAAGAGTTAGACATGACTGAGCGACTGAACTGAACTGAACTGAATGTCCTCTGCTTTCTTTTATGTCCTTTGTTTTAAAGTCAGTTTTTGCTGATATGAGTATTGCTACCTATTTCACCCCCACTTTCTGTTTCCATATGCTTGAAATATCTTTTCCATCTCAACATTTTCAGTCTCTTTGTGCTTTTGATCCTTAAATGAGTATCTTGCAGGCAGCACATTGTAGGTTCTTGTTTAATCCAATATGCCACTCTGTCTCTTGATCAGAGCATTTAGTTCATTGACATTTAAAGTAATTATTGACAGTATGTACTTACAACCATTTTAAACCTTGTTTTCCAGTTGTTTATGTTGTTGTTTATTGTTCATTTCTTCTTTTTGTTTTTCTTTGATAGCCTGATGATTTTCTTTTATAGTATGCTTGAGTTCTGTTTTGTGTGTGTGTGTGTGTGTGTGAATCTGTTGCATGGTTTTGATTTGTGGTTAGCATGATGTTCAAGTCTGTTGACCCATAACTATATCTGCTTGCTTATCCTATAAGTTCAAACACATTCTAAAAGACCTGGATTTTTATGCTCCCTTTCCCCACATTTTGTGATTTTGATGTCTAATTTTACATGTTTATGGTTAGCCTTGTGCTGAATGATTAGCACATTTCTGCTGTTGGCTGTAGTTATAATCACTTTTACCAAAATTTTTATTATATTTTTGCCTTTTTTATTGGACTGTTCCCTTTCCAATAGATTTTTGTTTCTTTTCTATTTAAAGAAGACCTTTCACTATTTCTTTTAGGGTTGCTTTGTGTGTGTGAGTGTACTCAGTTGTGTCCAACTCTTTACAACCCTATGGAGTGTAGCTTGCCAGGCTCCTCTATCCATGGAATTTTCCAGGGAAGAATGCTGGAATAGGTTGCCATTTCTTCCTCCAGCGGATCTTTCCTATCAAGGGATCAAACCCATGTCTCTAGCATCTCCTGAATTGGCAGATGGATTCTTTACCACTAGTGCCACTGGGGAAGCCCAGGGTTGGTTTAGTATTGCTGAATTATTTTGATTTTTGCTTGTCTGAGAAACTCTTTATCTCTCTATTCTAAATTCTTATGTTTTAAATATTTTGAGTCATAGAGTAGTCTGGGTTGCAGATTTTTTCCTTTCAGGACTTCAGCTATATCATGCCCCTTCCTTCTGGCCTGCAGAGTTTCTTCAGAGAAGGTTTTACCCAATTTTTAGGCGTTTATAAAAAAAAGTGTCAATTTCCATATGCAGTAATTTTTGATCCAGTGTATAGGAAGAAATTGGCTGACCACATAAATCGTTTCTATTCATGTTCTCTTCCTCCCTTCTCACTTATAGTTTGAAATTGCTATTCTGTTCCTTAAAACAGCAAACTAACTTGCAGTTTCTGTATACCAAAATATAAAGTAGTCTGTGGTGGCTTAGCAAAAATGAATTAAATTAGTTTAGCAGAGTACAGAGTCTTTATGGAATCAGGCTTGACTGTCGTTACTCTATGACCTTCTGCAGTAACTAAGCCTCTCTGTATTGAGAAGACCTCCACATGTGAATGCTGGGAAGATCAAAAGTACTAGAAAGTACTTTAATAAGTATTTGGTGGTAAATTTATTAATTATTACTAATTATGAGTATTATATTATTGCTAATTAATTCTTAATAAGTAATTTATTAATTATGGAAAATATACAATAGCTATATCAATGACATCTAAACAGGTGGAATGTCTCTAACTCAGTTGGAGAACACTACCATTAGATTTTAATAATGATGCCAATGGTCAGTGATTACTTTTCTACAAAAACTTTGGCAAAGTTTTAGTATTTCAAGTGGTGAATACAAAATATAATTGTGTGCTATCATGAGTTAAAACTTAATGTGAATGATAATTTATTGGTTGAACTCATCAAGTTGCTTAGTTACTCATGGATCCAATTAAACACAGCAAAGTTACATGTGACCTTGCCCATTTACAGTCCTAGTTTAAGGACTCTGACCCACAGATATATGGCAAGAATATGGAAAGATTTATATGCTGGAGTATTCATTGTGAGACTAATTGTAAACTGAGAGAATGGAAATACCACACTTGTGCATATAAGGAGATTGGTTGAATGAACAGTAGATTACTGTGCACTATGACAAGAAATGAGGAATGTTTCTATATGAACTGTGGAATGATCTTTGGGATGTAGTGTTGAGTAAAAAAAGGAAAGTATTCTTTGTATGCTACCTTTCAAGAAATAACCATAAAATATGTACATATATGTTTGCTTACATTAAAAATTAAAAAGGGAAAGATAAACCATAATGTTTTAAAAATAGTTACCTATAAGGACAATGAGAAAATAGTGTATTGAGGACAGGAATAGAAGCTGGCTTATACAAATAAGAAGAGGTGGCAAGAATACACAGAAGAACTGTACAAAAAAGATCTTCACAACCCAGATAATTATGATAGTGTGATCACTCACCTAACTCCAGACATCCTGGAATGTGAAGTCAAGTAGGCCTTAGAAAACATCACTATGAACAAAGCTAGTGGAGGTGATGGCATTCCAGTTGAGCTATTTCAAATCCTGAAACATGATGCTATGAAAGTGCTGCACTCAATATGCCAGCAAATTTGGGAAACTCAGCAATGGCCACAGGAAACTGGAAAAGGTCAGTTTTCATTCCAATCCTAAAGAAAGGCAATGCCAAAAAATGCTCAAACTACCACACAATTGCACTCATCTCACACGCTAGTAAAGTAATGCTCAAAATTCTCCAAGCCAGGCTTCAGTAGTACGTGAACCGTGAACTTCCAGATGTGCAGCTGGTTTTAGAAAAGGCAGAGGAACCAGAGATCAAATTGCCAACATCCACTGGATCATCAAAAAAGCAAGAGAGTTCCAGAAAAACATCTACTTCTGCTTTATTGACTATGCCAAAGCCTTTGACTGTGTGGATCACAATACACTGTGGAAAATTCCTCAAGAGATAGGAATACCAGACTACTTGACCGGCCTCTTGAGAAACCTGTATGCAGGTCAGGAAGCAACAGTTAGAACTGGACATGGAACAACAGACTGGTTCTAAATAGGGAAAAGCACTACGTCAAGGCTGTATATTGTCACTCTGCTTATTTAACTTATATGCAGAGTACATCATGAGAAATGCTGGGCTGGAAGAAGCACAAACTGGAATGAAGATTTCCAGGAGAAATATCAATAACCTCAGATATGCAGATGACACCACCTTTATGGCAGAAAGTGAAGAAGAACTAAAAAGCCTCTTGATGGAAGTGAGAGAGGAGAGTGAAAAAGTTGGCTTAAAGCTCAACATTCAGAAAACTAAGGTCATAGCATCTGGTCCTATCACTTCATGGGTAATAGATACAGAAACAGTGGAAATAGTGTCAGGCTTTATTTTGGGGGGCTCCAAAATCACTGCAGATGGTGATGGCGCCATGAAATTAAAAGATGCTTCCTCCTTAGAAAAAAAAAAGCTATGACCAACCTAGACAGCATATTAAAAAGCAGAGACATTACTTTGCCAACAAAGGTCCATCTAGTCAAGGCTATGGTTTTTCCAGTTGTCATGCATGGATGTGAGAGTTGGACTGTGAAGAAAGCTGAGCACCAAAGAATTGATGCTTTTGGACTATGGTGTTGGAGAAGACTCTTGAGAGTCTTTTGGACTGCAAGGAGATCCAACCAGTCCATCCTAAAGGAGATCAGCCCTGGGTGTTCATTGGAAGGACTGATGTTGAAGGTGAAACTCCAATATTTTGGCCACCTCATGGGAAAAGACCCTGATGCTGGGAAGGATTGAGGGCAGGAGGAGAAGGGGATGGCAGAGGATGAGATGGTTTTATGGCATCACCGACTAGATGGACATGAGTTTGGGGTAATCTCCGGGAGTTGGTGATGGACAGGGAGGCCTGTCATGCTGTGATTCATGGGGTCACAAAGAGTTGGACACAACTGAGCGACTGAACTGAACTGAACTATACAAATATACTGAAATATTTAGATTTGACTCTGGAAACAAACACTTATAAAACAAAATTAACTTTGGAGAAAAATCCCAACATTGAAAATAAAATGAAGCAGATTATTAACAGAATGTTCCATAACACACAGAGAAGAACTTCTTCAAGTGACTTTAAAAACACAGTAGTTAGACTGTATATCTGCGGTGGGATATCTCTAAAGACAAACATATCAAAAGATTATTTTCATTGCTCTTATTAGTTTTGTTGGTGGTAGTAATGTTATATATGTACTCTTTTTTTATTGTGATGTGTTAGATAAAGAAAATGAGTAATTTATATGATGTTCTAATTAAAAACGAGAGTAAAAAAGTTGGCTAAAAACTCAACATTCAGAAAACTAAGAACATGACATCCTGTCCCATCACTTCATGACAAATAAATGGGGAAACAGTGGCAACAGTGAGATACTATTTTGGGGGGCTCCAAAATCACTCTATATAGTGACTACAGCCATGAAATTAAAAGACACTTGTTCCTTGGAAGAACAGCTATGGCCAACCTAGACAGCATATTAAAAAGACAAAATAGACTTTTGTCTATTGTTGACTGTTTGTCTGTTGTTGACTATTTTGTATTAAAAAACAGAGACATTACTTTGCCAACAAAGGTCTGTCTAGTCAAAGCTACGGTTTTTCCAGTAGTCATGTATAGATGTGAGAGTTGGACTATAAAGAAAGCTGAGCACCGAAGAATTGATGCTTTTGAACTGTAGTGTTGGAGAAGACTCTTGAGAGTCCCTTAGACAGCAAGGAGATCCAACCAGTCCATCTTAAAGGAAACCATAGGATAGTCATTGGAAGGACTGATGCTGAAGCTGAAACTCCATACTTTGGCCACCTGATGCAAAGAATGGACTCATTGGAAAAGACCTTGATGCTGGGAAAGATTAAAGACAGGAGGAGAAGCGGATGACTGAGGATGAGATGGTTGGATGGAATCACCAACTCAATGGACATGAGTTTGAACAAGCTCCGGGAGTTGGTGATGGACATGGAAGCCTGGTGTGCTGCAGTCCATGGGGTCGCAAAGAGCTGGACACGACTGAGTCGCTGAACTGAATTGAATTATGCCATCCCAGTCATTCTTGAGATGCTGGAGTCCCAACATAGGAGAGATTTAGATTTAAGATCGAAGAGGCTAAGTGAAAATTCTATAGTTTTGAATTGAGGTCTTTTGGTCTTAAATTTGGTCTTATAGGTATCTTGAGGTCTTTTGTCTTAAATTTTTCTCCCTCGCTCTGTAAAAGCCTAGAAACAGTAGCAAGCCAGTAGCAATGAGTACATCTCGTACCTCGATTGTGATACTTCAAGACGAGTTTTCCTTGGAAAAATATCTTACTCTGATTCTAGGTCAAGAGCAAGAAATGTCTTTTTGTTTTTTTAAGCAAGTAAAACCCAAATTCAGTATATTTTAACATTTATACACAGTTCTGAAAAAGCCTAGACACTTCACTGGTGATCAGCCTGGTATACATGAGCACTTTTAGCTCCAGATTATAATCTTGCAGTACCATTTTCCACTAAAAGGAATCAGAACTGCTTGAAAATAGTTCTGACTCCAGGACTAGAGTAAGAAAAATACTAATTTTAACCAAATGAAATTGCCTTATTGCCCTGTGCGCGTGTGTGGGTACTTAGTTTTGTTGGACTCTGCAACCCCATGGCTCCTCTGTCCATGGGATTTTCCAGGCAAGAATACTGGAGTGGGTTGCCATTTCCTCCCCTAGGGGATCTTCCTGACCCAAGGATCAAACCTATGTCTCTTGTGTCTCCTGAATTGGCAGCAAGATTCTTTACCACTGAACCATCTGGGAAGTCCTTTTAGTATTTCCCTACCTAATACAGAATGAACCTGGAATCTCTTTTCATACAGCTAGCACTGAAGTATATTAGTTTTCTAGAGCTGCTGTAACGAAATGGCACAAACTGAGTGACTTAACGCAACAGAAATGTACTGCCTCATAGTTCTGGAAGCTTTCAGTCCAAAATCTAGGTGTCTGCAGGGCCATGCCCTGTTTGACACTCCGGTTAGAATCTTTCCTTGCCTCCTCCCAGCTTCTGGGTGTGGCTAGCAACCCTTGGAATTCCTTGTATCAATAGGATAGTTCTTGCAGCAAGTTGAACCCCATAGAATATTTATATTCATTAATTTATACTGCTGCTAAAAAAAATGAAAATTCTAATTGGTTACCATTGGAGAATGGTAGGGAAACAATTCATTATCTTGAAGATTGGTAAATAAAAATAGTCAAGTATTTCCAGCTTTTCCTATGAATTGTACACCAAGTATCAAATAGTAGATGTCCTGGTTTGACTGGTAGCTTCCCAAAAGATATGTCCATGTTCTAATCCTTATTTATGTTACATTATTTGGAAAAAGGGTCTGCAGGTATAATTAAGGATTTTGTGATGAGATCATTACCATGGTAGACCCTAAATTCATTGGCAAGTGTCTTTATAAGGGATAGAGAAATGAACAAACAGGAGAGGTACAGCAACAAGGAATGCCAACATCTAACAGAAGTTGGAGGAAACAAAGAACAGATTTCTCCCTTAGAGCCTCTGGAGGACCTATGTCCCTGCCAACAGTTTCGTTTCTGACTTCTGGCCTCCAGAGCTGTGAGAATAAGTTTCTGTTGTTTTTAAGCCACCACGTTTGTGGTTATTACAAAAGCCTCAGGAAACCAGTACAGTAAATAAGAGGATGCTTCTCTTTAAGGAAGTAGCTAATAAGTGAATAAGAATCATAGAATATCACCATTTCCCAACCTCTAATGAATTAAGAGATAGAGATATTAAGCACTGGCATCTGCCAGCATCATAAAAAGAGAAATACCCTGACATTGTGTCCTTTTTAAAAAAGAATTAAGTATTTATTTATTTGATGGCTCCAGCTCTTAACTGTGGCATGTGGGATCTAGTTCCCCGACCAGGGATCAGACCCAGGCCCCTGCACCGGGAGTGCAGAGTCTTAGCCAGTGAACCACCAGGGAGATCCCTGTCCTTCTTTTTTAAAAGTTTTTAAAAACTTTTTATACCAGATATTATGTGCTTCTTGAAGAACATACTACCACCTATGGAGTCGTCTTACACTCCTACCACCCCAAAATATAAACCCTGAATGTGATCAAGCTTCTGTATCCAACCAAAATTTAGAAAAAATACAGAGGATGCAGGGACACTTTAAACTGTGTCAAAGATGCAATCATTAAAATCCAGACCCTGAGAAGGTATGGGATAAATGATGTCTTTTCTTCAACAAACAATTTCAGAAAGAGAGTGGAACTTGCAGGCTTAAGACATTTAAGAGATTTAACAGTCAGTCACAATACACAGAACTATAAACCATAAAAAACAACAATTTGTGAGAACGAAATTTGACCGCTTACTGGATATTTGGTGAAATTAAAGGAATTATTAAATGAAATTTTACACTAAAGAATTTAAAATGAGCCCAGTGAATCATTTACGATCAAATGGTTCTTTATCCATACAGCAAGGCCTGGCATTGTGAATAATATTAAGCACTTGGTTTAATTACACAGGTTTCCTGTTTCTCTGATTCTTGGATCTCAGCTGCAAGTTGAGCAGCTGTGATTTGGGACAGTTAGAAATGGTGAAAAGTAAGGTACTTGCTCATTCTTCTAATAGCCAGGTTTTCTTTGATTTACCTATGAACTTCGTTGTTCCTATATCTTCAACTTGATAGAGGTTTCTGATATGAAAGATAACTACACAGACAATTTTCTAATAAAATACATCATAGCAGGTAAATCTTAATCTACAAACTATATCTTAGAGAATTATTACTAAAACTAGATGGGCCAATTTCAGTTCTTCTGCAAAACCTACCTTCCTCTGATAGTAAAGTTAGGAGAGATTATAAAAGGCGAGGTGGCAGAAAGATTATTGTAGACTTCAGACCATAATGGAAGCAAGGAATTTGTAAATACTGAGGGCTGGTATTTGATTTAACATGGGTTTCATGGAGGAAATCAAGAGGTATAGTTCTAATACCTTCTTGAGAACAAGGGTCTACATTAAAGTAGGATGGTCCTTCAAAGTAAAGAGATACCCAGTGGGCACAAAGAAAGGATGCTTAAACCGGAAAAAACGGAGGTTTTAAAAAGATGAGGAATTTGCCATTTTGTGTTCCCTGCCAAGCTGAGAAGCAATCATGAGTTTAGTCTAAAAAATGTAATCACATGCAACCTCCTTTAAAACTTGTAATAGTCCAATGAGATGAGTAATATTATCCCTTTGTTATGGATAGGAAACAGACTCTGGTTAAGCAGTGTCTTGCCAACATATTGCTGTTTTCTCATGAAGTGTTAGAGGTCCAGGTTCAAAGCTCTTTCCGCCTGTCTTAGAAATAACAAGTTATCAATCAAAGATGTAAAGGTTTTGAATTAAATCATGTTGGTCCTTGTTGTCGTTGTTGTTGTTATCGTGTCTGATTCTTTTGCCACTCCATGGAGGATAAATAACTGATTTCTCTGTTTCTACATTAGTTGAATATCATCCATTTCTCATTCCAAATAGCATTTATTCAGTTACTGAATTTGACAAAAATGGCCATTTTCTAACAAGTGTTTCTAATCAAAACATTTCTGTCTTAACTTTACAATTATATTTCAAATACTTTCATAAAACAAGAGAATGGAGGGTGACTTTTTAGTGGTAGAACACCAGGAAGGAGAATGAACTTATGAACCAATATACTGATGAACCAATAGTATAGCTACCATTGTATAGACAGAAAAATATAATTAAATTGGACCTGTGCCAATGTCATTGCCCAACAAATTAGAAGAGGCCGTGTATATTGACAGGGATAATGGACTAGCAGCACTCAAGAGCATGAACTTTGTAATTACATAGACTAACATGCTTGTCCTTGTTCCAGTCATAGAAAAGTTACCTCATCTGTAAAATGGCAGTTAGTGAAATTAATAATTCTCCACTTCAGAGAATTGTGGAAGAACTAAGAGATAGTACGTGTCAAGCCCTTTAGCTCAGTGATTGGCACAAAGTAGGTCCTTTATAATGATTCAAGACAAGGATAATATTGATAGTACTGAAAATTAAGTGGGTTCTATTCTGCTTTTGTCTAGATCATGTTAAGCAGTGGAGTGGAACAAAAATTAGGAATCAGAACACATTTCTGAATTGAGTTTGCCAATCCGTATCTTTTGAACATGTGAGTTTGTTTCCATCTCTAAAATTAGAATCAAAGAAGAAAGTAATTCCAGGTTTGAGTTGAGATAGAACACATACTACACTCTAGATACCAGTTCTTGAGGATAGATTATTTGAAAAACTGATTTCTCTGTTTTTACTTCAGTTGAAAGTCATTACTTTCCTAAAATGATTCAGATTGTTTACAACTGAGACTTTATATAAATCTCTAGTCAAGAGTTATAATTGCTCATTTGTGAAGTGTAGAATCCATTATCATTCCTCAGTAAATCTCAACTGATAAGTTTTCAGGCTTCACATATATTGTAGTATGTGATAAAAATCAATACTATTATTTGGCCACAGGATGGCAAAATACACCCGAGCCCAGATAGAATACAAAACTAGGAAACCACAGTCCCTAGAGTGGTGTTTTCATTTCCTTTTCATATTTTGTTGCCTGCTTAGTGACATTTATCACTAGCTGTGGTTTTATTTTCAAAAGATAGAAATCATCACATATTTCCTTCTTCAGTTCAGTTCAGTAGCACAGTTGTGTCCGACTCTTTGCGACCCCATGGTCTGCAGCATGCCAGGCCTCCCTGTCCATCACCAACTCCCAGAGTTTACCCAAACTCATGTCCATTGAGTCGGTGATGCCATCCAACCGTCTCATCCTCTGTTGTCCCCTTCTCCTCCTGCCCTCAATCTTTCCCAGCATCAGGGTCTTTTCCAGTGAGTCAGCTTTTTGCATCAGGTAGCCAAAGTATTGGAGTCTCAGTTTCAACATCAGTCCTTCTAATGAACACTCAAGACTGATTTCCCTTAGAATGAACTGGTTGGATCTCCTTACAGTCCAAGGAACTCTCAAAAGTCTTTTCCAACACCACGGTTCAAAAGCATCAATTCTTCAGTGCTCAGCTTTCTTTATAGTCCAACTCTCACATCCATACATGACTACTGGAAAAATCATAGCCTTGACTAGACAGACCTTTGTTGACAAAGTAATGTCTCTGTTTTTTAATATGCTGTCTAGATTGGTCATAACTTTCCTTCCAAGGAGTAAGCATCTTTTAATTTCCTTCTTAATTCTTGCTAATTTTAGCAAATGATAACACAGTCAAGCCCAAATCTCTTCTTTCTCTCTGCCCTCTTCCCTTCTGTTAACATACTTTTCTTTCTTCCTCCCTTTTCTTCTCATAGTCTCCGTTTCTCGCTTTGCTTTTATTCTTCATTTTTAATGCAATATTTTTAGAATGCTAAACATAGCCCTTGTTCAGTGACCTTGATGTAGTTTCATCCTCCCAATAATGGCTTCAAAAAATCAGAGTTCCTGTCTTTTAAAAAAGGTGATTGGATGATTATCAAATACAGATCGTTTTGAAAGTATCAATTTGTTCATAGTCTCTATTTAGCCCTCTTAATTTTAACCTTAGCCAGTCATAACACTTAAAAAATATTTTGTTGAGAGTGAGAGGGCAGCAAAATGATGAATGCTAAATTACTAAAATCATCAGATAAAAATGATAGAAAATAAAATTGGAATTCCTGTGTTCCTGTCTCTGTTCAGACCTCTCAGTCATTCCTGTGTCTTCCCTGCATGTTTCTCTAGATAGGTAAATATAATAATGGAATCATACTTTAAATTTTATATGCAACTTGTTTTTTTTTTTCATAGATCCTGTCTATCACAGATCTCTTTCTGGGCTAGCAAATTTCAAGCTGACTCAGGTGTTTTTAGTGGCTGCATGGAATTTCATAGTATGAATATGCAGTACTTTAACTTCTCTCTTGAAAAGTACAGTTAGACTTTTTTCCCCTATTTTAAACACTATATATAACTATATATAAATGCAACAATAGCCTTGTGCATTCCCCTGTATATACTTCTGTTACTGTCTTGGTAGGGTGGATTCTTAGAAATGGAGTTTATGAGTCTTGGGATTTCTACCTGTTAAGTATTCATCAGTCGTCACAAGTTAAGCCAGTCTACAGGTTGTCCCTGCTGCCTCTTTGACTGTAAAATCCCATAAAGCTGTCCTATAAAATTGGGGCCAAATTCCAGTTTCTTCCCTCTAGAAAAAAGTTCTTTACCTTCTTCTGTACCTTCCTTCTTACCACACTTGAATGTCTGTGGTAAATGGAGGCTTAAATGTCTTCACATATCTTTATCCTTTCTTCCTTCCTGGAGAAATCAGCTCTTGAACCCTTTTATTCCTTCTGTCACTTTCCCTATCATTATTTCTCCTTCTAAAAATCATTAGGAAAGTGATAATATTTGATATAATTACTTGTGTATTTTGTTTCAACATATATTTTAAAGGGAAAATTAAGACAAACATTTTCCCAGTGTTCTTTATTCTGGTACTTATTTTTCTTTCATACAAAGAGAAAGATTAAGCTATATCTAATTCTAAGGTCTGGCAATAATAGCTTTTCTAAATTGTGTACATATTCTCCTTTTTTAGAAAGTTTTATAATTACATTTTTTACTCCCACTAGACTTTTCTTCCATTCATTCAACAAATAGTTATGGTGCATTAAGTCCTGTTCTAGGCCAGGAGGGGTATACACAGAGCAAAAGAGACCAAATTCCCTTCACTCATGAAGCTTATAAGGCTGGTGAGACAGATAATATATGAGATACATAAATAAAATGTTATGAAACGTGTTTGGCAATCGTAGAAACTCAGGTAAGAAGAGTAGAGATATATTCATCATGTGTTTTGAAAACAGACACAACTAGGCTTGCTTTGGTAGAATATGAAGCTTAGAAAAATGAACAATCAAAAGTACCTCATAGGTTTCTGTTATGTAAATGAGAGAATATTGGAGCCCTATTATACTAAGGTTGGGGGAAAATGAAGGAAAGACATGTTTGGATGAGAAAAGTTGTGCTTTGGTTAGGTTTATATGTCTGTTGAACATTCGGATGGAGATAATAGTAAGCCTGAATATGAGTTTAGAGCTCAATAAACTGATCTGGAGATAAAGATTTCTGAATCACTTAGCATATACAGTTATTTATAGCCATGGACTGTATGAGATCACGGGAGGAGTGTAAAGGGAGAAAGTAGAAGCATGCTGATATTTAGGGAATAGACCTAGGAGAAAGAGCCAAAAAACACGACTGGAAAGGAGCAGGAAGTGATGTAGAATATAAACCAGGGGAGCAGGACTAAGAATGAAGGGTGGATATAGGCACCAAGGGAAGAGAAGGTTTCAAGGAGAGTGGTTATTGCTGCCCGAGAGTGCTAAGAAGCAAATAAGATAATGATAGAAAAAAAAAAAAACCTTGGATTTATCAAGTTGAAAGACTTTGGGAAAAAGCCATATGGTGTAATGATGGAGATGGAAAATAAATTGGAATGAACTGAGAAGAAAATAAGTGAAAAAATGATGAGAACAAATACAGACAACTTTTTGAGAAGCTTTGTTGTTAGAACACAGAAATACGATTGTATTTGGTGGGAGTAATGATACTGATTTTTTTAGTGGTTTTTATTGTAAAATGTGCATAACACAATTTATCATCTTAGCCATTTTTAAGTACACTGGCCAGTGGTATTAAATACATTCATATTGTTGTGCTACTGTCACCAAACACCCATCTCCAGAATGCTTCACCTCGCAGACGTGAAACTCTGTGTGCAGTAAACAGTAATTCCCCATTCCCCTCTAACCCCAGCTCCTGGCAACCATCAGGCTAGTTTGTGTCTCTGATTTGGACTACACTAAGTACCTCATATAAGTGTGATCCGTAGGTATTTGTTCTTTTTTTAAACTGAATTATAGTTGATGTATAATATTATATAAGTTAGGGTGTACAATATAGTGATTCACAATTTTTAAAGGTTACATGCCTGGTAGTGGGATTGCTGGGTCGTTGGTGGTTTTATTCCTAGGTTTTTAAGGAATCGCCATACCGTCTTCCATAGTGGCTGTATCAATTTACATCCCCACCAACAGTGCAAGAGAGTTCCCTTCTCTCCACACCCTCTCCAGCATTTATTGTTTGTAGACTTTTGATGATGGCCATTCTGACCGGTGTGAGGTGATATCTCATTGTAGTTTTGATTTGCATTTCTCTTATAATGAGCAATGTTGAGCATCTTTTTGTGTGTTCCCACTTTTTAATTGGGTTCTTTTTCTGGTATTAACTTGTATAAGCTGTTTGTATATTTTTGAAATTAATCCTTTGTCAGTTCTTTCATTTGCTATTATTTTCTCCCATTCTGAGGGCTGTCTTTTCACCTCATTTATAGTTTCCTTTGCTGTTTACTTTTGTTTTTATTTCCATTACTCTAGGAAGTGGGTCATAAAGGACCCTGCTGTGATTTATGTCATTGAGTGTTCTGCCTATGTTTTCCTCTAAGAGTTTTATAGTTTCTGGTTTCACATTTTGGTCTTTAATCCATTTTGAGTTTATCTTTGTGTATGGTGTTCGGAAGTGTTCTAATTTCACTTTTACATACAGCTGTCCAGTTTTCCCAGAAGCACTTATTGCAGAGGCTATCTTTGCGCCATTGTATACTCTTGCCTCCTTTGCTGATAATAAGCTACCCACAAGTGTTTGGGTTTATTTCTGGGCTCTCTATCTTGTTCCATTGGTCTATATTTCTGTTTTGGTGTCAATTCCATACTGTCTTGATGACTGTGGCTTAGTAGTATAGTCTGAAGTCAGGAAGGTTGATTTCTCCAGCTCCATTATTCTTTTTCAAAACTGCTTTCACTATTCAGGGTCTTTTGTGTTTCCATATGAATTGTGAAAATTTTTCATTCTAGTTCTGTGAAAAATGCCACTGGTAATTTGATAGGGATCACACTGACTGTAGATTGCAAGTTTCTTAATGGGAGGGATTGGCCATGGGAAAAACCAGGACTTGCTCTGGTGTGCAGGGCCTTGCTCAGGAAAGCTTTAATGAATTATCTGCTGATGGGTGGGGTTGCACTCCTTCCCTGCTTGTTTTTTGGCCTGAGGTGACCCATCCCTGGGGTCTTTGGGCTCTTATTATTGTTGTTCAGTCACTCAATTGTGTTTGACTCTTTGTGACCCCATGGACTGCAGCATGCCAGGCTTCCATGTCAATCACCATTTCCCGGAGCTTACTTAAACCCATGTCCATTGAGTCAGTGATGCCATCCAACCATCTTGTCCTCTGTGGTCCCCTTTTCCTCCTGCCTTCAATCTTCCCCAGCATCAGGGTCTTTTCTAATGGGTCAGCTCTTCACATCAGGTGGCCAAAGTGTTGGAGTTTCAGTTTAAGCATTAGTCCTTCCAGTGAATATTCAGAACTGATTTCCTTTAGCATTCTTGCAGCATTTCTAACAGCAGTAAATCTCTGAGGTGCATAGAGAAAGAAAAGCAGTAGTAGATTTCCCAGACCACAGAGGCTCAGAAATGGAAAGAGGAGTTGACTTCAACAAAGTCTTAACTAAAATACAGAATGAATTTTAGTAATATTCAACTGCATGTTTATTATACTTGCTGACTCATTTTGCTTTTGGTGTACTTTGGCCATATACTGAGAAAACAATAATAGCTGTTGCTTTTTAATGAAGAAGATAAAGCCAATAAATATAAAATGTTAAAAACTAGCACATAAGCATTAAAGGCAGAAGAGACGTACAATAGGGGCTTGTTCAAAAAGAGGTCAATGTGGGAAGAAATAACTGTCCCAGTTTCTGAATTATATATCCTTTTCTCTGCTACTGTCAGCAGATTAGCCTAGGCTTCTGGGACTTTATGCCTATTGGTGAAAAGAAGAGAGGGCAGGAGAGCAGAGGAAGCTAAGAGAGAAGTATTGACCCCAGGGTCTGCTCTTGACAAGTAAAGAATAGATTTTATCCTGTTCTTTATCTGTTGAGACTAGACTGTTTTCCGGAGGAAAGTACCTGTATTTTGGTTTTAACTCCCCCTGAAAAATATTATCTGTAATTTTGAGACCTCTAAATAAAAATCATGAATAAGTTCTTTTTTTAGAGATCTAATACATAATTCTCTTTGGTATGGAAAGATACTTCAGCATCTTTTCTTGGGTCCCAAACAGGATGTTATGGAGTGGAACTAAAAATTGCTTTGCGTAATAAAGTGAAGTATAATGGATATACTTCTGTTCAAGTTATTTGAGGATCCACAGATCCTCAGTGGATCTGTGAGGCAGATAAAAGATGCTGTCAAGCCTGAAACAGTCAGTTCACATTGCTAAACTCAGGGAATAGTTGTGTGACCATTTTAATGATTTCTCCACATTGCCCATGAACTGGAAGGCACTGTTCAGGTGGCTGGGACTTTAGGTGGTGATGATTCTAGTGGTATCCTCAATGAAGAAGTTGAAAAATTGAGAGTCATAGAGTGACTTTCATTAAAGAAGACTGACACCCTAGTCTGTTTTGTAGATAATTTAAGTGATTTTCAAGAGTGTTGAAACTTCAAAACTTAATTCCCACTTAAGATGGGATTTTAAGAAGAGTTTTTAGTTCTCCCTTGGCAGTGAAACAGTAAGTTTGGGGACTTGAGGGATTGGCGCCTTTACTCAAGCTAAGTGAGAAAGATGTTTAATAAGAATTCCTTCTGTGGAGTATTGGCAATGAACTTTAGAAACAGGGATATCTGACACTTTGTTTTAGGTTCATTCCCTGTTTCCTGCTGTAAATACTCACCACTGATTTTAAACTAAAGTAAGCACCGGTTGTAACCCCCAGCCTTGAATTATTAGTGCCTTGCCAAATGGAGAGAGAGGGCTGCCTTCATTAAATAAGATCTAAAATACTTCCCCAGCGTGGAGGAATTCAGAGCACATAGTCAGAAGTGATAAAAGAAGAGCCGAGAGGAGTTTAGAGTGAGAGCTGACAGGTGACACAGAAGACATTTAAATCCTCATCTTCACTTCCTCTCATTCCCGGCCCGTCCTCCCCCAAATCCTAAGGAACCCCAGGAAGCGTACTTGGCTCCAAACAGTTACTTGAGTAGTTGTTCCACTTGGATATTAAAAGAAAGGGAAACTTTAGAAAGCTAAAACCTTATGACAACATGGGAACTAGACAATTAGGTCTCAGAATTTGTTCAAGAGGATTCTGGGCAGATAGGAAGGGAAGAATAGGGTGGAGGGGAAGAATATCCACAATCTAAGAAAATCTTATGCTCTTATTTGGCTTTTCATCCTATTGTGTACCTGATAAGTTACTAACACAAATTAATTTTGCACCGACCAGGCTATGAATTTCTGTGTGTTCTGTTTAGGATAGAGTTCCCTCAATGGTAGGAACCACTGAACTGGCTTGAGTTCTCCCCTTATGGATAACTGTATTTTGCAATAAGATATCTATGGTCTGTTTTGAACGAACCAAAACACAAAGCTCTGTCTCTTTTTTGTTTACTCCAAAACAAAAAACAAAAAACAAAACCACCCTTTATTTCCCTTTCCTTCAATCTTTCCCCTAGACCAAAACAACCTGCACGTTGCAGACAGATTAGTCATTCCAGAATGAAGCTTCCTTGGCAAGATTCCCAAGTGGCTCCACAGCCTTTATGAGATGAGTCCAACCTCAAGCTGGAGGCCAGCTCTCCCACAGCGTGGCCCTGCTGTCACTCTCACCTCTTGATGTGCATGAACCCCTGACCCAGGTGAGGCTAATCTGTTAATCCAACTATGTTTACGTTTGCGTCTTCCCAACTCTAAACTCCCATCCTCTTGCCACTGAATTCAATTTTATCCCCACCTCCAGGCCTCTTGAAGGTGGGGATGAAAGGCCATCTTTCTTATGAAAACCTCCCAAGTATTTTAGTCCAGAATGATTTTTTCCCCTGCATTTATGTTGACATTAGTCATTTGGATTCATCAGTGAATTAAAAAGTTATTTTTTGAATGCTAACAATATTCTAGGAACATAATATAAATATGTGTGTTATTTAATTATGTCCTCTTTTATATTTCTCACTTATTTATATATATATTTTCTTACTGGCAAAAAAATCCCTGTAAGAACTGTTTGTTTTCTTACAGAATTAGGCACAAAGTAGGAATGCAGAAAATATATCTTGAATTCACTAAAGTATATTCATAATAAACTTAACCTAGGATACAAATCACTTGGTAACTTGTCAACTTATTATCACTAACTGTGTGATGAGTCTTCTTAATAATAAACATTTTTATTATATTATAAAATTATTATAATATTTATTATATTATAAAATTATTATTATTTTTATTGTGATTGAATTAAATCTTACATAGTGACAGATGTTGTTTAAACGTTTTTATTAATATGTCTTTTTCATAGCTCAAAAAGGGGGTTACAGATGATAATCAGAACAATTGAAAACAAAACCTCACCTCTATAGAGTTAGCCAGTGTGTAGACTTTATTATATAGGCACATATTTTTTTAAGTAAACTTTTTACATAAAATAAATCACAACACTGAATGAGGATGGATGATGAAGAAAGGAAAACCCAAGCCTTGGACCAGCTGAATCGCTCACTGGGATCCTGGCTCCCTCCATCCTGACATATTGAAATTCATGATGAGCATCGAAAGTGAAGGGTGAGGAGGGGGTGTTCTTTTATCACTTCCTGGCTTTACAACACTGATTGTTTGGTTTCCCTAATACGGTAAACTTTCTCTAGGCTCTGTTGGCAGACTGACACAAAGGTTAAATGAATGCTGACTCAGTGAGAGCTGTTCATCTTCTTCCCTCTGCTACCCCAGGGCTTCAAAACCCTTAGATGCTCTGGTCCAACTGGTTGCTGTCGGGATCTGAGTGGACATCTGCTTCCCCACAACTGTTCCCCTTGGAAACCACATGCGGGCCACTAATCCTGAAGCACACGGAGGCAAGACCACGGTGCTTAAGGCTTCAGCCACAGTGTGGCTAGAGGGAGTCCACAGCCAGCGCGGAGGGCTTGACCTGAGGCAGAAGATGGGACCGAAAGGAAGAGGAGGCTGGAATTGCTTACTCTGGCTGGCTGGAATCAAGACATTACATTTGGCCAACTCTTAGTACTAGAAACAAAATCACTAACACACACCACAAAGGAGATGCTACTTTGTAGCTTGTATGTGGTTTTTAAAAAATTAATGGTTACATTTTAAAGTTACTAAGAGATGGGATAGGGAGGACCGGCCCTTTCTCTAGTCTGGTTTTGCCATAACTATGTGACAGATATTCCCAGAATCTTGTTTTTTCTTCCTTCGATTTCCACAGTCTTTTATATAAAAAGACATATTTATAAATTGTTGGTCAGCTGTGGCCCTTCCGTATCTTGGAGGGTTAGACCTACTTCTATTTCAGGTAGTATCCAAATCCTATGAGGTCCTCTTTGCCCTCACACCACTGTTGTCCTGGCTGATGCTAGGGGAACTTCCAGAGCAGGGTGCCAATGAGATCACCATCCACCATGTTTCTCTGTGGTTTGAAGGCAACTACTAAAGAGTGTTGTCTGGGCAGGTGGTCAACGATAGAGGGACAGAAAGGGAAAAGACGGGCTGGCTGCTCTTCCCAGTATTCAAATCTTAAACTTCTTGCTTCTCAAGACCGCATGAAGAGTCCTACGGACACGGAGTATGACTAACGGTGGCACCAGAGCATAGTTTATGCAGGTGGAGCCGCAAAGGACCCAAGGGAACAATTAGTCCAGTGTCTTCACTTTTTTAGCTGAGGTTTCTGAAACCCGATTGGAAAAGTAGCCCGTGACTTACCATGATAATTGCCTCTGTGACTGTGTCCTTTAAAGATTCCTAGAAAACCCGGTTCTCCTTACATCAGCAGTCCACAGTGTCCTTGTGCTTGGCCTTCGCTGCCGGTAGGGAGCTGGCTGCTGGGACAGCATCTTGACCAAATACCTGTTGAACTCAATCAACTCTATTGTTTATCCCTGCAGGCAAACTTAGTATTCCTGGCACTCCTTACATTTAAGGGATGACCTTTAGTTCATGTATTTTGAGGTTTGGTGGCCAGTGCTCTATTTGTCATTTCTCCATACTTTATATCTTTTGATTCTGTTCTTTTATAACTTTTCATTAAATGCAAGTATTATTTGCCTCTCTCCAGGCACTACCAAACACATTACTATGGATATTTTCTGCCTTTACAGGCCTGGAATGTTACAAATTCAGAGATACTTTTTTTTTTTTTAAATTTTCCCAGTTGTTAAAAGAACTAGACTCTTAACCAGACTTGCTAAGGCACAGTAATAAAAATGTAAAACTTCCATTTTCCTGGTTTACTGAATACATGGGAGAATACTACTAATACACACATTTATTTTCTACATTGTTGACTGCCTTATACATCTCTTTCACTTTTAGTTCCTTAAATACATAAATATGAGTCACAATATCGAAAGCAAGTTTCATTTACAAAGAACATAATTAAGAAATGAAGAAATGGTGACTTGTAGGGAATTGGCACTTAAAGATCGGTAATGTGTAGAAAACATGTTTAGAAGTTGGTAAGAATGCCATGACTAATTTCATAAGAGCTGTCACGGTTCAGATGACACTTGTTAGTGAAATGTTAAGAGACAATTCCTTTATTGGATGACATTTTCTGTGGATTTAGTTTTTTGGCCAGTTTTGTTTGAAGTCCCTGTTGCATTTTTAACACGACCTAAACTCTAAATATGCCAGAATTAACTTACAATCATCATTCATAGAAGAGTTAAAGTTACCATTCCCAACTGAGAAAATTTTAAAAAGTAGGCTAGAGGGCAGTGCTTCCTATTCACATCAACTTAATATTTTCAAGAGTTGGAGGAAAAATTTCGGAGCATTCTGTTTTCCCACCACCACGAAACTTACGAGATTTAAAGCAGTTCTGAAATCCTGATGTTACTTCAAAAGTTTCAGCTTACCATCTCAGGCCTCCTCCTTACTGTGATACAAAATAAATACACAGTAACACTGGTGAGTGGTTACTGTTAGGGAAAACAAAAGACCTAGCCACAAGACTGCCCATGATTCTAGTAAATGCTTCCTTCTCCCGCTAACCGTTGGCATAGACAAGGCTCAGGCTCACAGAGCTCTCTGACTTGCAAGAACAAAACTGAATCAGTAATCCAGACGATTAACAGCATCTGTGCTGCAGTTATCTTTGGGCACAAAAATGTTTTTCAACATGAATAAGGTTCACTGTAGTTTAAATTCAGCTGCACATTAAGAGCTTAAGTGCTGACAGTTATTAGTTGATAGTGGAGGCCAGAAAAGAAATTACTTAAGTGCTCCAGGAAATGAAAGCACGCTTGTATGCTTAAGGTTAAGTGTCTGATGATAAGGGTTAGGCAGTCTTGGAGTCTCAAGGTCAGTATTCACTCAGCAAACATTTACTGAATACCTAATAATTTCTCTTTATTACATGACTATGTGTGTCCTATCGGCATGGATTTAAGGTAGCTGAAATTTATTACAGTCCAAGTTTGGTGCTAGAGAGTAGAAAGAAAGAATAAGATACACTTCTTCCTCCATGAGTCCCATTTCTTGGGAATGTGAATTTCTAGGGACCTACTCCAGTACACTCTTGCCTGGAGAATCCCATGGGCAGAGGAGTGTGGTGGGCTACAGTCCAGGGGTGGCAAAGGGTCAGACACGACTGGGCGGCTAACACTTGAAGCTCCTGCCTCTCTATAAGATCTGAAAAGAAATTACTCTCATTTCAAATAAGAAATACTTTACATTTAAAAATGTTCTCAGGAATTCCCTGGCAGTCCAGTGGTTATAACTCAGAGCTTTCAACGTGGTGGCCCAGGTTTAATCCCTAGTCAGGGAACTAAGATTCTGCAAGCCGTGCAGTATCCCCCTCCAAAATAATGTTCTCAAGGCTTATGAACCCTGACAATAACGCAGGATGGTCAGTGCAGGTGGGAGGCGGGGGACAGAACAGGTTATATTTAAGTGAAATACAAAATTTTGATAAGACATAACTAGTACTATGTTCACAAGAGTGGCAAAGGGGGGTTTAATGGTCTCCCCCCAAAGTACCTCATATTCTCTTGTCTGATATATCATGAGGGCATTTCTTATATTCCTTTACTATGAAGTCATAAAGCAAGTCACCAGCCTCAAAGAAAAAAAAAAAAAGCACAGCTCTTGATATCAAGGGCCATCTAATTTATAGTAACAGACTGTGTACTGGTAAAATGAATTCACTTCTAATATTTTCACATTATTGATGACATAGAAAAGGATTATTTGTGGCAACAGACACACAAGATAGAAGTCCAGGGTGGCAAACTTAGAATCTGCATATCAAAAAGGTATTTGTCCAGCTGTGTTTTCTATGTAGGCTATTAACAAAACTACATAGAAACTACGTCTAAAAATAAGTAGTCTTACATTTTACAATTCCCTAAATGCTATCCATAAACAATTTCTAAAAAACAGAGGGAAAACAAATCTGGTGAAATCAAGGTATTAAGTTTTTAAAAATGAATGATAATTTGATTGCTGAATGTAGATAGCATGGAAGGGAGTTTTCCAACCCTTGGCTGTTTTTTTTTTTTTTTTAAATCCAGGTAAAGCACAAGGCAATGAGAATTAACCAACAGGAAAAAAGGGTACAACCACCAATACATACGTGATGCCAGCAGGTAAAGCAGAGATCTTGAGAGGGTGCATGGGCTCTAACCTTGGGTAAAGAAGGTGCTAGAATATGCTTGACCTTGGCAACTCTTCAACCCATCTCAATGCTTCTGTGAGGAATCCTCATGAGCTTTTAGCACAACAGGGGAAGGACTATGCGTTGGAGTCCCCCCACTTGACAAAGACCTCTAGAGGAACCCACCGTGTTTCAAAGAGCATGAAAAGCCGCTTACAAACAAAAAACAACTAGAGTTAGAGTCTTATTACTATTGAAACTGAGCGTCTATATAGAAGGTATCTTGGTAAGGATCTTGCCTAGATCCAACCTTCAGAGTCCCTTTCATGGCATTTAGGAGAGATGGGTTCCTTTAACTTTTGTTTGGGTGTCTATAGCAACTGGAAATTCTACTACTTGAGTCCTTTCCTCCTTGGAATAACTCCTATTGCAAAGTTCTTCCTTGTGTTGAAGCAAACATCTGTCATCTATAAAGCTCCTCTTTTTGTCCTTTGGAGCAACACAGGAAAAGTCCAGTTCCTCTCCACTTCATAGTTCAACGGAGATTTCAAGGCAGCTATTATATCATTCCCTCTTTTTCCCTTTGCAGCTATACCTTCTGTTCTTCAGGGGAACTACTGCCTGGTTCCACGTATAATCAGACTCCTCACGATCCTGGCCACCTGACTCTGGACGCAATCATTTATTAACGTCTCTCTTAAAATGTGGTTCCCAGAACTGAACCCAGTCCTCCATCCAGATGTGGACGGAGCTGTGCCACGTGCAGGACTCCCTAGATTTCTGTCACCACAGGCTGAGTGTGTTCGTTTAGCTGTGAGACACTCCTGACTCAAAGCTGAACTCACATTTCCCTAAGAAAACATTTCTACAAAAACTGCTGTGAAACCAGGACTTTCTAACACCTTTCCCATCAACACACACATGTGTACACACACAGGTGCCCTCGTCTGTACTCAGAAGGTTGCATTTAAGAAACTCAGAATATAGGAGTCTCTCATTAATGCCTACTCAGTTTTATCCTTTTAGTTTCAGACTTATGTTCAGGTATTTCAAAAATGATAATGATTTATGTATCCTAATGTCCATACATAGTTAGAATTCAGTGAATATTTATGGGATGAATTAATCCTGAATCTACTAGTCAACAGACTAGATATATATGTTTACTTCTGGGTCATCTATAAATGTGATAGGCGTACTTTCTGCCCCCCTTACTCTCTTCTTCATCAGAGAACTAAGAAGGCAAATAAAAGCTGCTTTTAAATTGTTGAGCTAGTCTCCCCTTTGGGATGCAGAGGAACAGAATGTGAGCAGGAACAGATGAAGAGAAAGAATATTGAGTGTCCTAGATCCTTGGAATCAGGATTTAATGTTCCTAACATTAGAAAAATATGGCTTTCCCCTATCTCTACCCTTCTTCCTATTAGAATACTGTGATTATCAAACTGAATTTTTAGGAAAAGCTCATACAAGCTTTTGGAGAAGGAAATGGCAACCCACTCCAGTATTCTTGCTTGGAGAATCCCATGGACAGAGGAGCCTGGCGGGCCATGGTCCATGGGGTTGCAGAGAGTCGGACATGACTAAAGTGACTGAGCACGCATACAAGCTTAATTTTGAAACAGCTTTTAAAATGATCCTTTCATACTACATTTCCTGTAAAGTCTGAGTTAGAGACACATAGATGTCTATTGGCTATGAGGTATAAAGTGGAGTTCCCAAAATGCCCTTGACAAATGCCTGAGATATGTGTATCCATTTATTTCAGGAGTCAGAAATGGCATATATTTTTCAGTGTAAATTTAGAAAAATCACTGAGATTGAAGCTGTCTCCTGAATTAAATATTATCTCAAAATGAATGTTCCTTTTCCCTGGAACGAAGAAAAATAGCTCAATTTTGCTTTCCCTTCAACAGCCACTCTTTACAGAATGTAGGGCTAATTACAGAATTTAAAAGCGTCCTATTGTGCCTTTTTCCCCATTGTCTATTGTGACTCAGGATGGTGAACCCTGGACTGACACTTTAGAAAGATGGAAAAAGTGTTTCAATCTCGAACCTGGAAGAAAACATTTCAGAAACTTCCTTCTTGCATAGTGTTAACATTTGAAGGGTGGAGACACCTATGAAAGGTCGAGCAGACCCAGAGAAGAAATCGGTTTTGTACCTTTTCTCAGTTTTTCTCTAGAGGGAGTGATGGAGGTGGAGTCTTAGTTAATTAACTTCTCAAGAAATTGTTTTCCAGAAATTGATTGACAGATGAACATCAGGAAGAAATCGCGCCAACACTGATGGGGGTGGCGCGGGGCTTCTTTTCGTGACTATTATCAGTCAGGACAACCCACACCCAAGAGCCGTGAGATAAGCAAGAGTGGAGAGGAGGCTTAATTATACGGTAAGCTCCACAGGCCAGGTGACCCCTGTGCTTCAAACAGAATCAGAGCTTCTCCCAGGGCTTAGGGCTTCCTGTTAGAATACAGGTAGCTACAAACAGGACGGTCCATACACCGGTCCCCACAGGGAGGAGCCATGTTAGGTACTGACTTGAACTTCAGCTATTCGGGAAGACATCCTATCGTGGGCTTGGCTCAGGAACCCCCTGCAAGACAGCCTCATCACTGGACCCCACACTCCTTGGGGTTTTCCATGTCGTCTCCGTCAAAGTCCAGCTTCAAACTCTTTTTCTGCTCAATTTCCACCTGTCAAGGAATAGAAGTCGGAGAGAAACAATCAGAAAGAAATATCAGGAAAACATATCAACAAATAACCAAAAGAGAAAAACCTCACTAGGTTCTTTGAGCGTCCTTACGGTCTGGTCAGTGTTCTGGGGTTTACACACGCTAGGCTACTGGCCCTGCGTAGATCACGGCTCTGAATACGCACATACCCGTGGCTTCGTCTGGAATTCCTCTCCCTCTCAGTCCACCTGGGAAATCCTTCTTCTTTGCCTTGCACAGTTCCTCCCAGATCACCTCTCCTGTAAAGCTATTCTTGACTCCCCGGGCAGACTCGGGTGCTCCCCTGTGTGTATTTCCCCTGCACCCTGTACACTCGCCCAGCCCCACTACACCGCAGGCTCTGTAAGGCTGGGCAGGCCCTTTTAACTATTAAACCCCAATGATACAGGCATACAGCAGGCAAACAAAGGTTTATCAAATGAAGGGATTTCTTTGCAGTTGGCTGTTTACACTCTCCCTGACTTTGTCCCTTGGTTTATGGAGAATTCCCTGGCAGTCCAAAGGTCAGGATTCCACACTTCCACTGCAAGAGGCATAGGTTCAATCCTTGGTCAGTGAACTAAGATCCTACATGCCTTGTGGCACAGCCAAAAAAAAACTGTCCAACAGTATTCACGGTTCTGCTTTATCTTTTGCAGAATACTATAGCTGTTAATTATAAATGGATTAATCAATTAATCTTGTCTTGAAAGTGACACACCTCATGTGAAGCCTTTTGATACATCAGGCAAGAAATCTTATGAGTTAGGGAGCTTCATAATGAAAGCTGCTTTTCTCAATACCACTTGATATTTATAATGAGGGAAATAATTCAAGACAAAACAGCTTTCTTATCCATTCGTCAGTTGATGGGCATCTAGGTTGCTGACGAATGGATAAGAAAGCTGTGGTACCTATACACAATGGAATATTACTCAGCATTAAGGAAAAATTCATTTGAATCAGTTCTACTCAGATGGACGAAACTGGAGCCCATTATCCAGAGTGAAGTAAGCCAGAAGCAAAAACAACAATACAGTATATTAACGCATATATATGGAATTTAGAAAGACCGTAATGAGAACCCAGCATGCGAGACAGCAAAAGGAACGCAGATGTATAGAATAGACTCGTGGCCTCTGTGGATGAGGGAAAGGGTGGGATGATATGGGAGAATGGCATTGAAACATGTTAATTATCATATGTCTAAGCAATAGCCGGCCCAGGATTGATGCTCGGGGCTGGTGCAACGAGATTTCCCGGGGGGAGGGAGGAGAGAGGGGGGTTCTGGAGGGGGAGCATATGTAAACCCATGGTGATATCATGTCATTGTTTGGCAAAACTAATAAAAAAAAAAAAGACAAAACAGCTGACTAGGATCATGTTTGAAGAAAGTGCTGAGTTTTTTTTTTTTTCTGGCCACAAGATGGAGTATTTGTTCTTTTCAGTAGTTGAATGTTTTGGATTGCACAACTAAGGAAACATTTAAAGAACAATTAAATGATGGTATAAATCTAAGGATGTTATTATGAATAGAAAATCATTAAACTGCTTTGCCTTCTTCAGTATGCCCCCCTGGCCCCCTCCCCATTTTCCATCTTTGGCATTTAATCTCCTCCTGTGTGTGCTCAGTTGCTTCAGTCATGTCTGACTCTTTGCAACTTTATGGACTGTACCCTACTAGGCTCCTCTGTCCATGGGGTTCTCCAGGGAAGAATACTGGAGTGGGTTGTCATGCCCTCCTCCAGGAGATCTTCCCGATCCAGGGATGGAACCTGCATCTCGACGTCTCTTGCGTTGGTTCTTTACCACTAGCATCTCTTCCTACTGAACCTCTTAACTCCCCAGGATATAATCACTCTTTATGTCAGAACTCTCTAGCTTCACATCCCCCTTTGCAGCCTTGATCCTGTTACTACTATAAAGGTTTGCCTGGCTTTTGAGATTGCTCTGTTACAGCCCAGTGACCAGGTCAGATGTGTCTTAACGTCACTCAGATCCACTTCACCAACATCTGCAGCTGAAATATATGCTTAGAGTTAGCATTTTCCTGAGCCTGCCTGCACTTCCGAGCCCACTCCCCTGCACATAAATTATATAATAAATGAGTAATAATAATTCTCTTGCCCCATGACTCCTGTCATTGTTCATGACAACTGAGACATTATATCCTCCTCTTTCATTAGCCTCTGTTTCTCTTTCCAGCCTTTCTGTTGGCCACTAGCAGGATTATTCATTTAGCTCGGAGCAGACTCAACCACAGCTATGCATGGTGGGCCACCTCCATGGTGGCCAGAGCGCACGCCTGCACCCTGGGCGGGCACTGCTAAAAGGAATGGGAGCAGGGAGCGTTTGGGGGTAAACAGACAGACTTGGAAGCATTAGCCAGATGCCCCCTGAGGCTACCTTGTAGCTGTAGTGTGCGGAATAATTGACCCACTTCCTGACGTCCGTCTTGTCTTCCACAGAGATGGATCTCACGGCAGCTTTGGAGGCAGACGTTGTAGGCATGCTGAACTCGACGTTCACGTGATTGGTAAATCTGGAAGGCACTTCCCGGTCCGAGCCAAGTTCAAGGTGGCAGAAGAAACAGTGTGGGTGACCAGAAGCTATATAAGAAAAACAAAGAATCTAGGGTTCGGGTTCTTTGGTGAAGAAATGGAAGGAGAGCCTTGTAACAAACAAAGGAGGCCTGGAAGCCTTTCAGAGGGTCCAACGCTGAGCAGAGGACTGGCCTGGCAGAAATCACACTGCATGTAAGTGCCTCAGACCATTTGACGTAACACTGTCTCATTACGGTAGCCTGGGAGCTATAAAACCTGTGACCTGGAAAATGAGGCTCACTCTGCCTGCTCATGTCAGAGCGTGACATGAACACAGCACAAATACCAAGAAATAGAGATTGTAGATTGGCAGAAAGGAATAAAAGAGATCAGCACTTAGCACCTAATAACACATCAAAGATAGCCACCTGGAGCAAAATCATCAATTTCTTTTGAAAGATGAATTGAATTTTCTTCACAGCAGTTAATATTTTTTTTAAGTGCTTTTGGCATGTTCTCCAGGTGAATGAAATATTTAAACAACAAAGCCCTTAGAAACTGCACATACGCATTAGGGAAGCATGGTTTCCCAGATGTCTCCCTGGGAAGACATCTTTCCCAGTGGTAAAGAATCTGCCGATGCAGGAGACCCAGGTTCCATTCCTGGGCCATGAAGATCCCCTGGAGGAGGAAATGGCAACCCACTCCAGCAGTCTTGCCTGGGAAACCCCGTGGACAGAGGAGCCGGGTGGGCTACAGTCCATGGGGTCACAATGAACTGGACTCGACTGAGCATGTAGCCACGCACAGGGAACACTGGAGAGGACACAAGGCTGACAGCCAGGACACCTGGACTTGACTGCAGCTCTTCTGAGTGCGAGGCCCCCACACCCAAATCCTCTGTGCTCTGCAGGCTTCTTCCTCAAGGATGAAGTGCGGAGCTGGGGGTTGGTGGGAAAGGGTGAGCTGAACAAGGCCAGGCGTTGGCCCTTACTGCTATAAATTTAACTCTATAAATCTGTGGCTGGTTCTGCCATATATAGAAGGCAAACTTATGATCTGATTTTCATCTGAAGATTGCTACCAGATTATTTGAGGGGAAAGAGCCAGAGCTGAGTTCCATGACTCACCACGGATGCATCGCCGCCACCACTGGTCAGATGTAGCAGGAGACGTTTTCTGACCCTGAGCCAGGTCGTGTGCAGATTCTCTCCCTGCATCTTCATAACCGTCCCCTGACGTTGTGATTTGTTATATTTGTACAGATGAGGAACTAAGGCTTCAGGAGGTGAGGTCGACTGCCCAGGGTCACAGCTAGCAAGTGGCAGAGCCAAGAAAACTGGACCCAGCGGTCCGCCTCCCACGTGCTCTTAACCGATTTGTCTGTGTGACAACCTCACCGTCCTCAAACCTCGGTACCAGGGTTCGCAGGGTGACAGGGGTGGAGAGAAAGCCTTAAGGACCCCCTTAAAGCAACTCACTATGGAGAAACAGTGTGCCTCTGACTTTCCTTGTGTAACGGAAACAGCCCTTGGTTATCTGAGTTTCCCCAAATAAACAATTCCAATTTCCTTTATTGGTCTGGGCAGAACTTTTTAATCTCAGAGAGTGAGGACATACACACCCGCTCTCCAAGGAAAACATTGCAGAGTGAAGTATTTGTTTTGCTCTGTTTCACAAATGTAACATATTTCAGTGGTTCTTTCTACAAAGTAATACTTCAGAAAAAGATGGCAGTTTTTTAGGAAAGGAATTTAAGATCCGTGTAGTAGTGAAAATTGCAGGATTTGAAAATATTGATTCAGCTTTTTTTAAACTGTGTAACCACAGATGTCATTACACAGCCATCACTGACTGAACGTTTCTTACAGGCCAGAGACTGTGCTAAACACTTAAAAGCATTATCTAATTTCCTTCTTAATGAGCTGAGTATTAATAACGCTGTTTTATAAAAGAGGAAACTGGGATTTCTCTGAAAGGTTTAAGGAAATTGCCTGAGGTCACAGCCATTACACTGTAGCACTGGGAGTAAAATTCACATCTAACTGACTCCAAATTACGTCCTCGACTCTGCTCAATATATTGCTATTAGATCATTACAAAGGAGATAGAGGAGTTTCTTAATTCAATAGCAACCTCAACAACAGTTTTATCTAATTTCCCTTATTTATATATTGTTGGAACATTTAAAATCATAACTTTCCACAAAACTGACCCTCCTCTTGTCACCCCACCAGAGTATTCACAGCAAATTCTATGAAAACAACCTTCTTTCTTGAGTTCTAGCATCAACCAATGGACGCTGGGGCTCGTGGACAGATGTGCTGTGTTCTCAGCTGTGTCTGACTCTGACCAGCAGGCTCCTCTGTCTGTGGCCCACCAGGCTCCTTTTGTCCAGGCAGTTTTTTAGGCAAAAATACTGGAGTGGGTGGGCTTCCCTGGTGGCTCAGCCAGTAAAGAATCTGCCTGCAATGCAGGAGACCTGGGTTCGAACCCTGGATCTGGAAGATTCCCCTGGAGAAGGGAATGGCAACCCACTCCAGCATCCTTGCCTGGAGAATTACATGGACAGAGGAGCCTGGCGAGCTATAATCTATGGGGTCGCAAAGAGTCGGACACGACTGAGCGACTGAACTGAACTGATAGTTTAACTCATAGTAATGAGGAAGCACAGAACTTGTTCCGGGTGCCTTCCAGGAATCAGGGACCCCTTTGGGATTATGGTGAGAGGGAGAACAGGGGCCCTGCTGGTGGGAGCCATGTAGGAATCCAGAGGGGGCCTGGGTAGCATTTTGCGGGCTTGTTGGGATGGCCCTGCTGTGACTGCAGGCTCGGGGTGCTGGCAAGGCCTGGGATGCCAGCCGGGCCGTTGCTGCCTCTCGGTCTGACCATCCCACCTCCTGGAGCTAGGGTTGCAGGGCCGCCACAAGTGGGATACACCGGCAGAGGGTCAGTCCTCTTCCACTGCAGAGATGTGAGGATTCTGACAAATCGCCTTATAAAAGGCACCTTCCCAAAGCTGTCTCTAGACCGAGACAGAAGAGCTCAGAAAGGCGACAGTTACTAATAGAGCATCACCAACTCTCTGGGTTCACGGATGGAGCCCGGGATGGGGAAGGTAGGGGGCTCAGATCACAGAATACCAGCAACAGAAAGACCCTGCAGTCGGACTAGAATTCAGATCCCATACATCACCAGTTGCCAGAAATGGGGTGCTATTCATTTCCTGAACCGATACAGAAACATACCATTGGCCAGAAGTAGAATAAGAAGTTCTCTGGGGCGAGGGGAGAGGGTGGATTTCGCTTCTAAAAACATACAACCATGACAGCAAGTCAGTAATTGAGGAGGGGGCAGGACTAGGTTTAAGTAAGAAACATCCCCAGATATTGTTACGGTGTCCTGTATTTTAACAGTTGTTCACAAGTAAGGTGCCAGTAACCTGGAAATAACCCATGCGATATATAGGCTGCACTTACCTGGCCTTGAGCCTGTTGAACACTACCTGCCCTGGGAAGCCTTAAGGAAACTAGTCGCTGTTGCTCGAGGACTATTTATTCCCTATCCTGTATCTACTCCCTTTTTAGTCTGGTAAAAATCTTTTTTTTTTCCTTCTATTTCTGAGAAATACTCTTCCCCAGCACCGTGTGTCATCTTGGTGGGCATGGCAGTCGTGCCCTCCTAGCCTTGGGAAGCGGCACGAAATGGCTTGCGGTGGTTTGTCCCAAGGGCTGCAGCCTGAGGTCACCTCCCACAGCTTGTGCCTTCCAGAATTATCCTTTCTGAAGCCTCCATGTCCCTCTAGTTCTCTGACCACCTGTATCTTCCCGATAGTTTCTCTCCATTTGCTGAAAGAAGCCAGTCAGTCTTTGCGGCTTATAAAGCCCCTCACGTGGTACCTTTAAATATTTGAGAGGAGGAACTTTGAGGCAAAGGAGGTATGTGAGCAAACTGCAAATCCTTGTGCTCATGATGGAAGTTACTTCAAGTTTGTGTCTATTTTGTATGACCTACCAAGACGCAGCGGTGGGATCGAGAATAAAAAAATAAGACCCTGGATGTGATGGGTCATGTCACTGCTGGTCCTTAGCTTTCTCGTCTGTGGAAGGAAGAGGTTTGCCTGAGCTATCCCCCAGGTCCCTTCCAGCTTGAAAATCTAGTTATTCCATAAGGAAGTGATCTGAATCCATGATTAGTAAATTGCAGAGCTGAAAATCCCAGTAAACACAAACCTGAGGCCTTTTCTTTTCTGATGTCATGCCTCCAGCAGGTTAAACAGCGATTTCCCCCCTGTGACCTCGGTTCTGTTCTCAGGGGCATCCGTGCCACAGGAGAGGTGAGGGCCTCTTCTCTCTGCCATCAATTCAGATGGGCCAAGACAGAAATCCCAGTGCTGTCAGCCAGGTGATACCATGCTGGCCTCAGAGAAGTGAATAAGCAGGCGCAGAGAGGAAGGCTTTAAAAATCCTGCCCATTTAGAAACAGGGTGGCCAGTCCAGCCTCCAACACAGAAGCCCAATTTTCTCTTTAGTCTGCACCGCTACACCCAGCGTCGGACACAGAAAGCCCTGGTGTGTGTCCACTGCCTGGCCCGCCAGCAGAGCTGACCAGATCGTATTGCCTCTTGGCTTCATGTCAAATTGCATCTAGGGTAAAACACAGCCACTCTGAACAGGAAATGAAGACTCTAATTATGTTGTTAGGATTTAACAGGGAGAATGGAATAAAAAATATCTGCATATGGGAAAGACTTTTTAACCAACAGCTTTTCCAAACATTTTTTGTTGTTGTTGTTGGCCAAAATACCCACTTTGCTACAAATGAGAAGTGGTTTAAAGGACCATGGGCTTATTGCCTGCCATTAGGATCACCCAGACTTACTCTAAGAAATAAAACTGATAGAGATGGTTTGCTCACTCCCAAGTTCTGTCATTGCACCAAATCGCCCCAGACCCAAGAGGAAAGCCATCACCTTCAGGCTTACCCAAGCAGACAAGCACCCCTGCTCACAGTGCACAGGCCAGCAAGGGCTGGTAAACTGTCGCCTTTGATCAAACACTCCTTCCTTTACTTTTTGTCAGGTAGCGTTCCAGTCCTTCTGGAACCTTCATGTCCTGGCTGTCTGCAGTATGATCAGAGGCTCCTTCTTTCTCCTCTCCCTTTCAAAGTTGCTCAGTCGTAGACAATTCTTTGCGACCCCATGGACTGTCTGCCAAGCTTCTCTGTCCATGGAGTTCCCTGGCAAGAATACTCCAGTGGGTTGCCATTCCCCTCTCCAGGGGATCTTCCCAACCCAGGGATTGAAACCGGGTCTCCCACATTGCGGGCAGATTCTTTACCATCTGAGCCACCAGGGAAGCCCTGGGGGGCCCCTTCCCCATGCCCAAATCCCAGCTGTAAGCTTGGGACATTATGATTGACAGGCCTTGCACAGGGTTGCTGGAATCATAAATCTAACTCCCTGCCTACATTGTACGGGACTGGCCATCCACTGGCCCTTTTACCTGCACTCCGGCAGGAAAACCTGGCATGCTGCAGCCCATGGGATGGCGAAGAGCTGGACACGACTGAGCAACTGAATGACAACAACAACAACAACTTTTCAAAACCCAGAAGCCTTCTAGGGTCGAGGAAAAAAAAAAAGTCTTCCAACACCAGCTAAAACTTTGAGTCAGAAAACAAATTCATAAGCTGTCTTAGAAATGTGCTTGGCAACCCCGCTGAGAAGAACGCATGGTTTCACGAAAGAAGTGTGAAGAAGGTAGGGGAAGAAAAACATGGAGTGACTTGGGTCACGCAGGTGTGTGACTTAACCTGGCTCAAATAACTCGTGCTTCCTGGCCGTCCATTCCCCGTCCCTCCCCATCACCGTTCCCCTCACACAGCGCAAAACCAGCGTTTCGCAGGGAAGAGAAGGCGGCGCTCGGATCCCAGCTCTTTGGCCCCGGTGTGGCGGCTCTCCCAGAGGACGGAGCTCTGCCTACCTGAGTTTTTGTCGGGCAGTCGGTTTATCCTCCACACGATGGAGCTGAAGGCGTGCTCGTACTTGGCGGTCCCCAGGGTGACCCTCATGACCGGCTCAGAGCCGGATACGCTCGCTGAGCCAAAACTTGCCCCCCGGTTTACTTTGGCCTTCAGAGACTTCTCCCCCAGGACGCTTTCCCTGCGGAAGTTTTTCACCCACTCGCTGGGCACAGGGTAGCGGACCATCACGTTCTCGCAGGGGACCTGGGTGAGGGGGTCCCGGTTGGAGGAGAAGCCCGCCGACATCCTCAGCCAGCTCTGCACCTCCACCTCCGCCCCGTGGATGCTCGCCGCCGTCCTGAGCGTGAAGGGCAAGGTCTTCTCGGCGAACACCGTCCGGAACCGCATGAGCTCGAAGCGGCAGGCGTCCAGCGGGTTGAAGAGGATGACGCGCGAGCCGCGGAACACGCCCTCGTCCACGCAGCCGTGAAACCGGCACTCGCGGAGCCGGATCCACTTGGTGGTGGTGGTGGGCACGATGTCCTGGCGGGACACCACCTCGTTCCCTTTGACGAGGACGTCGTTGAGACCCAGCCGGCACTCGGCCAGGCCCGAGAGGAAGCTCAGCACGTGGATGCGCGTCAGGACGCGGTGCTGGAGGATCTGGCCGTCCCCCTTGCTCACGAGGCCCGAGAACTCGTCCTGGACGTCCACCGTCACCTCCTCTTCCAGGTAGTTGAGGCCGACCGTGCTCAGCTCGGAGGGCAGCACCGGCAGCTCCATGAGGCGGTCCTGGACCGCGCGGATGAAGCTCAGGAAGTCCTCGTAATTGGTGGTGCCCAGCTTGAGGACCTGCTCCCTCTCGGCCGAATGGGCCACGGCCGGCTTAGGCTGGTACTTCCTCTTCTCCTTGTAGGTGACGCGGTCTATCCGCAAGCTGTGGATCCTACCGTTCTCGTCGTAGTTTTGGAGCCGGGGTTCGGAAATCTCATGGCACGTCTCCAGCTTGAACTCCCGGAACGGCCTCTCCAGGCCTTGCTCATAATACAGCTGCAGGTAACCACCGGCCGTCAGCTTGACGTAGATGGGTCCCCAGTGCCTGGAGGACATGATGTTCTTCTTCTCGGGGATCCTGAGCATCATGGGCCACCCGTCCCTGGGCGGGGACTGCTCGGAGCCTGCTGCGTGGTCATCCGGTTCAGCCCAGGCGGTCGGGTCATCATCAGGGAGTGTCGCAGCCCCCAAGTGGTCAGAATCCTCAATTTGGAGCCGCTTGAGTTTTTCCACAGCATCTGAGCGTGACTGGTTTCTGCTTGAGTCATCAAAACTGATGGCGTCCCGGTAGACGACAATGAGGGAATCTCTCTGGCTCTTGCCTGTGGTACCGGACACAGAACTGTTGCGGGCTCGTCTCTCCTGTTCCTCAAAGAAAGCCCGGAAAGGGTTGATGGGGGAGGGCTGGACATCCTGTAGCGTCTCATTCAGAAAAGGATTGGTGGCCCTCCAAGGTGGAGCCTCGGGCACGGCCGGCGGATGGCTTACGGAGGACACGTCTAGCTTCTGAACTTTGGACAAGTTCATCAAAGTGCTCTTGGGCCGATCCCTCTTCTTAAACGACCCTGTTGAGTTATAAGGTCCCTCTGGGGTCGCAGAGGCAAGAGGTGGTGTTTCTGGCTTCAGAGGAGACGTGATGGGGGACAAAGGGCCGCTGACTTCGTTGTCATCAAAAGTGACCCAGCTGGGGAAACGCGCAGAGGTCACTGGTGTGGTGGGGTGTCCGTTCACGGCCGGGCTGCCGGCCTGCCAGCTGATGGCCTCCATCTCTACCTCTTCATCCTCCTGAAGAGAGGAGGAGTTGTCTAAAAGGAAAAGGAGAACACATGAGGGACTGCTATTCAGGGCCTCTAGGAGGATGGGGAGAGGGGATTTTACTAGAATTTTATCTGGAATCCAGTTAATTCCAAGGAGTTCATTACTTGTCTCAAGTGTTTAATCTGGCACAGCGCTTCCAGTTTTGTAGTAAGCACACCAGAGAAAGTAGAAGCTGCTCAGTCGTGTCTGACTCTTTGCAACCCCATGGACTATACAGTCCATGGGATTCTCCAGGCCAGAATACTGGAGTGGGCAGCCTTTCCGTTCTCCAGGGGATCTTCCAACCCAGGGATCAAACCCAGGTCTCCTGCATTGCAGTCAGATTCTTTACCAGCTGAGCCACAAGGGAAGTCTAAGAATACTGGAGTGGGTGGTCTATCCCTTCTCCAGTGGATCTTCCCAACCCAGGTCTCCCACATTGCAGGCGGATTTTTCTGAGCCACCACAGAAGCCCACCAGAGGGCCATACAGTAAATGCAGTAGAATGCAAATGTCAATATGGAAGCACTGAGAGAACCCAGGTTCATCAGAATTTAACTCTTATACATTCTACTTTATTTTATAGAAGTTTCTGAAATAGGTTTTTTTTTTCTTTTTGACTCTAATGTATGTATTCTTAATTTTTAAACATCAAAACCACCTGTTACATAAAATGATATAAAGCTGATTACATTGAACAAAACAAGCCATATGCTCTAAGTGATGATATGACTGTGAATAACGTAATTGGAGGGATTTTTACCCAAATGTTATCAATAAATACTAAAGACAAAATGCTAACATCCTTAGTATGAAATAAGTTTCATATGAAAGTGAATAAGAAAACTATAAAAACTTGAAAGACAGGCAGAGGACAGATAGACAACCCAGGAAAGAGAAAGCAAAAATGTCTAATAACCACGTGGGAACTGTTCAGTTTCACTAGTAATAAGAAAAATGAAAATTAAATCCCCCAAAAATAAAGTGAAGACTTTCCAAGTTTTAGTATTTGATGAGGTAAGGGTGCTATAATATAAACAGTAATAGATCCTCAATGGGACCATAAGTTACTATAAATTCTCTGAAAATGGTTTGGCAGTTTGTATTAAGGTCTTAAAATGACTTAGTAATCTTACCCTGAGGAAATGAATCCAAACTGTGAACCACGTTTGGGGTGAATGTTAGGAAACCGCAGCACACAGTGGAATAACATGCAGCCATTAAAATGTTTACAAGTCCATAGAAACACAAGAAAATGCTCCTGATATTAATCTCTTCTTTTTTATCTAAAATATTTTTCCATCTTGGGGTTTATTTTATAAAGGAAAACAAAGATTATTATAAATAAACTCCACTCTTGCAGAGCCTTCAAGAAAGGAGCTGTGAAGTTGAGTTTCAATGCAGGAAAAATCCAAACTTTTTCAGTAAAGACCCTGTGCGTCTGCTGTGGTTGTGGGAAGGCAGAGGGGCGTGGGGCCTTTACAAAGCCAGGAGTGGATTGTGACGAAGGAATGTCCCAGAAAACAAATCAGTGTCTGGCATAGAGCCAATACTCAGTAAAGGGCTGTTGACTGAATGAGTGAGAAAAGGAACTCTGCTTTGGAGCAGTTGTGTTCTGTCTCGTAGAAATGTGTGTTGGGATATCCATTCCACCCATTGTTTCCACCTCCAGACACAAAGAGAAACGAATATTCAAACAGTTGAGTTTTCTTACCATCCTGCTAAATCTTCTTGAATATCATACCCAGACACACCAAATCAGCAGTGTGACATATAATTAAACATATAATTACACCTGTCATCCATCTTTCAAAATATATTTATTCAAACAAATAGTGATTACCTCTACTGAAAGCATCAGTTTGAAAATGTAACCTGAATACATGAGCACACACACATACATACCCACACTCACCCCAGAAATAAAATGAGCAAAAAGTATTTTCTATATGTGCAGCATCACCAAAGAATGTCAAAGCATTTTAAAATTAAAGAGGAGACTCTCATTCAAATTAATCATTAATCTACTTATGTAGATGTATTAGTGATTTATTTTCTGGAAAATGAAGGGAAAAGAATCAGAAAACACCGAGGTTTGTAGGACATATTTTACCACTACTACTACTATTGTTATTATTATTATCACTGTGATAGTTGAAATGAAGGCTAAAGCCCTGAGTGAAATATAATCACTTCCTTGAAATAATAACTGAGCCTCCCTAGGGAAGGGGATGTATCACAAAATGTATCACTTTCTAATGAAGCAGCTCTATGGAGCTTTTGTGGACAGTATTTCCACTCAGACAGTCTGGTGCTGACTCACCCCTTGGACCAGGGATATCCTTTCTGCCTTGGAGCTCAGGACTACTCCCAGGCTTCACATGTGCCCTAAGTCCTTTTCGCTTGGAAGGTGGATTCTGCCAAAGCTGTTTATTCTTGCTGCCAAAGGATCCTTTGAACTGAAGAGCTTCCTTAGTGCCTTTACCGATATAAACTAAAAAGAAATGGTGGATCCTTTTGATGTTAGACCACAATCAATTTTAAGTTCCCCAAAGATTAAATTAATTGATTACAATGGCAATCAAAATCACCAAACTGCAGAAAGAAAAAGTAAGCTCTATGGGGGAAAAAATGTAAGATTCTTTGATATTTTTGAAAAGAGCAGATGAGATTTGCCATCTTCCTCCCCCATTTGTTAATTTATTAAATGCAATGACAAGTGCGAAACACTTATTGAGAGCTGTTCCTTGGAATTAATGAGCAGTGGCAAAAACAAATAGATTATTGCTGTACCAGTTACTGTTGCACAAGAGCATTTACCACATGACCAGTGGGCACCTCAATATTTGTGTGTGTGTGCAGTCGCCAAGGTGTGTCCAACTCTTTGCAACCCCACGGACTGTGGCATGCCAGGCCTCACTGTCCCTCACCATCTCCTAGAGTTTGCCCAAGTTCACGTCCATTAAATTGGTAATGCCATCCAACCATCTCATCCTCTGTCACCCTCTTCCCCTTCTGCCTTCAATCCTTCCCAGGATCAGAGTCTTTTCCAATGAGTCAGCTCTTTGGATCAGGTGCCCAAAGAACTGGAGCTTCAGCTTCAGCATCAGTTCTTCCAATAGTATGTGGGGTTGATTTCCTTTAGGATTGACTGGTTTTATTTCCCTCCTGTCCAAGGGACTCTCAAGAGTCTTCTCCAGCACCAGAGTTCAAAAGCATCAATTCTAGTGAGAAGAGGAACACAGAATTTTCTGACTTGAAAGGATTTTAGAAATAATAAAACCTGACTCCTTCATTTTGCTGAGAAGGCTGACACTCAGTGAGTTTAAGTCAACTGCCTAAAATGAAACTGAAAGTCAAGTCCTAATTTTAATATTCATTAACTCTGGTATTGTCTTAACGCTTGTTCATTAAGCTAAAATCTGGGTAATTTACCTTTGAGATTGGCAAGAGTTATCTTGACACAACTTTTTTGAGCACTGTTCAGTGGGAGAAAAGAAGTTAAACAATGACTGACATTTACAGAGGGAAGCCTTTCAGCATGAAGTCATCCCCTGATATGTGAAGGTGTATGGGTGAGAGAAAGGAGTTATTCATTTAAACCTTATCAGGAGAGCTTCTTAACTTGGATAAAATAAGCTGAGACTTGCTTAGTCATTACAGTACCCTGATTAAAAAGGGGAGTTAGAGGGTCTGAGTCTGTTTATCTGTCCTCAGCAATTACTGTCCTGACAGGGGATGTTTGGATGCTGGTCAGAGATATCTCAAAGTGAAGAAGCGAGTTTGTCAAACTACCACTTACCATCACTTGACAGAATCTCTATCATTTCACACTCGGTCTGGTTTTTATTCCGTATTTGCTAAGAGGGACTAAGAAGCAGTACCGAGCACCTTCCAATGATTGGTCCAGCTCACTGTGCCAACTCCCTCCCTGTTTATCAAGATGGGCTAACATATTTCATCACTTTTTTCCCTTCATAAAAGCAAGCATCAGCCTGTAAGTTTGATGAATGGCCCAGGAATATCCCCAATGTTTTGGGTGTGCCTACCTAGTCTGTTGTAAATTTTTAAAATCTGGTTCTAAACATTTGGGCTTCCCAGGTGGCTCAGGGCTAAAGAACCTGCCTGCCAATGAAGGAGCCGCAGGAGATGAGGGTTCAGTCCCTGGGACGAGAAAATCCCCAGAGGAGGCAATGGCAGCCCACTCCAGTATTCTTGCCGGGATAATCCCATAGACAGAGGAGCCTGGAGGGCTACAGTCCATAGGATTTCGAAGCGTTGTACACGACTGACCACACACGCCTGCATGTCTAAACATTTCCTGGTTTTACCACTACTCATTCCCCCATGCCTTCATCAACACTCAGTACTTTGGATTCCTGCTTTTGGCTTCTTCCTCTAACAATTAAACTTCCACTCAACTGGCTCACTGGTTCTCTGACTTAATGTGCCTTTCTGATACCGGCTTCTCATGTTGTCTGAGATGAAGGCTCTATTCTCCAACACCCACCTGGGCAGAGATCCCACTGTAACACCTTGCTGTTGTCTGAAGGGGCCACTTTAGTTCCCCAGCAGAGGTCACAGGCAGCGGGGCAGGGCTAGATTCCAGTATCTACAGTAAACTGAAACACTGGCAATCCATTTTATAAATTAGTCTCTTAACATTCTATATATCAGGGCATCTCAGAGACTTAACTAGTGATGCTACCTGATGACCTAACCTAATCTGTGTTTTACTTATTTTTTCATTGTCATAGTGAAAAAGCCTCCTGCATTTCCCTCCCATCTTAAACTGTTTTCAGAGCCCCCACCAAAGAGGAGTGAACCGAGAGGTGTTTCCAGGGTCCAAGCCCTTTCGGACCCATCACACTCTTCTGTGATGTGACAGGATAGTGGAAAGGCCTCTTTTGGTTCAGGAGCTAAAAAGAAAAGGAGTAACACCCAGGTGTTACTGTCAAGGAGAACATATTCGAGGGGCAAGGGGAAAAAAAAGGTGTCCATTCTGGCTCTGATTTGAGCACAGTTCTTCTGCCCTGCAAGTGCCAGGGCTGGGGACCCGGGAAAGGACCGCCTAGAGGGGCAGCGGGCAAGTTCCCAGAAACAGTGACAAGTGCCCATGCCCTTAGTGTGGTCGGGACGGGTCACTCATCAGGCCCGCCTGCCCCATTGCCACCGTGCGAGTCTCATCTGCGTGTGCCCCCACGTTCTCACCCACTGTTCACCTTGTGACACGTGAGCACACACCCAGCCACGACCCAGGATGCTCATAAGCTCCAAGGGACCAGTGAACCCACAGTGGGGGCCACAGTGCAGTGAGTGAAAAACTAGGGTGGGTCAGCACATCCTAAGGCAGTGTCAAAGGGACTGAACCCTTCTGTTACATTTGGTCAGAGATCTCAGTATCTAAGAGCCTAATCCCTCTTATATGAACAGGTAAAAAATCAGGTTACAGGTTCTGTAGGTTGCTCCCCCAAACTTGGATCTTTTGCTGATGAAGGTAATGACACCCCTCACCACATTTACCATGTCTTACTGCAATACTGAGAAACAGAGAAGGACCAGATTTGTGAAGGATTGGGGAGTACCCAAAGATAAGGGCTTGATTATCCTCCTGGTCATGTTAGTAACCGAAAACAGGGGATGTCAAAGTGGTCAAACAGAATTAACAAAGAGGCTTTGGTCCCACCAATGGCTCTGACACCTCCCTGTCCACGCCCTTCAGCACACGAATCTACTTTTAACTGCTACTGATGTCCTGCTGCAGTGACTTTGGCAAATCACCAAAATCACTGTGGACACTGACTGCAGCCACGAAATTAATGACATAAGACACTTGCTCCCTGGAAGAAAAGCTCTGACCAACCTAGACAGCACATTAAAAAAGAGCAGAGACATCACTGTGCCAACAAAGGTCCATCTAGTCAAGGCTATGGTTTTCTCAGTGGTCATGTATGGATGTGAGAGTTGGACTATAAAGAAAGCTGAGCACTGAAGAACTGATTCTTTTGAACTGTGGTGTTGGAGAAGACTCTTGGGAGTCTCTTGGACTGCAAGGAGATCCAACCAGTCAATTCTAAAGGAGATCAGCCTTGAATATTCACTGTAAGGGCTGATGTCAAAACTGAAGCGCCAAGACTTTGGCCACCTGATGTGAAGAGCTGATGCATTGGAAAAGACTCTGAGGCAGGGAAAGATTGAAGGCAGGAGGAGAAAAGGGGCAGCAGTGGATGAGATGGTTGGGTAGTATCACCGACTCAATGGATATGAATTTGAGCCAACTCCAGGAGACATGAAGGACAGAGGAGCCTGGCGTGCTGCAGTCCGTGGGGTCGCAAAGAGTCGGACACGACTTAGAGACTCAACAACAACAACAAATGTCCTGTGACTCAGTCTCTGCCCCTACAGAGCTGGGGCTCATCGTCTTCTTTACATACAATACTTCTAACCCTGATTTCCGAGGTCTGGGACATGGAGCCTACTTATTCTGGGGGTGGAGCACGGAAGTGTCATCTGCTTGTAAGCGTCCAACCATGATGAGCTTATACACTGTGAGCACACACAGCCATGCCCTCTTTCCCTTCCTAGTCCTGAAACAGTTCCAGAGCAGAACTGTTCCACTGCAGACCAGGTTCAACGTCTGATCATTCCAAACCTCAGTGATGGGAAGTGCTGCTTCTCCACAGGTGACACTGTAAATTTGGTCATGGGGTAAAGAAACAGAGCTGGGGCCTCTCAAGCATGATTCTGTATGCTGTGTACATTGTATTTATTGGGAATGAGAGGAGCCAGCATTCTAACTGAGTCTGCATCAAGCCCATCTTCCATTTTTATAACATTGCTAGGTTATAAGGTGGCTTCCAGAAGGATTTCAAGAGGTCTGTTGGGGATGGGGGGTATAAATCAGCTTGACTAAGGTCACCAATAGCAAGGTGAGGGGCAATCCCTGCGAGCTGGAAGGATCTGTACAAATGATCCCCTTGCACCAATATTACCCAAAGCTCACTGCTCTTGATGTAAATTTTCCAGCAATGGCAACAACAGTAAAATAGCCAAACAGCTCCTATATGCAGTAAGTTACTTCTTTTCAACTGAATTTGAAGTGACTAATTTGATTTCACTACTTGTCCAGCTCCCTTTTGGTTTCCAAGATCAAAGGAGACATTCTTATAGACTGGTGGTAGGTGCAGCCTATAAACTGTAAACGTAAGTTAAAACAGTGGTTTAGTCACTAAGCTGTGTCTGACTCTTGCAACCCCATGGACTGTAGCCCACCAGGCTCCTCTATCCATGTGTTCTCCAGGCAAGAATACTGGAGTGGGCTGCATTTCCTTCTCCAAAGGGATCTTCCTGACCCAGGGATTGAACCTGGGTCTCCTGCACTGCTCAGTGCAGTTCAGTCACTCAGTTGTATCCAACTCTTTGTGATCCCATGAACCACAGCACAGCAGGCCTCCCTGTCCATCACAAATTCCCAGTGTTTACTCAACTCATTGAGTCAGTGATGCTATCCAACCATCTCATCCTCTGTCATCCCCTTATCTTCCTGCCTTCAATCTTTCCCAGCATCAGGGTCTTCCCCAATGAGTCAGTTCTTTGCATCAGGTGGCCAAAGTATTGGAGTTTCAGCTTTGACATCAGTCCTTCCAATGAACACCCAGGACTGACCTCCTTTAGGATGGACTGGTTGGATCTCCTTGCAGTCCAAGAGACTCTCAAGAGTCTTCTCCAACACCACAGTTCAAAAGGATCAGTTCTTCAGTGCTCAGCTTTCTTTATAGTCCAACTCTCACATCCATACATGACTACTGGAAAAACCATAGCCTTGACCAGATGGACCTTTGTTGTAGGCAGTTTCTTTACTGGCCGAGATACCAGGGAAGCTCCTAAATTAAAACAATCTGTTAGAAAAACAGTAAACAACTAATTTCTACCATGCCAATACATTTATTCTAGCAGATAGAGATCTATTTGTACCCTTAGACCTGTCGAATTTTTTGGAAGACCTCAAAGGCAAATGGAGTGTGAAGCTCCTTCCAGATGATTCGCCCATACTCAGTGCCCCTCCTGGCAGGCCCCAGCACACTCTTCATCCAGCATATGAACACCAGGGTCTACAGTGCCTTATACTAATGCTTGCTTGAGTTCCTGGCCCCATGCTCATCTTCACCACTTAATTTGTGACCCTGCAGAGAGGGTAAAGAACTTTGGTGTCAGACTGACATGGCCCTGCTTTGGAAAACTGCGATCTTGGGCACGTTACTGAACCTTCTCTAAGCCTCACATTTATCAGCTCTTCAGGGGAATTAACAGTACCCACTTTGTAGTGTTGTGAGAGTAAATGAGATCAATAAAGGACAGTGGATTTAACTGGTCCACAGCACAATAAATGTTAGCGATCATGATAAAAGTATGTAAATATTATCATTATTTCAGAGTTTTTAAAGAAGCATAAAAAGGAGCAGGGGGAGAAGCATGGAGAAACAAATGCTCTGAGAGTTTTATCATTATCAAAGGAAAGGGGGGTGGAGAAAGAAAGAAGAATGTTTGTCTCTGGCTATGATTCCATGAATCCGAATCTTTCCTCAATTATTGCAAAGGCTTAGGAATTACAAGAGATGTGAGAGTCTGCATTCACAAAGCCACCTTGATTATCACAAAACAGCACTAGAATCAGCTACATAAGGGAAGTGCTCAGTCATGAGTACACTTTGGTCAAGACAGGACATAAAACTTCATATTAACCCTCTGGTACTAAGACTGCCTTTGCGATTGCAGGCTGAGTCCAAGATGTTTTAGTGTTCCAGAGCAGCAGGCCCCAAAGAAGAGTGCACCCAAGTATGTATACAGAATGAGACACTTGGGCATGAGACGAAAACACCAGAATTTCTGTTTTGCTCACTTTTTAACCCATCCTCGAAACATTTCTATTTTTTTGTTCATGTTAGAAAACATATACTAAAATATCTAGTATGTCTGTAATTTGGAAATACATTTATACTATAGCATACTTATAAATGTACAAATATTAGAGGCTTATGATCAAACCTTTGGAGAGGCATGACCAAACATTTAGAGAAGGCTGGATATGCACTAGGCATATTTTAAATACTTGGCATGGGTGCACACACACACACACACACACTGATATCACCTCTTCCCTGCCTCTGTCAGAGTGGGCTGCTATAACCAGAAATATGGTCTTGGTTGTCAGTCAAAAGGGAAAGGTACTTTGGCAAACAGGAAGGATGTATTACTCTCTGAAGCTCTCCTTTTGTGTGGGCAATAATTGAATCGTAAATGCTCCAGCTTCCTGGTGGCCATGCTAACCACCTATATCTTAGCCTTTTCATGTTGCATAGAACCTAGTTAAGATTGACTTGATCATCACCCACCTTGCTCTCTTGGAAGTTTTAAAACCAGTCTTCCAACTCTGCAAAAATTATAAAACTCATCTAAACAAATAACTGTTGGAGTTGCTGACAGGGCCAAAGATTATTCAATCTCACTACCACAATACTGGCCTTTGATGTCTCTTTCTTGGCTATACTCTTGGTGCCCAATAAACATATAGCAATGCTAGAAAGAGGGGCTGTCTCAAAAGACCCTGAATAGCTAAAGCAATCTTGAGAAAGAAGAATGGAGCTGGAGGAATCAATCCTCCAGACTTGAGCCTGTACTTCAGAGCCAGTATCATCAAGACCGTGCAGTATTGGCACAAAAACAGAAATGTAACCCAAAGCAACAAGACAGAAGGCCCCATAAACCCATGCACCTCTGCGCACCTTATCTTTGACAAAGAAGGGAAGAATATACAATGAGGCAAAGATAGCCTCTGCAATAAGTGCTGCTAGGAACACTGAACAGCCGTATGTATAAAAGAATGAAGTTAGAACACTTCCAAACACCATACACAAAGATAAACTCAAAATGGATTAAAGACCTAAATATAAGACCAGAAACTATAAAACTCTTGGAGGAAAACGTAAGCAGAACACATTATGACATAAATCACAGCAAGATCCTCTATGACCCACCTCTTAGAGTAATGGAAATAAAAACAAACAAGTGGGACCTAATTAAACTTAAGAGCTTTGGCTCAGCAAAGGAAACTATAAACAAGGTTTATAAACAAGAAACTACTTTCTCTCAGAATGAGAGAAAATAATAGCAAATGAAACAACTGAGAAAGATTAATTTCTAAAATATACAAGTAGCTCATACAAGTCAATACCAGAAAAATAAACAACTCAATCAAAAAGTTGGAAAAAGATCTAAACACACATTTCTCCAAAGAAGACATGTAGATGGCCAATAAACACATGAAAAGACGATCAACATCACTCATTATTAGAGAAATGCAAATCAAAACTACAATGAGAAATGCAAATCAGAACTATACACCAGTCAGAATGGCCATCATCAAAAAAATCTACAAACAATAAATGCTGGAAAGGGTGTGGAGAAAAGGGAATGCTCTTGCAATGTTGGTGGGAATGTAAATTGACACAACCACTATGGAAGACGGTATGGAGATTCCTTAAAAACCTAGGAATAAACCAACACGATAACGTAAAGGGAAAAATTAATTAATTAATTAATTAAAAATCTAGGAATAAAACCACCAATGACCCAGCAATCCCACTCCTAGACATGTACTCTTAGGAAACCAAAATTGAAAGAGACACATGTACCCCAATGTTCATTGCAACACTATTTACAATAGCTAGAACATGAAAGCAACCTAGATTTTCATTGACAGATGAATGGATAAGGAAGCTGTGGTATGAATAAACAATGCAATATTACTCAGTCATAAAAAGGAATGCATTTGAGTCAGTTCTAATGAGGTGAACCAACCTAGAGCCTATTACTGAGTGAAGTAAATCAGAAAGAGAAAAACAAAGATTGTATTCAGTTCAGTTGCTCAGTCATGTCTGACTCTTTGTGACCCCACAGACTGCAGCACGCCAGGCTTCCCTGTCCATCATCAACTCCTGGAGCTTACTCAGACTCATGTCCATCAAGTCAGTGATGCCATCCAACCATCTCATCCTCTGTCCTCCCCTTCTCTTTCTGCCTTCAATCTTTCCCAGCATCAGGGTCTTTTCCAATGAGTCACTTCTTCGTATTAGGTGGTCAAAGTATTGGAGTTTCAGCTTCAGTCCTTCCAATGAATATTCAGGACTGATCTCCTTTAGGATGGACTGGTTTGATCTCCTTGCAGTCCAAGAGATTCTCAAGAGTCTTGTTCAACACCACAGTTCAAAAGCATTGATTCTTTGGCGCTCAGCTTTCTTTATAGTTCAACTCTCACATCCACACATGACTACTGGAAAAACCATAGCTTTGACTAGATGGACCTTTGTTGGTAAAGTAATGTCTCTGCTTCTTAGTATGTTGCCTAGGTTAGTCATAGCTTTTCTTCCAAGGAGCAAAGAAAGATAGCACTAAGTCATGTCCAACGCTTGCAACCCCATGGCCTGCAGCCCACCAGGCTCCTCTGTCCACAGGATTCTCCAGTCAAGAATACTGGAGTGGGTTCCCATTTCCTTTTCCAGGGGATCTTCATGACCCAGGAATTGAACCCACGTCTCCAGCACTGCAGGCAGATTCGTCACGGCAAGCGTCTTTTAATTTCATGGCTGCAGTCACCATCTGCAGTGATTTTGGAGCTCCTCAAAATAAAGTCTATTCCTGTTTCCATTGTCTCCCCATCTATTTTCCATGAAGTGTTGAGACCTAGAGCTACCAGGGAAGCCCCAAATACTGTATATTAACACATATATATGGAATCTAGGGAAATGGTACTGATGAAGTTATTTGCAGGGCAACAATGAAGACAGAGATATAGAGAATAGACTTATGGACCCAGGGGTTGAGGAGCAAAGAGAGTGTGGGATGTATGAAGAGAGTAACATGGAAACATACATGACCACATGTAAAATAAATAGCCAGTGGGAATTTGCTGTATGACTCAGGGAACTCAAACCAGGGCTCTGAAACAACCTAGAGGGGTGGGTTGGGGAAGGAGGTAGGAGGGAGTTTCAAGAGGGAGGTGACATCCCTATGGCTGACTCATGTTGACGTTTGGCAGAAACCAACACAATACTATTAAGCAATTATCCTTCAATTAAAAATAAATAAAATTTTTAAAAAGATGAATAACAGGGGCTGTCTGTGAGATCTTGACCTATGCCAAAGTCACCACTAGCTTTATACCAAATGTCTTTGAATTAAATGCTTTAAATCTATTATTCAAATAACGGGTTGACACTATTGCTTTCAATGAAGTCTTAGAGGAAAAGTCAACCCATATGGTTCAGAGGGGAAGAGCAAAGTCAATACAGTGAGAAGTATACAGGGAAGGAATATTGTATTATTACCTGCCCCCTGCATCCCTCCCTGGCTACTTGGGGTAACAACATCACAACTGAACTCTACTCCTCTCATGTAGGTCTTTCTGGAGTAGCAATCAAGGCTACTTGATCACTACAGGCTTAAGTACAGACTTAAGTCTGGAGGATTGATTCCTCCAGCTCCATATACACCCAGGATGCATATGACCCAAGCAAAGTCAGATTCTTGTTGGAAATTTTGAATGGACTAATTCAAGTGCAGGAAAATGGCGGAAGCTGTTATTCAAACGGACACACCCTGAAGAGTCTGCACAGAGTCTGACCATCTGTTGTTCAGTCACCAAATTGTGTCCAACTCTTCCTGACCCCATGGACTTCAGCATGCAGGCTTCACTATCTCCTGGAGTTTGCTCAAAGTCATGCCCATTGACTCGATGATGCCATCCGACCATCTCATCCTCTGTCGACCCCTTCTCCTCCCGCCTTCAATCTTTCCCAGCATCAGGGTCTTTTCCAATAGTTGGCTCTTTGCCATCTGGTGGCCAAAGTATTGGAGCTTCAGCATTAGTCTTTCCAATGAATATTCAGGGTTGATTTCCTTTAGGATTGAGTGGTTTGATCTCTTTGCTGCCCAAGGACTAACCTGACCATCTCTGGGAGACAGCAAAAATGGCGACAGAATCTTTTCTCTAACCATGCTCTCAGGCAGCCCCTGCCCCACTGACTTTGAGACAGAGTATGTGACTTGCTTTAGTCTAGATCAAATACATTGTTAGCAGAAAACTGAAACGTGCTGGTGAGCTACAACTTGTCCTCTTCTGCTCTACTTGGAACCCAGAGGTGATCATTTGAGTGAGGCTGCAGGGGGATGAGTGATCAGCTGAAGGAGTAAGTTACCCAAGTCAACCAGGCAACTGACCACAGACGCATGCCTGACTCCCTAAGGAGATCAGTCAGCTCTGCTTAGACAGGGAAGTGCTCAAGCTTGCCCAGACTGCCAAGTTGCAGAATCGTGAGCTAATCTTGAACAAATGGTTGTTTTGCAGGGAGGCACTAATTTTCAGGGAGCTTTGTAACACAGTAAAAGCTAACACAGCAAGCTTGAGTTTTTAGCTTGTCTTCTGATTCTGTAAACAGCTATATCCTTAAAATAAATTCCTTTCCTTTAAAGGTAGTCAAGTTGGCCGCTGCTGTTTGCAGTCCAAGCTCCTTAGCAGCCAGGCGGAAGAAAGGTGAAAAGATCTTTGTTGGAAACACAGGTGGATGTAAATTCCTAGAACCTTCCAAACATGTCTGGCTATTGAGCAAAAGTGTTTCCATTTTATTGCTCCTCTCCATTCTCTTCACTCTTTCCACAAGGAAGTAGGACAGTACTCTTCTTGTTTAAGTAATACAAGACACATAACTTCAAACTCTGCAAGTTTTCAGGGAAGGAGTTTCAAGGCTCTTATCCCTAGAATTGTCATCTTTGGCCCTGGCCACCCTGGGCATACACAGGTGGAAAGTGGGTCCTGACTGCACTGTTCAGTGGTCAAGAGTATGGACTCTGGCTCCCGGCTGGCTCCTGTTCTAGTTCTGTGACCTTGGACAAGAGCACTAGTTACTACTTAGTGCAGTATGACAAATGCATGAAGCCTCAGTCCCCTCAACTGAAAAAGGAGGTCATAATGGTACTGACCTCTTAAACTGCGGTGAGGACTGAGTTAATGTATTTAAAGTTTACCTAGCAAATATTATGTAAGTATTAGGAGGATTATTATCACAATACTCCTTAGGGTCCCAGTACCCTTGGGGAAGATTTTGAAAGGAGAGACACCTGGCACTGCGGGAACTTTGATAAAGCCCCAGCACAGAAGGTTTTTCCCTAGCCCTGGCTCTGCCACAGCCCCCTGGTGGTCTCAGACAAGTCCCTCTGTGCTATTTCCCCCTTTAACATGGGATAAATATAATCCCCATTTTGGTTTGGAAGCAAACATGAAATAACACATGGGAACATGCTTCTATACATCCAAAAGTGCTCGACCTCTGTTTGGGAAGGCCTGTGATTCCTTTTCACATAGAAAGGTGGTTTGAGGTTCCAAGTGAATCCTGTGCTGTGTGAGTGGATCCGAGGTGGGTAGTCATCGCATTTTTTTAGAAATCGAAGGCCACAGATATGCAGAAAACAGTCTTGGATTAAAGACTTATTTACGGGACTCCCCTCAGGGTCCAGAGGTTAAGAATCCATCGTCCAATACAGGGCACATGGATTCAATCCCTGGTCCAGGAAAATCCCAGGGGCCATGGGGCAACTGAACCCATGGGCCACAACTACTGAAGCCTGAGCACCCAGAGCCCATGCTCAGCAACAAGAGAAGCCACCGCAAGGAGAAGCCCACACATCACAACCGGAGGGAGCCCACATACAGCAACGAAAATCCAGCGCAGTCAAATAATATATGTATAAAAATAAATTTTTATAGACTTATTTACAGAGACATTAAACTCAGACTTGTGTGTTGAGAGGTTCAGTTGCATATCAGATCAAAAAGGTCCTGGACTTTTCAAAAGTCTCCCAGAGACCAGTAAGTGTTTCTGAGCAAGGACATGAAATGAAATAAGCAGAGAAGAGGAGAAAGTAGACGAGCTATCACACTTTCACACCTTTATACCCCCTGAACTGACAGATGCCCTTTAAGTGATTTGCTCCCCAACTGTGCCTGGGACCAGGGTTGAGTGTTCTTTACCACCACTGGGGACAATGTAAGATTTAAGGCCCACAGAACTTAATGTACTCACATTTGAATTCATTTTAAGTTTTTAAATGTTTATTTTTATTTATTTATTTGGTTGTGAAAGTCGCTCAGGCATGTCTGACTCTTTGCAACCCCATGGACTATACAGCCCATGGAATTTTCCAGGCTGGAATACTGGAGTGGGTAGCCTTTCCCTTCCCCAGGGGATCTTCCCAACCCAGGGATGGAACCCAGGTCTCCTGCATTGCAGGCAGATTCTTTACCAGCTGAGCCCCCAGGGAAGCCCTTATTTGCCTGTGCTGGGTCTTACTGTCTGCATGCAGCATCTTTAGCTGCAGCATGCGGGATTCCCTGACCAGGGATCAAACCCAGGCCCTCTGCATTGGGAGCACGGAGTCTCAGCCACTGGACTGCCAGGGAAGTTCCGTGAGTTCAGTTTAAAGCACACCAATTTTATAAACGTTCCAGTCACCAAATCCTAAAGCAAATAAAAGTTTGTTTCTATAATACAAACAAGGCGAAATTTTTGATAATTTTAAGGGAAAAGTCATATTTCGGGAAAATTTGGATGGTACAGAAACACAGACAGACAGTTAAAAGCACCCAAACCTTGCAGCCACCAGAGACGATCGCCGTCGCCGTCACAGTGTTTCCTCCAAGCTGTGTCACTCTGCTCTGACACGTTCACGAGCACACACGTCTCTACAAGGCAGGGATCATTCTGCACACGGCAGTTTTAGGGCCTAGGTTTTTCGGCTTAACGTTGTCAGATGAGACTTTTCACGGGACAAACTCACAAGTGTGTGCTGGTAGTTGTTGGCAGGACCTGACTGAGCCGTTCCTATGGGCATTACGTTTGCTACAAGGGTTTGGAATGCAGAGCATGCAAGTATATTCATTCCAGTCCCTAAATGCAATGTCTCGCTGCCTCTGTAGGGAAGGGCAGGACATGAAAAAAGTAATAAGAAAGTATGACACTGCATGAAGGGTGGTCAATGCGGATGATTTGTTTCAGGAAGTAAATGTGCCTCCTGTTGGTAGTTAGGGGCTGCAGAGATGAGGCAATGGGATCAGGACTTCTATTTCCAAGCCTGAAGCTTCTGGCCTGGCTGTGACACACAGAAATGTTGACAAACATCTGCGTCTCCCTCTGTAAAAACAGAGTGAGTCCTGTTCTGGCCTCGCTGGGGGCCTCTCCTGGGGGTCCTAATGAATCTCCTCCGCAGGTGGACACACAGCCAGCCAACTTGGGCTTGGCGAGTCCCAAGCCGACCAGCGCTTGGGACTTCCTTGGAGTCCCCTTCCAGTGGTTCAGACCGAGTCGCTTCCACTGCAGGGGACATCGGTTCAAAGTCTGGTCGGGGAAAGAAGATCCCACATGCCTTGTAGCACAGCCAGAAAAATGAAAATCAAACCAACAAATACATGTGGTAACTTGTTACAGTGCTGTGGAATCCGGAGTCACAAAACACAGCTCGGAGGACACTCAAGACCGTGGAGTACAGTTTCTTACACCAGCGGGCCCCAGGGGAATCAGTTCTGAACTTGGACCCCGATGTTTCTGAGAGGCCCAGTTTTATACCCCCCACCACGTGACTGGTTACATTAGCAACCTCTTTGCTGTATATGAATGAGTTTTGCAACAAGTAGGTGCTAGAAGAACTCACAATTAAGGTTAAAGGTGGGGAACAATGATGATACATCAAGGGGAGGTGTCTCCATGGTTAACCTTACCGGGGCAGCCTGACCTCCACTACAGTCTCCATTTGTCATCTGTAGCGGGGGAAGTCTCCAGAAGAGCTGGTTTTCACTAGCAACGGTTTCCTCACTCTTGGGCAGGGTTCAGGCCCAGTTCACATCCTGTCTTTAAGATGGATGACAGGCTTCAAGATGGAGTCTCTCCTGCTTTTCTCACACTGGCCCCAACAATAGCTTCTTCTTTGCATATATGAGAGAACTTAAGCAAGGGCCCTAAATCCAGAAGCATGTTGCAGGGATCACAGTTCCCCAACCAGGGATTGAACCCACATCCTAGGCAATGAAAGTACGGAGTCCTAATCATTGCACTGCCAGGGATTTGCCACTATACAATCAATTTTCATTATTACTAATAAAAGGAAAAGAAAGAGGGCACTAATTTCTTCATTTTGAGGTTTTCTTTCTTTTTGCTTAGTGTAAAAGTTTTAATTTTAACAATCAATATAAAGCAATGAAAATAACTGATTCTCACTAGTAGGTGAATCTGCAGCTACCCACATAGGGGAAGGCAGGTACATTAAGTCTTGATTAAAAATCAGAACCCATGATTAAGAAAGAAAAGAAAATGATGATGATTTTGACGGGACAATGACTTACAATGGCTCCATGGGGGTCTTGGCAGCTCCAGTGATGAAACTACTCTCTGGCAGGTAGGTGACACTTTCCCCTTCTGGAAATGGAAATGAACTCTCAAGGATTTGTGACTCTCCAGATAATGGCTTCCTGCTCCACAAAACACAAAGCCCAGCCTCTGGAAATAACATCTTCTCTGTGGTCCCTGTTCTCTATTCGAGGGCTGCCAGTCTCAGTCTAGTCTGAGGGAGGCTTCCCAAGCTCCAAGCCTCTAAAGCCTCCCTGTTTCAGAGATACACAAAGATGCCAGGATTCAAAGCCAGGGTTAGAGTCACCTCTGGGTGAAGTCACCTTGGACTCAGACTCTGTCTGCTGGAAGTCATTAAACACCCAAGCAGGCCTGGAGTTCCTGGTCTATACTTCCATTCCAACACCCACAGGCAGGATCTTTGTGTTTATTTTCCAAATACGGCCAGTAAGTTCCTGGAGAAGAGAGGCTACATAAAAGCCTCTCTTTTGTCAGAGGGAGGAACTTCCTAGTGGTCCAGTGGCTAAGACTCCGAGCTCCCAACACAGGGCACCAGGGTTCAATTCCTGGCCAGGGAACCAGATCCCACATGCACTAAAGATCCTGTATGCTGCCACTAAGACCCAGTGCAGCCAAATGAATAAAAACAAGCTGTGCGGTTTTGTTTTTTATTTTATAGAATCTTTTTTAACTGAATTGCACTGGGGACTTCATCTAGGAACCCAATGTTTGGACAGAGGGAAAAATGAACATCTCTTGTAATTACATGACCAAAAAAAGGGCCAACAGAGAAGAGTTTAGTCATCCATTACTAATGGTTTGTGAATGTGCTGCTCTCAGAGATTTAGGAAACACCCAATACTAATCGAAGGTGACTTGGATATAATTTCAAAAAGATTTGATAGGAATGAGTCTAAAGTTTACTATCCATATCTAATTACATAGAAGTTTAAAAACTTTTTTAAACACAAGTAATTCACGTTCACTGAATAAAATTTACAAAATACAGAAAAGTGAAATAATAAAAAGTCAAAGTCCCACCTTTACCACCAAAATAGAAGACATCTGTGCTGTCATAAAGGCTGATGAAGGAGAAACTGAAAATAACAGTCAGAAGTGTTCAAAAGTTAACTGTCATGTGATGCCAAACCTGTATGGTACTAGGATCTGGTGATCATTTTAATACACCTGCCTGGACTTCTGTCCTCTTAGGCAACTCCTCTTGACCTCGCAGGAATATTCTGAAAGTTATCCATATGTGCAAAGGATAGCACTGTGCAAGAATATATTGTGGCATCACCTCAATAAATTACGAAAAAGCATCTATTAAAATGTAAGACCCATTAGTGATAAAACCTTTCAGCATGCTAGGAATGGAAGAACTTCTCCATCTGATAAAGGGTATGTGTCATAAAAAGACCAGCTAACTTCATATGGGTGGAATACTGAATGCTTTCTTCCAAAACTCATCACTTAATTCAATATTGTATTGGAGTCCTTAGGCATTGCAACAAGGTAATGAAAGGGAATCAAAGAAGCTTCCAAATGGCCATATAACATATGAAAAGGTACTCAACATCATTAGACACCAGGGAAGTATCTAATGATGAAGCTACAATGAACAACAACACGACCACGAGATGAAGCAACAATTAGATACAACACATCCACTAGAAAAGCTTAGAAAACGTGAGAACATTACTACAGTGATAAACATAAGTGAACTATTTAGACATGCAGAAACATAATGAATCATTAAACCACCATCTGACTCTCAAAAGTCATTATCACACCATTGCTCACAATGAATGGTTTCATTGATTCATTCAATCTCATACCAACCCTATAAAGTAGACACTATTACAGCCATTTTAATAATGAAAAAGATTCATAGAGGAAAAGCAATCTCTAAGGTTATGCTAATTCATTCAATATTTATTGAGCATATAATTGTTGCAAACAGGCAGTGTCACATGTCATGACTGCATAACGTTAGCAAAATTGAACCCAGTTCTTCCTCTACACAAAACTGTTAGGTATGTGATGGGCCTGTCATGAAGAAAATAAGACACTATCACTACCTTTAAGACGTTCAGAGTCTAGCTGTACACTAGAATCTACCACAATACTGTAAATCACTATTCGTTGTTGTTCAGTCTCTAAGTCATGTCTGACCGGTGGCAACCCCATGCACTGCAGCACGCCAGGCTTCCCTGTCCTTCCCCATCTCCCGGAGTTTGCTCAAGTTCCTGTCCATTGCGTCACTAACGCTACTACCTAACCTTCTCATCCACTGCCACCCTGTTCTTTTGCCTTCACTCCTTCCCAGCATAATGGTCTATACTCCACCTTCAGAATCTAGCATAAGAAACAGGCAGATAAATAACCAATGGCAAGGCAGTGAAAGAAAGTGAAAGTCGCTCAGTTGTGTCTGACTCTTTGCAACCCCATGGACTATACAGTCTACGGAATTCTCCAGGCCAGAATACTGGAGTGGGTAGCCTTTCCCTTCCCCAGGGGATCTTCTCAACCCAGGGATTGAACCCAGATCTCCCTCACTGCAGGCAGATTCTTTACCAGCTGAGCTACCAGGGAAGCCCAACAATACAAATCAGCACAAAGTGCTCCTACAGGTGTACGCAAAGTGCTATGCGAAACTAGAATGGGAAATGACTGATAATTCTGTGGAATTCTTTGAAGCCAGACTGGCAAACAAATATTTGAGTTGATAATGTAACAAGAGACAGAATGCCTTCAGGCCCTGAGGAAGAACTCAAGATTTGTAACTGAACACACCTGGCTAAGATGCCAGCTCAGGATTCCCATGTGTGAAGAGTGAGTTACCAACAATTTGAAAGGTTGTGTGAGAACTAAAAATAATCTGTAAAGATCAAAGAACATACATCAGGAACTCAGTTCATAGTGTTAATGGCCTTTAGTTTTTTAACAAATCACAGTCATCTTGCTAACGGACATCTCCTATTGTAAATGTGTGTCATTCCCAGAAAGTCTCAGCTCTCGATACAAGAATGATTCACTTTCTGAAGCTGAAAAGCTTAAGTTGTTGTTCAGTCACTCAGCCGTGTCTGAATCTAATCTTTGCAACCCCATGGACTGCAGCACGCCAGGCCTCCCCGTCCATCACCAATTCCTGGAGCTTGCTCAGACTCAAGTCCGTTGAGTTGGTGATGCCATCCAACCATCTCGTCCTCTGCTGAGTGCCGCTGAATACTGAAGCATTTACAGAAAAGAGCTCCGAAGCTGTGTGCAAGGCTGACCGGCTCTTCATTGCCATTTCCAGTCAAAGTAGAATGATGACGGCGAGAGCTGATCACAGTGCCCACCTCTCTCCTAACTACAGGGGTTTATATGCACACAGTTGGCTGACAAACTGATGGAGAAGGCTGTTTGCGTGACTTAATCATTTGAGCAAACCCTGAACAGCTCTACCAGGAGCCTGGCACCCAGAGACAGAACTGGTTCGCACTGTGCTGCAAACAGGCTGTGGGTGATGCTGGGCAAATTACAGAAGCTATCCAAGCCTCAGGTTCCTTACCTATAACGTGGGATAACGATGCCTGGAGGATGTCGTGAGAGTTAAATGATGCAGACAAGAGCCTGGCATAGTCCCTTGTGTAATGGATACCTAGTAAATGGCTATTTCTGTTACTGTAACTAACGGAACACATGGTCATCCACAGTGTGGGGAGCCAAGGAAAAAATATATTGGGTTGGCCAAAAAGTTTATTTGGGTTTTCCTGTAGGATGTTATGGAAAAACCTGAACAAATATTTTTGGCCAATTCAATACTATGCTGCCTTGATTGTTTTGTTAGAGGCCATGATAAATGGCTTTTAGCCTGTGTACACGGAGTTGAGTGAAGGCTGCATGTAAGTGTGTGTGTGTGTGTGTGTGTGTGTGTATGAGTGAGTGAGTGAGAGAGAGAGATGATGAAAATGAAAATATGAGAATATGTACTAGGTGAGTAGCAGATACCAGAAGAGAAGGGAAGAAACGCTTTCAGAAGACATGTACATCTTGTTACTAGACTATAAGCTATTTGCAAGCAAGGCCTCTGCTTTTGTTATTGCACTTTCAGCCCTGTTTTCAGTCACTCTTGGATGCTCCGTCAGAGTCTGCTGGAGCGCCTGGTACCCAGCAAGCACTCAGGAGACAGTTCCTGGACCGGGTGCTACCCTCCCGGTTGCAGGTGTGGCTGTGACTCAGCACAGGAAAAGGAACCCAGCGGGGTGGGGGCACCTGTCAGGCAGCGGCTCTGATAAGCAGAAGTGCCCTTTGTCCCGGGAGTTGAGTCACAGCACCACCGCTCTGGCGCAATCCGACAGGCTCCATTCACAACAACAATGACATGAGGTCATTCCCCCAAGAAAACAATACGCCCCCGATGGAGGCCCCAAATCTTAACGCAGGAAATGTCAGCCTCTGCCCTCGGGAACCGATGAGGGGCATGACATATTTTGCCATCCCACTCCGGGAGAGGTTTTGCACGTCACCTGCTCCCAGATCCTCACGACAGCCCTTTGGGAGGTTAACAGTCCCAGCTCATAGGTGAAGATCCCCTGGAGGGGGCGCAGCAGCCCACTCCAGTCTCCTTCCCTGAGAGTCCCGTGAACAGAGGAGCCTGGTGGGCTGCAGTCCATCGGGTCACAGAGTCGGACACGGCCGAAGCGACTTAGCACCCGTAGGTGAAGAAAAGGAAGTTCACAGAGGTGGAGTAACTCGCTTGAGGTCAAATATCCACCGGGTTTCAAAACCAATGCCCTCTGCATCTACTTGAAGGAGAGCTCACGTACAGAAAGGCGCCCAGACGTGCGCCGCCCCATCAATTCTCACGACCGAGCGCATCTAGGCAACCAACACTCAAATAGCCAATAGCCGACAAGCCGCCTGCACGCCTTTCTCTCACTCCCCCTCCAAGGGTAGCCACTGCTCTCTGTGAGTTTCACCCAGAAAACTCTACGACCATCTCTTCTCCCAGTGAACCCTCAGGCTTTTCTGATGCGTACCCCCCATCAGGAATTCCCCAATACTCTCTTGTAGTGTCAACTATTTATTCTTTTACACACTTTTTCTTTTTCAATTACTACGATAAACTCCTTGAGGCCAGCGTTTTTATGCTTCTTGACATTCCCCCTAATACGTTTAGTATGGAGCAACTACGCCACAATCTATGGACCTAACAGTTACTTTCTGTACCCTTGACACTGTTTTCAGCACTTTATCTGATCTCATCTAATCCTCCCAACAACCCAATAAAGCAGGTATTGCAATCATCTCCCTTTGATGGGTGACAAAACTGAGGCACAAAGAGATGACCGGCCCAAGGTCACGCAGGTAGGGCATGGAGCAAGGGTCAGACTCAGGCATGGCTACTTCAGGGCACACATGGACTGGAGGCCTTCCTTATCCTGGTCCCCTTTCATAAATTGTTTACTGAACAACTGAGAAAGAAAACTGCAAAAATCACACACTTAAAGTCCCACAAGTTTTCACAAAGTGAAGGCACCTGGGTAATTCACACCCAGATCAACAGACAAGGTGGCAGCAATCCAGAAGACCCCTTCATGGCCCCCCAGCCACCCCAGGTTACCCACTGTCCTGACTCCTAACACACTAGGAGTTCACCTGTTTCTAATTTTAATTCTAAAAAATGCATTAGTTTACCTGTAACTATATCAGTGAATTATATAGTACATCTCTTTATAAACATGAGATTCATTCATTTCACTGCACATGGTTTTATACAAATATTAATTTGTATTTCTGTGACATATTTAATTGTGTGAATATGACATAATTTGCCCATTCTGGTGTTAATGGACAGTTAACAGATTCTAGATTTGAGTAACTATAGCTAGTGCTTTTATGAACCTTTTTATACATAACTTTTGGTACATCTATGCCTTTTTAGCGTACATATCCAAGAATAGAATTCTTCTGTCGTCAGGTATGCAAGACGACCACACCAATTGACATTCTCATTCACAGTGTTTGACAGTTCTGGGTGCTCCACACCTTTGCTACTGATACTATTATTTTCAGTTTAGCTATGCTGGTGTGTGTGTCATGATGTCACATTAGTTGGCCTTCCACTGATGACTAAGGAGGTGATACAACTTTCCACGTGTTCATTGGTCATTTGGATATCCTGTTTTGTGAAATAGCTTTTCAAGGCTTTTGCCCACTGAGTGATCTGCGGCTTTGTAGAAAGTGATTTGCAGAAGTTCTTTATATATGCTAGGTATGAGTTCTTTGTCGGAGATAGCTATTGTAAACACCCTCTTTCACTCTGTGGCTCATCTTTATTTCTCTTATCAGTGTCTACTGATTGACAGTCTTTATATTAATGTAGTCTAATTTATCAGGCTTTTTTTCCTTTATGGTTAGTACTTTTGGATCTTGTTCAAGATGCTTTTTTTGGCCATGCCACGTGGCATGCAGGATCTTAGTTGCCCAACCAGGGATTGAAGCCATGCCCTTCGCAGTGGAAGCAGAGTCTTAACTACTGGATCACCAGGGAAGTCTCTAAGATGTATTTTTTAGGGGCTGTCTCATTAGAGATTCACCGACAGGACTATCAGTAGAGGTCCCTAGCCTTCCTATAGCCACATGAGTTAAGCTAAGCCACTGTAAAATCCTTTCACTGAAATTTAACACTTTTTTGAAAATAAAATTGGAAGTGGTTGTCATCCATTCATTGTGATGGTAGCACTGGAAGAAACATCTGCAAATCCTTTCCAGAGACCCAAACACTGTTCTAGCTGCTGCCCTTTTTGTGTCTGGCTTTTCAGCTTGATTTCTCCATCTTCCCTTCAATTCTGTGAACATACTCTCTTGCCCCATATCTTTTGAACAAACTCTCCTTTTTTATTTCTAAGTAGAAGAATCTACTTCTGTTACTTGCAACCAAAAAAATCCTATTGATTCCTTCTTTCATTTTCTCTATATTGACATTTTTCCCTACATTTTTATATATGGCACTAAGCACAGAAGCATAGCTTAACCACTCACACACACTTTCACGAATTCAGTATGACTTTTCATAGTTTTTTTTGAAAATATTTATTTATCTGGCTACACCAGGTCTCAGTTGTAGCATATGGGATCTAGTTCCTCTACCAGGGATCAAACCCGGGCCCTCTGCACTGGGAGAGTCTTAGCCACTGGACCACCAGGGAAATCCCAGTTTCGGTATAATTTCTGAAGACTATGAGCTTCCTGACATCCCAGAGCTGGCACTGCCTCAACACTCACCACAACAGGAAAAACAATGGCATTTTCAACACATTGGCTCTTAGGGAAATGAAGAAGGGGAAATCTAGCTGAAACTGGATGTTCTCCAATAAAGCTGACGATAAAAAGGTACAATAGGGCATGAACCTCTTAAATTATTGAGCAAAGGCTGCTCTGCAGCTGTATCTAAGCATGATAATTGCTATCTTTTCTACTAGTAGCTATAATAATGAACACTGATAATTTAAATGGTAGAGCAAACAATACTTTGGGTGGAATATTGTTTAAATAAGGAGAATTCTAAAAATCAAATTTATACTGAAAAGCCAATCTATAGAACACTGTTATTACTGGAAGGGCGTCTGGGGAACTGCCTCAAAGATTGCTCTCTTAGGCCCTTCACGTTTCACAAAATATGAACACAGGCCAACATTAACAAGAGAGATAAAAAAAAAAAAAGACACAGAAGTTACAACTCCAAATAAATCTAAGATGGTACAGGCATCCTGCATGCTAAGTCACTTCAGCCATGTCTGACTCTGTGACCCTTTGGACCACATTCCATTAGGCTTCTCTGTCCATGGGATTCTCCAGACAAGAATCTTGGAATGGGTTGGCATGCTCTTCTCCAGTGGATCTTCCCAACCCAGGAATTGAACCCATGTCCCTTCCATCTCCTGTATTGGCAGGCAGGTTCTTTACCACTAGTGCCACTTGGGAAGCCCCAAGGATGATGAGCCATACATGTATCGTGCTGATGCAATTATAACATTAGGTGTTGCGTCTTCTGGAAGTGTTTTCAGAAGCTGTGGTGTTGTCTTCAGCATGACCCAAGAGCTGGCAAAGTTTTATCACTCAAGGTCAACTGGGTTTGATTTTGCAAGACAATCAAAACCCACTTGGAGTGAAAGCTGGTAAGTAAATTTCTATAAATCTCTTTTTTTAAAAAAGAAAAGAGAGATAATACAATATAATAGTTAGGAGTACTGACTTGTAGAGAAATATGGATTCTAAATGATACTTGCTGGTATGATCTTGAACACAAAACAGCCTATTTGAGCCTCAATTCCCTTATGCTTAAGAAGGGACTAACATGGAACAAGGATATACTTTACAGCATAGGGATATATAGCCCTTATTTTTTTAGCAACTTTAAATGGAGTATAAACTATAAAAATATTGAATCCCTATGTTGTACACCTGAAAATAATATAATGTTGTAAATCAACGATATGTCAACTTTTTTTTTAAAAAGAAGGGACTAACAGTCTATCTGATTGATGGGTGTGACTGGTAAATGAGATCATGCAACTGAAGCTATTACAGCTTTAGGTTTTATTATTACAACTAAGGAAGAAGAATGACTTTTGCCTGTGGAATGTAAATTGATTCTGGAAGAACTTCCCAAACAGAAGTGCATGAGTTTTACACATTAGCATAGTCATTTGTGAGTGTCAAGACTTAAACTGTCTCTGGATATATGGAACGGAGCTCAGACCCAGAATGATTTTTAAAAGAACTCTGAGCTTACAGAACACAATCAGAGAGTCCGTGTACTACCACAGCTGGGGTATTTATTCACAGGTATGCTTCCTGGTGTTTGACAAGGCCTAGCCACTCACACTCTGAGTTCTTCGCTAACAACCCATGGGAGGTGAAGGGGGCTGAGAAGACAGGGTGACTTCAGCGCAGGGAAAATGAAAGAACAGACATTCGCAAGGAACAATCAGATTTACCTAGAGACATTTGTCTATGTTTTCCCCATAGACATGTACTCAGAGAGACTCTGGGAGGATTCAGGGCAAAAAACCCTTCCTAGATAGGCAAAAATCAGAATTTCAAAATTCAGAAGGGCTGGTTTCTAGAGTAGTGCTTGCCAGGTAAAACAGGCTGATCTTCTAAAAGGAAAGCTTTATTTGATTCAGCAATGGGCTGAGCAACCTTTTCTTATGTTTGCCTAAAACTTCACTCTGCCTGGCTTCAACAGGAATAGAAATCACTCATCAAGACAGCCACAGAATTGTTACCTTACCCCTGAGCCTCAGTGTCCTCATCCATAAAATAAGACAACTCCTACACGGTCCTGTGCAAATTAAATGACAGGTCACGAAAAGCATTCATTACAGTGTCTGGCACATAGCAGTTGCTTAATAAGTAACAGTTTTTACTATTATTGGTTTTAAACAAACAAAAAAAGAGATGCTAAATATTTGGATTCTGAACTATTAGGAAGATGATAATCTGTATGTTCAGGGAAAAATTAGGTCTAGTCTGGATAATCCAATAACTCACTGAATCTTGGTTTGAACCATTGCTATGATAGCCTGAATGTACATTTTCTCAAAATACATTCTCTTTATCTTTTTGTTTATTTACATACATCACACAATTTTACTTATGAGAATTGTTTTTAATCACTTTATCAATTATAAAACTATTCATATGTTTCTGGGCCTCAAGCTCTGCAGATCTGAGCCTTCCTGGAGTTGCAGAGCTGGAGAATGGCATTCCACTGTGAAGTGTGCTTCCAGTCAGGCCCCTGGACCGTGCATGGAGCTCAGGGATCTGGATCTTCTCGGATCATGGCTGTACCTACGGGCACGTTCTGTGGAGGAGACACCCCTCAGAGGGGAAAAGCGGGACTGCTCACGTTGTCGTCACATAACAGACAATGTGCATTTCCCACGGAGAGTCGGGGACACCGTGCCAAGGACAGGAGGGGGCTGGGTCACAGGTGCTGTGGTTTTGTTTGGGAATCCCCCACACGGATGACCACGTGCACATTTCAAAATGATGACTCAAGTGTCTGTGGTCACTCTGGAAGAGCAGTAAATCAAGAGGCCTCGTATTCAGGGCCTGAATTGGGGTGGAAGACCTGTCCTTTGGCCACTCAGGGAATTCATCCAGTACCCACGGGCCTCAGTCTCCACACCTGTGAGTGAAGGGCCTGTGTGAGATGATCCAGAATTTGTCTTGTCTTTTTCATCTCCATTCTTCTACCTTTTTATTGTGAAAGAAGACAGGGTGAGTCACCTCACTTCCACTAGAATGAAGGATATGATGCTGATTTGATGAGACCATGAATAAAAGACATGGTAAGCTGTGAATAAAAGACATGGTAAGCTGTGAATTCACGTTAAAGACAGAAATAAACACAGCACCATCCTGCAGTCATTAACAGAGAGCTGTCTGCTTACCATAACACGTGGCTGCTGGTCACATGCTCTTTGTCTCTTGTCTATGGCAATGATCAAAAAATAGTTCTGAACTCTCAAAATGGGTCATTTAATTTCAATTTAAGAACGGCTAAGACTAACCAGAGCTGCAGACTGTGCACCTCCATGGTCAACAGGTGAGTAATGGCAGCCTCGGGGGCGGGTGGTGAGGTCTAAGTTATACAGGGCTGAGAAATCAAGTTAGTGTTCTTCACTCAGTCACGTCCGACTCTTTACGACCCCATGGACTGTAGCCCACCAGGCTCATCTGTCCACAGAATTTCCAGCCAAGAATACTGCAGTGGGTTGCCATGCCCTTCTCCAGGGGATCTTCCCGACCCAGGAATTGAACCTGGATCTCTTGCATTGCAGGGAGATTCTTTACCGTCTGAGCTACCAGAAGTCTAACTGGCCTCTAAATACCTAAGTATCCAGGTGTTGTTCATGAGCTAATTGTGGCTAACATTTACTGAGTACTTATTAACGTGAAGTGAAGTCACTCAGTTCGTGTCTGACTCTTTGTGATCCCATGGACTGTAGCTTACCAGGCTCCTCCATCCATGGGATTTTCCAGGCAAAAGTACTGGAGTGGGTTGCTATTTCCTTATTCAGTACCTGGCCTTAAATCCATGAGCAAAATATATGTGTGTATGAGTGTATGTATGTATGTGTGTGCATATATATGTATATTAAAAAAATCTCATTTTATGTTTATAACCCCTATTTTGTAGGCCAGGAAACTAGGGCCATGAAGGCTCAAGGTCCTGGCCATGCTAATGCTGCTCAACCCAATTGTGTTGACAGCTCTTTCACAGTGGAGATGAACAGGACATCTCCTATTTCCTTCCTTCTGTGCCTTTTTTCCTGGTCCAGTTATTCACATCCTTTTCTCTCAAGTCCTGAGAGATTGGATGGCTCGGGAAGGTTGATACTTGATCTACCCTTAAACTTTTATTTAAAAGTGCCTCTGAACATGAAATGGTTAAACGACTAGCTCTGTCATCCATGATTAAGTCAACTGGAGCCACTGATACCCCTACAGGGCCTGCTATGTGTTGGGCGTAACTCTGTGTGTTTGGGTTGAACAGCGAGTGCGTGTAAAGCAATGGTCAATGGTCTCTGCTCTCCTTTCCTCCTCCCACCACCCTCTACAAAACTGGAATAGAAACCCTGACACTCAGGAGCATCAAATGTCAAGGGCTGTTTCTAATTCTGGAGGGGGAAAGGAGAAAAGGCTGAAATATCTCTTACTGAAATTTAAAAAATGATAATTTTTAAATTTATACCATGTGCCAGGCACTGTGAGAAAGCTTTTTCAGGTTGGTCTTCTTTGCTTCTCACATGAATCCTATGAGGCTGAATAACACGCCCATGTGTCCAGTTAGGAAGTGGCAGAGCTGAGATTTAAGAAAAGCTGAAACATTTGTAAAGAATTTTGTCGGGACTTCTCTGGTGGTCCAGGGGCTAAGAATCTGCCTTCTAATGCAGGGGACGTGGGTTCAATCCCCTGTTGGGGAAGTAAAATCCCACGTGCTGAGGAGAAACTAAGCTCTTACACGCAGCAGCAACTGAGCCAGCAAATCACAGCTAGAGAGCCTATAGGCCGCAAGGAAGATCCTCTGGCTGCAGTGAAGACACGATGCAGCCAAATAAATAAATAAATCCTCTAATTTTTAGAAAAGTTTGTTAAAATGGTATTTGTTCCTGACAGCTCTTTAAAAAAAAAAAAAGCAAATCTCCAGGAAACCCAAGAGATATAGGTGACCTCTGAAACAAACTGGCCAGAAGACATCAGATAGGAAAGTACCCTATCCCTATAGATTATCTTTGCTGTGTTTATTCTTGTAAATAGAGGAGTGGGCAATTTATGTTGCCCAGGGAGACAGAAGGCCTTATGGCTTGGCTGTGTTTTACCCAACACAGTTACTTCCTGGTTTTTGGCCAGCACAGCATACCATACTGTCTCTGCCCAAGTATGTGAATAAGCAAAGTGGATGTGTGTGTGGGGCGTGGGGTATGTGTGAGTATGTGGTATGCGTGTGTGTATGGTGTGTGTGTGTGTGGTTGTGGTGTGTGTGTGGTGTGTATCTGTGTGTGGTGCATGTGTGCGGGGTATTTGTATGTGGTGTGTGTGTGTGGTGTGTGCGGGGTTTGTGTGTGTATGTCGTGTGGGGTGTGTGTGTTTGGTTGGGTGTGTGTGTGTGTAGTGTGTAGTGTGTGGTGTGTGGGGGGGGTGTGTGTATGTGTGTGTGTGATTTATGCAGTGCAGGCACAAAGCCCAGAGGCACACCTTGCATTCTTGGCGAGCGTTCCTTCCTCTCCGTGGAGAAGAGAGATTGATTCTATGATGGTTTAGTCCTTCCTCTCTTCCTGAAACGGCTTTGGGAGGAATACAGTCTGGTTGGGGTTCACGGCCCTAACTGGACCGAGCACAGTGCAGCCTGTTGACAGCGTCTGTGTCCGGTCGTCGGGGAGAAAGGGAGGCAGGTACAGCCACGCAGGGAAAGGCTGTCCTCTGCCTTTAAAGGGGACCTCTAGGCGCAGAATCGGGAGAGGAACTTCACCTGCCTTCACCTGCCTGTATTCTCTCTCATACCTCTTGTCAAAAGAAATTGAAGATGCTTTGGCTTTTCTAAGCTACAAATTTCATGCTTTCTACCGGAATTTAATTAGCAAAACTCCCCTAAGCCCCTTCCCCTACAAATTGCAAATTCACTGAAACCAAAAGGAGTTGCATCTTTTAATTCAATCTCTTCCCCTCGCCTCCTGCACCTGGCTGATGGATGAACATCCATCACACCTCCAACCTAAGGAATTCTTGCTCTCCCCTCCTGGCGTCATCTAGACCCGGCTTACTGTTTAAAGTCAAATTGCTCCTGGCTGTTTCATCGTGTACTGGCTCGCTCTGTTTCACAACGCAGGGGCCCGTATTGATCATAACTATACGGGCTTACAGGAACCCACCGATCCTTCTGAAAATCAGTATCTTTCTGGTGTTTACAGCAAAAAGATTTCTGGAGTCCAGTCAACTTTTTGTGTATTCGTAATCACCTTCTGTCGCCAACTCTCCATACCATGACTCAACACTTCGGGTAAGAATTGAAGAAACGTGTCTTTGCTTGCAAAGCCTGGCAGTCAAAAAAGGAGGACACTTACCAGCAAATTAATTAAAAAGACACGGCTCAGGTTTTCACTGCTCTTCTGGTCTCTGCCTCCTCTTCCTCTTCATCTCTTTTCCCCTCCCTCTCTTTCTTTCCTTCTTTTTTTTTTTTTTGTCCACCACTTCCATTCTATATTGTTGTTGTTGTTTCGTAACTAAGTCGTGTCCGACTCTTTGAAACCGCATGGACTGTAGCTTTCTAGGCTCCTCGGTCCATGAAATTTTCCAGGCAAGAATACTGGAGGGGATTGGCATTTCCTTCTCTAGGGGATCTTCCTGATCTAGGGATTGAACTTGTGTCTCCTGCAGTGGCCGGCAGATTCTTGACTGCTGAGCCACCAGGGAAGCCCTCCACTCTATATACTATCTTCTAAAAGCTCCTTCCAGAGTCTTGGTTCATTTCATGGATTCTGACACAAGAGACTAATTGGTCCAATCGAGGAAAAATAAAGTCTGTTGAATAAATACACAGATCAGTGGCAAGAACCCAGGGTTTTTTTTGTTTGTTTGTTTTGTTTTCTTTTCTTTTCTTGCAGCATATTTTGGGTGTAGACTGGGATGATGCTAGAGAAGAGAAAAAGCGAGAGCAAATCCAAAGACCCTTGAGGGCAGAGACTGTGATACAATCACTTCACACCCTCCATGGAACCTAAGTCGGCCACACAACAGTAAATTTACTGAACATTTTCCAAGTGCAGAACCAGCGGTGGACAAAGCACATGGGGTACACACCTCAGAGAGCCCTCAGGCTCATGCCAAGAAAATAAGTTAAATGAGAAAAATAAATAAATAGGTAATTACAAACCATGGTAAGTATGATGGAAGAAAAGAACATAGCATCAGGGAGCTTGTGCCCGGGTCCTGATCTGGCCTGGGGGTCAGTGACACTGAAACATAAGCCTCAAGCCTGAGAAGGAGTTTAACAGAGCCGCAAGTTACAAGACAGTCAACAAAGCAAGAGGCTTTTCTACTTCTAAAACAACTGCAGTACCACTTCGTGTGTGGGAGAGACATGAAGGAAATCTTAGGAATGTTGTCCAAATCTTTTACTTTACATGTAACACAGTTAAAACCCCTGTATGAGCTGCTCAAGGCCACTCCAGCTAGGACGAGACCCCAGGCTCCTGGTTCCCAGCCCGGAGCTCCCTGGAGCCCCCTGTGACTACAGGAACAAAACCAGAAGTTTCAGTGGCCACAAAGGACTTAAAGGCTACTGGAGTGGGTAGCCTTATCCCTTCTCCAGGGGATCTTCCCAATCCAGGGATCCAACCCAGGTCTCCTGCATTGCGGGCAGCTTCTTTACCAGCTGGACCACAAGGGAAGCCCAAGAATACTGGAGTGGGTAGCCTATACCTTCTCCAGGGGATCTTCCTGACTCAGGATTTGAACTGGGGTCTCCTGCATTGCAGGCAGATTCTTTACCAACTGAGCTATCAGGGAAGCTAAATGCAGTGATGGCTAGGACTCTGAGGTGTAAAGATGAAGGGCTTATCTCATATTCAAATGGTATGTGGTGGGTTCCCCTGGAGAAGGAAATGGCAACCCGCTCCAGTATTCTTGCCTGGAGAATCCTATGGACAGAAGAGCTGGGCAGGTTACAGTCCACGGGGTCACAAGAGTCAGACATGACTTAGCGACTAAAGAGACATGTAACAGGCTGGGGATAAAGGGTTTTTAAACTTTTAATAAAAAAGAACTCAGTGCTGCTTCTGAAGACTGACTTGATAGGGTGCTGTTTTTTTGTTTCGACCAAAAGGTCTTTGTAAATCAGGAACAAAGAGTGAATGCAAGCAGATATCCCCATCTGCAAGCAAAGTGTAAACAAGGGGTAGGGGTGATAACAGTGGTAACAGCAGTGTGGCGATGTGATACATCAATTCGAAGTGATAGTTACGGTCTAGAGAATGCATCTATCAGCCCAGCGAGAACTATAATTAGCCCTAACCTCAGATCCCCCACCCCTGACCCCAGATGACAGGCATCATCCCTGAGTGGCACACAGGGCATTTTTCTGGTGCCTGTGAAGCCTCCAGGAAGTCCACACCACCTAAGCCCCTTTCTCAGCAGACTCCGTTTCCTTTCCTCTCCATGACACCAGAGGAGAACAAACGCCACCACTTATCTCTCCTGATTGGCTTGAGGATAGATCTCAGAACAGAGGTCTCATTAAAAAGGGGAAAAAAAGATCCTACTGACTAGAGATGAAACCTCAATTTTTCCCCCTGCCTCACACCTCTTCAAGGAACAAGAGATCGGAACTGTCGCTCCAATCAAGACAAAATCTCTCTCTGCCTTTCTGTGATTCTTATCCCCTGCTTTGTGTTGGCCTCTTTTTCCCTGCCAAAAAGCTGCTTCACTTAAACATTGCAGAGAAAAAAAAGACAAAACAGTTGTGTCCCTCCCCCTCTCCCCCCCACCCCAGACAATGAAGTCGCCTGCACTCAGCCATCTCCAAAGTAGGCAGAAAACAATGCCCGACAGAATTCTCAACCTGTTGCTATAGTAGCAGAAAGAATGTGATTCCAGCAGCTCTGTAGAGATTCATATCCAAATCCCACTTGCTCCCAAAAAGCACATTAACCCTTTGCTGTCCCCTTCCAGGGGCAGAAACACCTGGAAGGAATCCTAAAGTTTTCTAAGAGCTGGATGTTATAGTCTTAACATTCACTCACCCATTCATTTATCGAATGGCCATTTATTTTGATTCTGTTAGGCTGGTTCCTAGGTTTTCCCTGGGAAACCGTACAGACATGGCCCTTGGCGTTAAGCAAGAAGTGGAACAGGATATTAAATCACTGCTCAAAGAACAATTATTCTGCAGCATCAGTGTTACAAGGGAGACACCCCTTTTCAGCAAAGGCATTGCTGGAATGGAAACAACCTACCCAAGAAATTAGCTTGAACATTAGCTGTAGCAGACCCTATATATTCGAGACAACTGCAATTCTTTGATGGTTTACGTGTGATACTTTGACAAAAATACCACCAGCAAGGCACATTTCAATCACATCATGCCTCCTAAAAAGCATTAGTTTAAATGAGCTATTTACTCAAATCAGTTGTCCAGATAGAACAGAAACTATCTCTCAGAGAACATTGCAAGCAGTTGCTGAGCTGTCACCAGGGAACAGAAATAGCAGGTGAGGGCTCGGAAAATACACAAAAGAAACACCGTCCTAAGGACGCTGGGAGGGTCCTGTCAACAGCCCTCATCCCAATTTATTTCTGGGGTCAAGAGAGTAACAAAGAAACCTCAGGAAATACAATTTAGAAATGACCTCTATTCCAGCTGACTTCTTCTAACCCTGTGGTGTGAAATCTCATGATATTGAATTCCTTCCTACTAGACTTCCTTGTTTCCCATGGATCATAAATACCAGAAGGGCAGGGTTTCTTAGAAGGATAAACTCTGTAGGTAATGATATCCTCATATGTATTTTTGTGAAACGAGGCAGCATCTAAAACCCAAGCAAAAGCTGAAAAACCAAGAAGACGGCTTACTAATCTTGGCTGGCTAGTAAGACGTGGTCTCGGGGAAGTTACATAAACCTTTGTACCTCAGCTTCCTCGGAGGTATTTTTGATACACCACATGGATCCAAAGACACATGGATCAGCAGCAGTGCTGGAAATACAGTACTCGGTTATTATGTTTAGCAACACTGTAAAACAGGCTCCCCAGGTGGCTCAGTGGTAAAGAACCTGCCTGCTAATGGAGGGGAGAGACATGAGTCTGATTCCTGGGTTGGGAAGATCCTCTGGAGAAGGAAATGGCAGCCCACTCCAGTATTCTTGCCTGAGGAGTCTGGTGAGCTACAGTTCATGGGGTCGCAAATAGTCAGACACAACCAAGGGCCTAAGCAACAACAACCCTGTAAAATAGGGTCTCCCTCCTGAGACCCTCAGTCATCTTTAAGAACCCTGGCTGCCTAGCTCAACCAGACACACAGGTACAAGTCTTGTACAGAACACATCAGGGAAAATGGACCATCAAGGAAGGGTCCTCACCCAAATCTGATTTAACCACTGCATTGCTAGAGAAGGGTTTAGGGATATAAAGAAAAGAATGTTACCCACCATTCCAGTTTTATAAGGATCAAGTAACTGGCCACAACCATCATCTACCAACAGTGTGTGCCCTGAGGGGAATTCAGGGTGGAGTAAAACAGCATTCTGGGCTTTGGATACACCAGCCCCTAGATAAGATCCATATAGAAGTAAAAAGTTCAATGCCTCCTGGATTCCTGCATCTTGCCATACATAGACAAACACTAAAATCATTAAGTTAAAATCATTAACTTGAGATGTGTGTTCTTTGTGATTAGCAGTCATCATTGGATGTTTGACTACACAGTTTTGTTTTTTCCAGCAAAAAAAAAAAAAAAAAAGATTCCTATATATCCTGGCTCCTCCCTGACCTCTTCAGAACACTTCATTAGAGATGTCCGAGAGGCTATCTCCCAGGCTAAGCTAAGGTCCCCACATAAAACTTGATTCACAACCTGTACATGGTGCATTTTCATTTCAGTCAAAAAGAAAAAGGTCCTCAGTGTTCAGACCACTTGGAGACCTTGCCTAAGGAAAAAAGTGATGACAGCAAAGGGATGTGTGTGGTGTAAGTTATGACTCCACTCAAACAATGCCCGTCCTGGAAATCCATGGCCAAGCCCAGTGACCACCCCCCCAACACACACACACACACACATACCCTTTACATTTTGGACGAGAGAGCAAGAATGGAAATGGAGGCATTTTATTGGAATTCCAGTGCCATGTCTGTATCTGTCAAGTTTGAAGTTCCTGCAGGAATTCCTTCCCTTTAAAATTCTGTTGGCTAGATCATAGTAGCAGAGAGTCTGATGCTTACTTCCACGTTACAAGGAACCAGCTGGTTCCAGAAGATGGACACTTTCTGCCTTGCATGACTCTGAGATCCTGCTATGACTCCACCAGGTTTTCGAAGCAGGAAAAAGGACACAACCCCCTACACACACACACACACACACCCCACTCCCCCACTAAGGAAGCTTAACTGTAACAGTCCTGACTCACCACCACTCTCCCTGCCCTTTGTCCCATGACTTTATGCTCTCTCCCTGCCAACATGCTTTTCCCCACCCTTTGACGATGGACTTGGCCATTTGACTTACACTGCTCTCCAGGAGGTAAACATTAATGACATAAGCAGAAGACTAAAATGAGTTTGCTCGCCGTGGTTTGTGCTCTTGTATCTCTGCCATCGCCATGAGAAGAGCGTGCCCAGACTAACAGCTGGTTCCAGGGGGAGGAGCAGGGACGCATAGAATACAGCCATACCCGAAGCCCAGACAAGGTCAAGCTGGTTCTCCTCACCCCAACCTACAGTGATGGGGTTAAAGCATACTGCTATATGCTGCTGAGATTTTGTGGTTGCTTGAAACACAGCATTAGTACATCAATAACTAACAATATACCCACCTTAGCAAAAATTAACCTGTAGTTTATGAATTAAAAGTTTGCTTTTAATAGTTTGCCTTGTTTCCTTAATACATAACAAGTCATGAATCTCTGATTTCTCCCATTACACTACAAGATCCTCAAAGCAGGGTCCCATTACATCCCAACACCCAAGATTTATATGCATGACGTCCATACCACGCTCTCAATCCCAGGGGATACAAGAATAAACAACACACAATCCCAGCCATCATCAGCCTGCACCTGTGAACTTTTTCCCATGTAGGATCAGGTCAATGTTCTTTTGCTCAAAGATGATTATAAGGTTTACTTACACAGCTGGAAGTATACCACGTCAGTGATGAACTCTGAACCACTTAAGTGTTCTATGCCTAAGCACAGGTGAACTGGAATCATAACATCTTTCAGTAGTGGAAGGAATTGACAAGACCATTGGATGAGTGGCTTTCAATCTTACCCAATCACCAGAGCTTCTAAATTACAGATTCCTAGTTCTGATCTATAGATATTCAGTTGAATACTGCGGTACGAGGCCCAGATGCTGTGTTGTTAGAAAGGTCTCAAAGTAATGCTGACAAAGATAAGAATTGGGAACCCCCCACCTCTGCTCCCACACCTCATAAAACCCCTCCATCCAGTGACTGAATCTTTATGTTGAGTCTCGCTAAGCATCTGTGATGACAATAACAGACCCAAAAGTGAACGGTGAGGGATTGTTTCCAGATGACCACATGCATCCATCAGATAGTGTTAGCATAATAAACCATTCCACTACTCAGTAGCACGAAACAATAAACATGAGCTACTGCTCATGAGACTATGAACCTGGATCAGTTTGTCTGATCTCTGCTGGACCCGCTCACGGGTCTAAGGTCAGCTGGCTGGTCTAGGATTGCTTCATCCACACGTCTGGTACAAGATCACTATTGGTTGGGGTGGCAAGGGTCTTAGGGCCACAGCAAGTGAGTCCAGGAGTGTCCCTATGGTGACTGGGCTGGATTCCAAGGAGGAAGCAGAAGTCTGAGTAAACCCTGGGAGTTGGCGATGGATGGGAGGCCTGGCGTGCTGCAGTCCATGGGGTCGCAAGGAGTCAGATCTGACTGAGACTGGACTGAACTGAACTGAAGCAGAAGAGTGTGAGGCCTCTTAAGACCTAGGCTGAGGACCAGGACACAAGCACACCTTTCCTTCTGCAAATGTTACAGCCAAAGTCACTTAGGAAGCCAAGCACAGACTCAAGGCCTGGGGAAACAGACTCCACTGCTTGGTAAGAGAAGCTTCAAAGTCCCATCATAGGGACTAGATCCAAAGAGGAAAATAACTGGGGCCATTATCTGCAGTCACTCTATTACACAACCTAATGAGAAAAAAATGTTGGCTCCAGCCAAATGGGATTTCTCAGTGTGGGCCGAAGTTTTCGCCTTCATCTCACAAAGTTCTAAAATCCCCAGCTTGAAGTTCCTTCTGACGTTCCTCATTTCTATCCCTGCCTGCGGGTGCGTGCACGCACACACATCTTAGTTCCTAAGATCTTGGTCTCAGATGAAAGCAAAAGAAATCTACTTACTCTCAGCACATTTTATTTTATCCTTTGAAGCTTTTAAAGATGTGGCTGGGTGGCATGCCACCTTCATGAGGATTTTCTCAGGGCAAGTCTTTCTGTGATGTGTCTTCCTTGTTTAGGACATGCCTACAGATGAAAGGTGACTGAATGATCACCAGGGTTACAGACTCCAAAGGACCCCGCAACATTAACACGAGGAGCAGCAATGCAGAAGAAGTATTACAGAAAGAAAGGGAACACACAAGAGCAGCAGATGGCCTTTAGCAGCAGGAAACTGGAGCTCCCTGAAGATTACAGGCTGAGGCTAATTATATTTTAGCCACCAGCTGCTGGCGAAGCCCTCTTCATTCCCACTTCCCCCCTTGGTTACCCTTGCTCTGTGAATGTTTAAGAAACGCACTAAACTACAGTGGCTGAGCTATGGTTTTTCCAGTGGTCATGTATGGGTGTGAGAGCTGGACCATAAAGAAGGCTGAGCACAAAGAATTGATGCTTTTGAACTGTGGTATTGGAGAAGACTCTTGAGAGTCTCTTGGACTGCAAGAAGATCCAACCAATCCATCCTAAAGGAAATCAGTCCTGAATATTCACTGGAAGGACTGACGCTAAAGCTGAAACTGCAATACTTTGGCCACCTGATGTGAAGAACTGACTCACTGGAAAAGACCCTGATGCTGGGAAAGATTGAAGGCAGGAAGAGAAGGGGACGACAGAGGATGAGATGGCTGGATGGCATCACTGGCTCAATGGACACGAGTCTGCGTAAACCCTGGGAGTTGGTGATGGACAAGGAGGCCTGGGGTGCTGCAGTCCATGGGGTCACAGAGTCGGACACGACTGAGTGACTGACCCGAACAGTGGCTGAATCCACAGCTGTCTTCCCTGACCCCGGCCCTCAGATGTGTGCAGCAGCTATTAGAGCATCCCCACCATGAAGGTGCTACTTTCTGTGTTCTAGAAAAATCAGCACGGCCTTCCGGTGCAATCCACTCGACTTCTCTCCACACCCGCTTCTGAGGTCTGGGGTGGCGGGAGGTGCTAGAGAGAACTGCAGAAACCAGAAAACAAAGGATGGCTGGGGCCAGGCAGGGCCTGAGGCTCTCTGGAGAACACGGGAGAAGGCAGACCCTGCTCAAGTGGAAGGCTGTCCCAAGTGCGTGGTCTGGTTCCCGTTTAACACACTCAGTTTTCATGCGGCTTGCTCGGAGCACTGCTTCAAGGACTAAGAAACAGGAGTGCATGAAAAACACAGTGAAATAAGAAGTGAGAAATTCATCATAGAGATGCCTCAGAAACGCCAAATTCAGGAAGATATCGCACTCGATCTATGAAGAAATTCTAGTAAGTTCTGAAAATGTTTAGAACAGGCTCTCTATAAGAAGAAACGCTGTCCACGCTCTTCGGATCTGTATTCTATTCCTGAGGACTAAATCTGGGAGAGAAGGAGGTTCGCTAAGAATGGTGATGTTTTTATACAGTAATGTTTAGCATCCAAAGCACAAATGCCTATGAGTCAAAATGGCTATCGGTTCTGTTAAGTCCACAGGTGGCCTGGAGGAGCATCTGTTTTTTTCAATCACAACTATAAAGAGTCACAAACTGAAACCTTGCATCACGAGGTAAAATCATCATAAAGGTCCCCACCCTCCCTCCCATATCTTGCTCCCCTAGCCACAAAGTAAGTGGCATTCTTGGATGCCTTCTAATGGCTGGCTGATTGGGCTGCAACCTATGCATTTTATTAATTAGGCAAGGGCAATCTGGAACTGTAAAAAAAGCAAACTACTGGCATTATCACCACAAGAACATTGATAATGACAATGATGACAAATCGGTGATTTCTGTTTAGCAAAAGCCATCCTGTACTTTCCTGAAACATAGAAGCGGGGTATGCTATCTAAGAAGGGGATATTCACCCTGCCTATGCCCCTCCCTACTCCAAAACACACACACACACACACACACACACACACACATACACACAGAGCAACTTCACCCCCTTTGGGTACATCACTTTTCAGGACCATTATTCAGTCCTGCCCTAAAACCCGGGACACGCTAAGCACAGGTGCTCCTTATAGAGAATCCTTTGGTTGCTTGAAGAGCAGCGCCAAGAACTCAGCTGCATTTGCAGACACCTGGACACCAGTCAAACTCTCACATGTGTCTTAGAAGTGCTTCCGGTTTGGGCAATTTCTACTGCAGTTTCCCTTGCCATTTTCCTACAAAATCACTTAGCTCATCATCTCCGCACTCTAATTTAATCACGGTGTAACTCCTCATGGCTATGAAAAGAACAGAGCATCTCAAATATATCATACTGGTGAAGGATCAGAGCTTCCCAGGTGGCTCAGTGGTAAAGAATCCAACTGCCAATGCGGGAGAGGCAGGAGACGCGGGTTCGATCCCTGGGTCAGGAAGCTCCCTTGGAGGAGGAAATGGCAACCTACTCCAGTGGAGAATTCCACAGACAGAGGAGCCTAGCAGGCTACATTCCACAGGGTCGCCAAAAACGTCAGACGCGACTGAGCACGAAGCACGCCCGGTGTAGTACCAAATTCACGAGACACTTACACTAATCTTGACTTTCCTACAACATTTTTCTTGAAATCTCCTTAGGTATTAAAGTTCAGGCAAGGCAAGGACCCAGAGGCAGCCGTTTCGTTCCTTCGCACGCCAGTGCAGTCAACGGCTTGTGTTTAGAATAAGTATTTGGAACTCAGAAGCCTCTGAACAATGAAGCGGTTGGTGGCTCTGAATTACTCTCTCACCCCCAGCAATCGAGGGAGAAGTCCTTGCACCAGCTCCACTCAAACAAACCCTGCTTCCCAACCTCCTCCATTTGCCTCGCGACTCTCCCCTCACAGAAGCCTCCTCACACCACACAAAGGTCTCAGTTTTCTCCCCGAAATACCACATGAATCCCACATTGAACATCTGACTTCTCTCTTCCCAGAGCACCACAGACTTAATCCAACATGCCCACGTTCAGATATCCTTAAGGAGACCGACTTACCTTCTAACCCTTTCACTCAAACCTTTCTGCTGGCATCTTTCATTCAATACTGAAAACAGGGTTTTCCATTTGAGAGGAAATGTCATCTGGGTCTATTTTAAAGCTATGCTAAAGATTCAGCTACATTTCAATGAGTCAGGGGTGCCCACGGATTAAAATACCCACAATTCTTAACCGCCTTTCCTTCTCCAAAAACCTATTTGGTAAGCAATGCCATTTTCTTTCCTACGGGAGCCAAAAGGTAAACTCGACTAACCAGAATTAGAAGGTGAAATTTTGCTCAAGGACCGGCTATCAGATTACAAGTTCTGATAAACCCTGCTGGGAGAAGACTTGCCTTTGTCTTGGGACCACTGAGAAAGAGCCAATCAACCAAGCCAAACACCTCCAATTCTATCCGGAACTCTCCCATCTTAAACTCGAAGGAAAAGGAAAGCCAATACCAAAAGCAAATAGGATGAATGAAGTGGTCCCACTGCTGGCAGCCCTTACCATGGGGGGGCAGAGGCCCCCTGCGGACCCTTGCTGGGGCTCAGGCTCCTCGTGGGTTGCTGGAGGGAGGCCAGGGGTCCAGACGTGGGTGCGGATGGAGGTATGCCGCACGCATGCTGGAACAGGACTCCCTGCCGCCTGCCTGCTGCCTGTCTGCCACTCAGTCCTCCCGTCTGAGTGGGAAGGGCCAAGATGAAAAAAAAACCCTGCAGGTTACTCACTGGCCTTCCCAGGTGGGGCGGGCACACCCAGGAGGAGGGAGAGGCCAGGGGCAGACAGGGAGAACCTTCGGAGATCTTGCTTCAGATTTCCTTTGTGAATACTTCCTGAACTTTAAACTCCATCTGCCCAAGCCTGGGTACTCGGGGAGGCAGATAACACTTGGGGAGTCAGATTCCAAGAGCTTAGTGCAGAGCTTACGTTGAAAAGGTCAGGCTTTTGTGCACATGCTTCCACATGGAACCCTGCAATTTGTTCCTCCTCTGTCCGAGCATTAATCCTAGCACAGAAAATGAGAGGAAGGGGCAACCTAGGTGCAGGGGCCTGGAAAGGCCGCGAGTGGGCAAGCCTGGATGCAATTCAGGGAACGAATTTCTCTTAGGCTCTCAGTTTCAGAGAGGGAAGATTCCTTGCCTTGTACAAGAGGCACATTCTTGAAACAGGTATCAGAAAGTCAAGATTTAAGAAACGGAGGCATGTGGAAAATGCAAGAAACTTGTTACCCGAGGGCTTGGCGGTTGATCAGTCTTGAAGTGAAGCCTTTCATAAATGGAGGGATCCTGCAGTTGACCGAAGGCTTGATGTGCATGAAATGTACTTCTGCAAGATACTATAGGTATAACAAAAGTAAAAAAAAAAAGAAAGAAAAATGCACTGTACAGGTTTCTCTACTGTTGTTGTTTAGTCGCTAAGCTGTGTCTGACTCTGTGACCCCACAGATGGTAGCCCGCCAGGCTCCTCTGTCCATGGAATTTCCCAGGCAGAGGGTTAGCCACTTCCTTCTCTAGGGGATCTTCCTGACCCAGGGATCAAACCCAGGTCTTCTGTATTGGCAGAAGTGATTCTTTACCCCTGAGCCACCAGGGAAGCCCGCAGCTCCTCACAGCCTTTAACATGTGACTATTGTAAATCTCCAAGATCAGGACTTAAAGTGTCATGTTTCATTTTCCAGATGTTTTCTACTTGGGACGAGGAGATCTTTGAGGTTTTGGAAATACAGAGGTGGATTACTGGCATACTTTTCTACTGCTCTGCTACAGTCTGAATGTTTAAGTCCTCCCCAAATTCACATGCTGGAATCCAACACCCAAAGCACAGGTGTTAGGAGGTGGGGCTTTGGGAGGTGATTAGGTCATGAGGGTGGAGCCTCGTGAAAGGTGCTGGGACCTCTCATAAAGGAGCCCTTCCTCCACGTGACGATATAAGAAGTCTGAGACTCGGAAGAGGACCCTGACCTGATCTCAGGCTTCCAGCCTCCAGAACAAAGAGAAATAAATTTCTGTTGCTTATAAGTCACTCAGTCTGTAGTATTTTGTTATAGCAGCCTGATTAGACTAACACACCTTCCTTTTTCTTTTTTTAATTTTTAAACTTAGAGAAAAATTCATGACAAAACATTTCAAGCAGTATATAAGGATAGAAAATAAAAAGTAAATATCTGCCTATTCTAACAACCAGCCCCATACCCCAAAGGTGAGGAATTTCTTATGTATCTGCTTCAGAAATATTTACGTGTGTGAAGCATACATGAATAGCCTTTTAAAAAATAACAACAGGAAAAATAACACGACCGGGATTAAAGTATACAGTATATTTAATATTAAAGTATATTAAAGTGCTGTGGTGTGCGGCCGTCCATAGGGTCACAAAGAGTCGAACAGGACTAAGCGACTGAACTGAACTGATGACGTGTTCTTATATATTCAGGATTTTCCATACAAGCATACAGAAGGGCTACTAGCAAGTCAGAGTCAAAAAACAGTCAAAGGTAGATCTATAGTATGGGATTCCTGCTTTACTAAAGGGCCCCTTACGTGGGTCACAGGACGCTTTGTGACTCAAGGTCAGAATGCCCACTTCCTTTCCCAGCTCTGTCTAAACCCCACCTTGACACCTGCGTACAGGATGGGGAGGACCCGAAGACCGAAACCACACCACCAGTCACCGTGAGCATCGGTAACGATGATAACGCACCTCAGCCGCCACTCTGCACATTTTTTAACGCTTTGCACTTGCTAATTTCACGAAGCCTTACTCTCAACCATGCTATGAAGCGGGGCTGTTACGAGCCCCGTTTTCAGATTGAGAGAGCCACCTTGAAGCGCATATGGATGGAGCACACAGCAAGCGCACAGTAAGTGCTGGTCCGAGATGCTCCCGGTGGGCTTAAAGGTTCTTCTTGCATCACAAGAGAATTGGGGATGAAGCCAGGAGGCTAAGAAAGTAAAGTTAGAGTTGACCTAAGCGAGAATAGACCCCGAGAGAGAGAGAGAGAGAGCAGGCAGAACGGAAGCGGAGCTGCCGCCCTGAGTTTCTTCGGCAAGCCGGTTCCATGGTTCAGTCGCTCAGTCATCTCAGCCTCTTTGCGACCGCACGGACTGCAGCACACCAAGCCTCCCTGTCCATCACCAACTCCCGGAGTTTGCTCAAACTCATGTCCACTGAGTCAGTGATGCCATCCAACCATCTCAACTGTTGTCATCAGCATCAGCTGGTGATGAGGGGCATGCAAATGAGGGGGCGGAATAGTCACTGGGGGAGAAGGAGTTTGGGGCTGTAGTCCCTGTTTTTCATCCCAACTCCATCTTCCCGAGGGGAGGAGGGCTTTTGTCCTTACTCAGAGTAGAAGAGTCACTGCTTTGGTGCCTGATGGGTGTTTCTCATCTGTAAGGCTAATTTTACTGTGATGAGAGCATCACGAGCAACAGGTTACATTTGGATGCGAGAGATTCCTGACTTCTCCCACCTTTCTTTGCCCACTTCCTGGATACTTATCACTCAAAAAATGTGCGGCTTTCTGTCAGTCCAGAGGCTCCTGTTTTTCTTTATCTGCCCAAGGACCCCGGCTGTTGACAAGATACCGTGATCGCCAGCAACCTGGCCCCTGGCCCCTGGCCCCATTTCTCTGCTCATACCTAGCTACTTGCTGGAAGGCCTGAAGTTCTATCCAGGAAATAAACATGACGTTGGCAACCCTGATCTTGGCCACAGTGTAATCCTCATGGTGGTACTAGAAAGTGGGGCCCTAGAAGATGGTAGGAGCTTATGCCTTTGGGGGCATCTCGCCCCTACCCTGCCCTACAACTTAGCATCATTTTCATGCCAAGTGCATTGTTCCTTATCCTTAATTATATTCAGCAAAGACTGTCCATCCAGAAAGAAGTCCACACTAGGCAGAGGTAGCACAGCCCTCCTCTGACAGAGGCACGCATTTAAAAGAGAGAAATGTTTGCTTTGGCTGGTGAGGGGTCAGGAGGGCTGTGGGAAAGGAACCTGCTAGATGGCACCGGAGACGGGGCTTGGGCCCCAGGTCAGCTGCGGATGCTCTGGTCCCATCACAGGCAGGGACCCAGCTTCTTGGTCTCTCGGGTAAAGATATTATCTCCCTCATGAGGCCATGATTGAAGATTAACCGAACGAGTACATAAAATGTTTTTTAAATGGCAGAGTTCCAGGAAACAGCATGAATACCGGGTAGTGAGCATCAGGACTCTAAAGTCGGCGGGGGCGGAGCAGGACAACTGCTTTAAAGGAGGAACTGCTTTGTTTCTCTGGTTCAAGACCCCTCAGCCCCGGGGCTACTCAGCTGTTGCCCCCAGGTCATCAGAATAACTAGTAAGTGAACACAACTCCAGTAGGAAATGGACCAGCTTACTTTTATGTGGATGCTGATTTTTTTTCCCTTCATTCCTTTAGATTTTATCAACTCTTCTGAACTACTTCCTTTTGGCAGAACTATTTTAAATCTTTTGTTATGGAAAAATTCAAACATATGTAATAATAGAGAGAAAAGTGTAACAAACCGTCATGTGTGTAGATCACCAGCTTCAATAATTATCAATGCATTCAAATGCTGTTTCACCCATATCCCTACCAGAATGGAATAAGCACATTCCAATATCATATCATTGTATTCAAAAACATTTCTGCATGTATATCCAAAAGATAAGGAATATGTTTGCAAGAATACCCAAAAGTATTACATCAGAAAACTATAATCACTTAATATTATCCAATATCTAGTCAGTATGAAAATTTCTCCAAACACCTCAAAGAATTTTTGGTTCCTTATTCAAATCAATCCTGTAATTAGTTGGCAAATGTTGCCTTTTTTATATAAAAGCTCTTTTTTTTTAATCTTTCCATGTTTATTTTCTTCCAGGCAATTCATTAAAGAACCTGGTTCTTTTGTCATATAGATTGTCCCACAATCAACATTTTGATGATACTGTGATTTAACAGATTCCTCCACTTCCTGCGTTTCCTATGAATTTATAGTTAGATCTAGGGACTCGCAAATATTCAAGATTTAATTTCTGGATAGGATAGCAAATTGGCAGGTGGTCTTATGTCCTTCCATCAGGAGGCAATTCATATTGACTACCTCTGGTTTTGTGAGCTTAGCAACCATTGAGAATCAGGGCCTAGTTATAACTGCATAAAGATTGGAAAATGGTGATTTTTTTTTCCTCATCACTTCACTCATTACTACTTCTTATTAACTGGGTGCTATCATTATTAAAGGTTTACATTTGTCTGAAAGTATATATTTCCCACTTCTGCTTTTGGCCATCAGGTGATATGTAACACAATATATCAGTTCATTTCTGTTTACATATTTTATTACAATCTATTATACTGAAAAGATGACCTAGTTTTAAAAATACTCTGCTAGATTTCTGGGGAAAGCAACTGGGAAGCACTATCCAGAAATCTTCACTCCAAGGGTAGGAAAAACACAAGTCCACAGTACATCATTCAGGTTCAAACTTGATTCTTGTGAGCACGTTTCAGTCAAAGTTTAACAGTTTTACACCCAGTTTTTTCATCTATAAAATAGGGATATAATACCACCTTTGTGGAATTTTGTGAGGATCCATGATAAAGTATGCAAAGAGCCTGTTCCCGTGTCCAGAAAAAAAGTAGATGCCCCATAAAATGCAGTTACTACTGGTTTCAGTGCTGTCTTCCCCAGACCCAGCACAGAGCCTGGCCAACAGGAGTCACTCAATAAATGCTGGATGAATGAATGAAGGACTGCTGGGCTTACCTTGTCCCAAGTTGATGATGGCTGGAAGATGCTGAGAATATAGAAATGAATGAAACAAAGTCTCTGCTCATTGATTGGCATTTAATCGTGTGAAGGAATGGAGATGGGCATTATTTGTTTCAGGATAATTACCCCAGTTGGCCACTTAGAATGATAAACCAGTACTATTATTACCTTTGACTTGGCCTGAAATACACTGAACATTTATCTAGCACACTGGGCTCAACTGTATCTTCCCAAAAGACAGGCTGATGAATGTGAGCTTATCTGGAAACACAGTCTGTGCAAATGTAATCTGTTTAAAATGAGGCTTCCCTGATGGCTCAAATGGTAAAGACTCTGCCTGCAATGCAGGAGACCCAGGTTCGGCCCCTGGGTCAGGAGGATCTCCTGGAGAAAGGAACTGCTATCCATTCCAGTATTCTTACCTGGAGAAGTCCATGGAAAGAGGAGCCAGGCGGGCTACAGTCCAAAGGGTCGCACAGAGTCGGACACGACTGAAGCGACTTAGCAGCAGAGTGGGTTTTTAATCCAACCACTGGTGTCCTGACAAGGGACAGGGAGACTCAGATACATAGGGAAAACCATGGAGAGATGGATTCAGAGGTTGAAGTTATGCTGCCATAAAACGAGAAATGCCAAGAACTGCCAGTAACTATCAGAGGCTAAAAGAGGCAGGAAAGGACTCTTCCTTGCAGTCTTTTGAGAGAGCACGGCTCTCCTGACACACTGACCCCAGGTTTCTAGCCTCCAGAATGAGGAGAGAATGAATTTCTCTTGTTTTAGGCCACCCAGTTTGTGGTAACTTTTTTTGGGCAGCTCAAGCAAGCTAACACACCAGGGAAACCCAGACCAAAGATCTGGACCAGTCAGCCTACTTGTGGCTCCAACTGTTTAGTGGGATAAAGAGAGGAGAGGAGAGGGAGGGGGTCCTGGACAGGAGAACCTGGATCAGTTTTAGCTCATCTTACATCAGCAGGGCCCAGGACTGACTCAAGGGGGCTGTGCAAGCACCAACAGGTAAGCCTGCTTTACCTGAAAAGCAGGGAGACGGACAACACAGACCTCGCTGACACAGAGACCTTGGGAATGAGACTGCTCTTTGTGAAGTCTGGCAAGGGAGATACTAACATCCTCTTCCACAGGTTAAAGGGGGAAGCACAAACACCTTCAGGCACAGAGGGAGAAGCCCTGTATCCTAGGCACCCACCTCTCTACCCTTTGCATGCATCTCGGGAAGGCTCAATGGCCTAACATAAAAGCTGCCAAGCGCTCCGTAGTTACCCAGCCTCTGCCACCTGAGCCCTGAGCTCTGAGTGCCATGCAGAGCCTCTGCTGCCCACACCCTCATAAAGAACTCAGCCTGGGAGAGGTGCTGGTCTGGTGCTCTTTATAAAGTCCTTGTCTGGATACTGGGCTTCCCTGCTGGCTCAGCTGGTAAAGAATCCACCTGAGATACGGGAGACCTGGGTTCAATTTCTGGGTTGGGAAGATCCCCTGGAGAAGGGATAGGCTACCCACTCCAGTATTCTGGGGCTTCCCTTGTGGCTCAGCTGGTAAAGAATCCGCCTGCAATACAGGAGACCTGGGTTCCATCCCTGGGTAGGGAAGATCCCCTGGAGAAGGGAAAAGCTACCCACTCCAGTATTCTGGCCTGGAGAATCCATGGACTGTCTGGTCCATGGGGTCACCAAGAATTGGACATGACTGAGCGCCTTTCACTCTCACTCGTCTGGACACTGGGGTAGGAACTAGTGGCCTGGCCATTCACAAACGCCCATGCAGCCCCCTTGCTGTGCCAGGTGCTGGGCTCAATGCTGGAGGCTAAGAATGAACTACCACTTTTGATAAATTAATTATCTTAGAGATGAGGGATTCTCAGTGGGTCAAGAATCCGTCTCCAAAGCAGGACACACGGGTTGGATCCCTGGGGTAGGAAGATTCTCTGGAGGAGGAAAATGGCAACCCACTCCAGTATTCTTGCCTGAAAAAATCCCGTAGACAGAGGAGACTGGTGGGCTACAGTCCTTGGGGTCGCAAAGAGTCGGACACGACTGAAGTGTATGGGGTTAGGTAGGGCTCCTTTTCTTCCTCTTACAATCTCTTTTAATTTTATAGTAATGTTTCATAATAAAATACTTAAAACTCTGATCTAAGTTTAAAAAGAGATGTGGGAAAAGCTACCACACGGGTATGTGATTCTATGAATGTAGTTTATATATACATGCATATCCCCCCTGCACACACACATACACACACACACGTGCACACACAGGCACGCACATACACTGCTCAATCTTCCCACAAGGCAGAGCACTAGGAACCTAGGAATACAGCGCCCGCCCTCCAGTCTACCCTCCTCCTCACCGCACTGCCTACCACCAGGTCAGCAGCACATGATTCAGTCCTTAATTGGTGGCTAATTATCTCAAGTGTGCACATCTTATTTCCCCAGATGAGCTCCCCGAGGGCAGGAATCACCTCCTTTCAGCCCATCTGTTAGGACCTGCTCAAAAGCCCACCAGGATCAGTAGGCCTTACACACTGGACCGTGCAATAGATGTCTCTGGACCTTCCTGGAAAACAAGGCAGGACGAGCTGCCTGGGGATTATATTTGGGCAAGGAAGGAAGCAGAAGAGAGCGGGACTGAGAGCTCTGCTCACATTCAGGGTCGGCTTATTCATGGGCTATTGGTTCACCCTGAAATGGCACCATCAAGACCACGGGGCAAAACATGCAAAGGAATTAAGAGAGAGCCACCTGGGAGGCACCAGCACCTGGGAAACAGATGTGTGTGCATGCCTGTGTGCACGTGTGTGCCTGTGTGCATGCACACGGGCATGTGTGCATGACATGCATGCAGGCTACCTGGCACGTGTACAACACTGGAAGGCTACAGCAAATAAAAGCCTCCATGGTGGCTTCTGGAATTTTATTGCTCCTTCAGGACTGCCATGGATTCTTCGGATGCTTGCTGGAAGCACCCAGGATGATTTAGCCCCAAACGTCTTTGGAAATGTAGAGTACCAGCTGCCAGCCCTGCTACTGTGGCTCAGCGGCAAAGATTCGGAAAGAATCTGCCTGTGATGCAGGAGACGCATGTTCGATCCCTGGGTCGAGAAGATCCCCTGAAGACGGGAATGGCTACCTGCTGCAGTACTCTAGCCTGGGGAATCCCATGGACAGAGGAGCTGGTGGGCTCCAGTCCATGGGGTCGCAAGGTCAGACACGACTGAGCGACTACAGCAAGCACGTGGGCCAGACTCAGCCAAGTGCTTTATGTCTGCTCCTCCATGTATCCCACGCAGAGGCTCTGCCTCTGGGTAGTACCATCCCTGGGTCAGTGGCTGGGAAACCGCCACGAAAGCGCAGATCCCCTGTTCTGGTGATGCCTACATAGATTTCCTGCATGACTGCAGTTCAACGCTGCCAGGAGGGAGGGGAGAGCACAGTGCTAAGGGACGCTGTGAGCCCCAGGCCCTTGTTCTCCTCTGCCTGCATCCACCAGGCAGCAGTATGAGCGAGGAGCTTTGACCAGAGACCCTGAAAAGACTGCACAAAGCCGCCTCCGTGCATCTCTCTGTCCTTGGGCAGAAGGGGAAAGAGAACCTCCCTGAAGCTGCTGAATGAGGGTTAAAAGCTGATGACCCTATATGTGAGACAGCAAAAGAGACATGGATATAAAGAGCAGACTTTTGGACTCCGTGGGAGAAGGCGAGTGGGATGATTTGGGAGAATAGCACTGAAACATGTATATTATCATATGTGAAATAAATTGTCAGTCCAGGTTCGATGCCTGAGACAGGGTGCTCAGGGCTGGTGCGCTGGGATGACCCTGAGGGGTGGGATGGGGAGGGAGGGGGAGGGGGGTTCAGGACGGGGGACACATGGACACCCCTGGCTGATTCATGTCAATGTATGGCAGGAACCACTACACTATTGTAAAAATAATTAGCCCCCAATTAAAATAAATAAATTCATAATGAAAAAAAAAGCTGCACCCTCCTTCCTCTCCATACAGAGCGGCTAAGGGAGGTGAGAGCCATAGAAACCAAACAAAAGGCTCCCAGGAGCCCACACAGCCTCCCCGACTGCTGCCAGCCACCGTGGGAAGGGGAGGGGGCGGCCCACCTTCCTTCACTCCTCAACAGCTTAATGCAGATGGAGGCTGTCATCTTCCCAAGGAACAGACTCCAGGGCTGGCTGAGAGCAAGCGAGTGTTATCCTCAGGGAACACAGCAGACAGATTCTCCTTTGAACCCAAAAGTCAGCGACAGAATGGATCACAAACATGTGGATGGGGTTCTAACTCCCCCCCCCCACCTAATCTAAGGTAGCTGGGTTTCTCTCAGAACCTCCCCCATCCACCCACCCACCCTCACCCCCAACCACCAGCCTCACAAAACCAAACTCCCAGGAAGTTATCCCACGTCACAGCAGGGGAGAGGCGAGGCTGGGAGGCAAGCGACTCTCCCTGGGGTCCTGCCACAGACAGCACTCTCAGGCCACGTCCCCTGGGGTTCCACGGTAATGGGCGGGTCTGTCTGACAGCATCTATTAGCAAATGAGAATATCCAGCCTGCTGTGCAGATTTAAGAAGATTGTGAAAAATATCATGATCACACTCTAAAATGTCCAAGATGCTGAGCACATCAATGACCCAAAAAAGGCAAGTACTTTACATACATCATAAGCAAGCACTGTTTTTTAGCCCAGCAAAGAAAACAGAGCCATTTCCTTGTTGGGCTTATTTTATTTATACCCTTTAAAATCACTCTTCTGGGGATATAAATTCCAGGAAAGAAGTCATCATTTTTTTTGGACATTAAATATATTTCACTGTTGAGGTCTCCAAATGGACTTGAGTGTATTAAACCTACCTCAGTGCCTGGGACTTCTTTTGTCATCTTTGTAGAACTAAGGTGAAAGGTAAACTATTCAAGTAAACAGATTAGAGTCAACTGTTTCTGGGACTGAGGCTGTCTGGCTCTTTTCAAACAGGGAAGGAACTGTCATACAGAAAAGAGACGATCTATCCTTTATCGATCCAAGGCATGGTGATAATAACTATAATAATAATAATTATTATTATTATCACTATTATACTGGAAGAGCTGACATGAAGCATACTTACAGTATCAAGCAGTTTTCTAAAAGCATTAAATACATTTTTCAGTCTTCTCATCGAACCTATGAAATAATTAATACTACTATGATTGTTCTGTGGTTTCCCTGGTGACTCAGCAGTAAAGAATCTGCCTGCAATGCAGAAGATCCAGTCTGATCCCTGGATTGGGAAGATCCCCTGGAGGAGGGCACAGTAACCCACTCCAGTATTCTTGCCTGGAGAATCCCCACAGGCTACTAATGCTACAGTCCATGGGGTCGGACACACACAGAGTTGGACACGACCGAAGTGCCTGAGCATGCACATACATGATTGTTCTAATTTCGTAGACGAAAAGAAACTGAAGCTCAGGAAAGTTAAGTGTCTTGTACAGGGTCAAACTGCTCATAAGTACAGAAGCCAGCGTTCAACCCCAGCAGTGGGTGGCTTGAACATGGAACGGGCTGCCTGTCTAAGGAGGGCATCCCTCAACGTGAGGTGTTCAGGCAGTGACCGCTGTACCAAGGACTCATATACACGCTACTCGTTTAAAATGGAGAGCCTATAAGGACCTACTATATGGCACAGGGAACTCTCCTCAGTACTCGGTAATGACCTATATGGGCAAAGAATCTAGAAAAGAGTGGATACATGAACATGTAACATGGATTCACTTTGCTGTACACCAAGACTAACACAACACTGTAAATCACCTTGACTCCAAAAAATTTATTTTTCAAAGCTTCACTTAGAACATGGGCTAACTACCGGCCGTGGTCCCCAGTGATACTCAGTTCTTCACATTCCGTTACTTTGAGCTGCGAAGTAGTTACGCTGAGCAGGTGTCGCCATGGCCAAGCTTCAGATGAAGAAACAGAGGCTCGGAGGCATTAAGGGATTTCTCAAAGCTGGATCACTGCTAAGTGGGAGAGCGAAGCCTCCGAACGAGCTCTTCGTACTCCTAGCCCAGGGCTCACTCCAGCATCCCAGGGCTCCACACCACTGGAGACGACGTGCAGGGGAGGATGGGCTTGGAGAAAACGTGGTCAAGGGCCATGGTCAGCACTGCACATGCGCGGCCCGGGCAGAGGGTGGTGGAAGGGCACCCCGGAGGCTTCTTTAAAATGGGGGACGGTGACAGCTCCACAGTGGCATGAAAATGACCAAGGGGAAAGGAGACGATGCCCGGCCTTCCAAGGGTGAGGAACTTAGGATCACAGAGGAGGAAGGGAAGCCAGACAGCCTTCGGACAAGAAGGCACAAGGAGCAGGTCTTCCCCAGGGGTTAAAGACTCTGCCTGCATTATGGGTTTGAGCCCTGGGTCAGGAAGAGCCCCTGGAGGAGGGTGGCATCCCACTCCAGTGTTCTTGCCTGGAGAACCCCATGGACAGAGGAGCCTGGAGGGCTACAGTCCACTGGGTCACAAAGAGTCAGACACGACCGAAGTGACTTAGCATGCATACAAGTACAAGGAACACAAGGATGGGTAAAGAAGGTGAGCTACTTTCTCAGCGTCTACAAGAGTTTGAAAGAAACAGGTGACTGAGGAGCGAGCGTGTGCTCAGTCACTCAGGTCGTGTCTGACTCAGGCGCCTCTGTCCGTGGAAATTTCCAGGCAAGACTACTGGAGCAGGTTGCCATTCCCGACTCCAGGGGATCTTCCTGACCCGGGGATCCAACTCCCATCTCTTGTACCTGCTGCACTGGCAGGCGGATTCTTGACCGCTGCGCCACCTGGGAAGCCCAGGATGGAGTCAGTGAATGAGAGAAAGGCGAAGGAGGCGGGCAGAGGGGTTCTGGCCTCAGACAGATGACAAGCGACAGCAGCAGCGGGGATGGGGGAGACTGGGGATCGCTAGGGGTGGGGGCTCTCACAGGAAAGGAGTAGCTGCTGCAGAAGCTGGGGAACCTTCCAGAGGTTCCATGTCCTAGTCCCAAAGCTCTAACTGGAATATTAGCATGAGGATGGGAGCAGCACTGTGAGCTTTAGATGAGACGATGTGTATAGAAGTACCTGATGGTGCCTGGCAAAGAGCAGGGGCCTGATAACTTTTTGCTGAAATTAAAGTTGAGTCCTGTAGACCTTCCTTGGTGGTAAAAGTGTCCGCCTACAATGTGAGAGACCCGGGTTCAATCCCTGGGTTGGGAAGATCCTCTGGAGAAGGAAATGGCAACCCACTCCAGTATTCTTGCCCGGAAAATCCCATGGACAGAGGAGCCTGGTGGGCTACAGTCCATGGGGTCGCAAAGAGTCAGAGATGACTGAGCGACCTCACTTTCACTTTCCTGTAGACCTTAAGAAATTTTCTCCTCTCTGTGGACTTGTGTCTTTCAGCCAAATACTTACAGTGTATACTGTTACGGGCACTGTGTTCAAGGCGATCTAAGAATGGATCAGAGGTTGACACAGCTTTCAGTCTCAAGGCACACTGACAGAGACTATACTGCAAGCTGATGGCAGATATTCACCTGTTCAGCAAATAATCACTGAGCATCTGTTCTGTGCCAGGTACTTGGTGATGTACACAGTGACAACAGAAAGTCCCTTCGAACAAGGAGCTCGTACGCAGCTAACAGACGATCAGAAACTGACAAATGTCATCAAGAGAGGTTAAGTGCAATGGAAAAATACAAAACAGGGTAGGGAGACAGAGCAAGGACAAGAGCACGGGAGGCTCTGTGTTTGATGGGGTGTTCTAGGGAGGCCTCCCTGAGGGGGCAACCGAGCAGAAACACGAATGCAGTAAGGGTGGAAGGTGTGAGACCATCTTGAAGAAGAGTTTTTCCAGATAGAGGGATTAGCAAGAGAAAGAGTCCTGAGGCAAAGAACAGCACATGAGCCAGTTCTCTATGAATACGATAAAGCAGAAAGGAGTAAGGGATACAGTGGAGCTGCTGTGGTAGAGACGTTACTCCTGCTGGGGGAGTGTTGGTGTATTTCGGGAAAGCATGATGAGGAACCAAGGCAGGCTTCCTGGAGGTGCTGACATCTGAGATGGACCTTGATTGAGGGACCGTATGGACCCATGGCAAAAAACACTGTCAACCAAACCCCAAAGAGAGGAAAACAGAGTATGTGCGTGGGGAACAAAGAAGCATTTGGTTTAGATGGACAATGCAATTGATAGATGGTGGTGGCTGACAATCAGGCAGGAAAGGTAAGACCAAAATATGGAAGGAGAGATAAAGAGAGAAAGGGAATCATATTTATATGATTTCACTTAGTTATTACTTATTTCAGTGAATAATCATCTTTTCCATTAGATGAAATAAATATTTCTCTTAGTAAGTAGCTCCCTACATACACCACTAAGCTCATTTAAAGATGATGAACTGTGGGACTTCCCTGGTGGTCCAGTGGTTAAGACTCCTTGCTCCCAAGGCAAGGGGCAAGGGTTCTATCCCTGGTCAGGGAACTAAGATCTCTCGGACCAAAAAAAAAAAAAAAAAAGAACTGAAGTCAGGTTAAACCTGAGAATGAGTCACGGATGACAGAGAAAGGAGGTCAGAGTTTAGGCAACAAAGTCCTAGAAGGTTTGTGAACATAGGCAGCACTGTGCCACCCTGGAGTGAATACAGTGTGGACGGAGGCTGCAGGATCAGAGACAAGCAAATGATGGTACAGACCTCAGACTGCCAACTTCTGGGAGTGCCTTCTTTCTTTTGAAGAGTTGGCCCCTCCACAGCCCAGGATGAGAAACAGATACGGCACTCGGACTATACTCATTATATTACATAATTTTATGCATGGTATTTTAGCATCCCCAGATTTTTGCATTCACAGGGGCTCCTGGGGTCCCTGTAGAGGTCAGTGTGCAAGCATGTACGCTTGGTCATGTCCGACTCTTGTGACCCCGTGGACTGCAGCCCACCAGGCCCCTCTGTTCATGGGACTCTCCAGGCAAGAATATTGGAGTGGGTTGCCATCCCCTACTCGAGGGGATCTTCCCAACCCAGGGATCAAACCAGCATCTCTTGCAACTCCTGCATTGGCAGGTGGATTCTTCACCAACTGCCCCTCCTGGGAAGCCTGCAGAGACAAGGGGATGACTATATTCCCAATGTCACAGGGCACAGTGATCGGCCTATATTGAGTTGCTAGTAGTTGATTAATAGCCCACCCAAATATGAAGTTCAGAACCAAGAAAGGCAGAGACCTGCTCGATGTAGTACTCTTTTCCTTGTGACTCATGTTCTGGACAACAGACTCAGGGCTGTTGTTTTGGACCTGCCCAAAGAAAGCAGGGCATTTGAACTTTTCTAACTGTCAAAAGGCAAAGTATCAAAAAGGTCCTCAAACTTCGAAAAGCTGGATTTGTTTTTTTAAAATAAAACAAAATAATACAAATTGCGGTATAACAATATAATACAGCACTACTCATCAATAGAAAGGAATGAATTACTGATACATGCAACACAGATGAACCCCCAAATAACAATGTTGTGTGAAAGAAGCCAAATTACAGGAACTTCGGTAGGATTCCATCTAGACAAGATTCTTAAAAATGCAAGCAAGTCTGCGCAGGCAGAGTAGGGGGTGTCTGGGGCAGGATTTGGGGGTGGGGATGATTAAGGAGAAAAGGAGGATTACAAATGGACACCAGGGACTTTCGAGGGTGGCAGATTCGTTCATTATCTTGATTATGGGGATGGCTTCACTGATGTGGACATGTGTCCAAGCTCATCACACTGTACCCTTTGAATGTGCTTCGTTTATTGTGTGTCTGTTATACCTTCATAAAGCTGGAGGAAAAACAGAATGGTCTGTCTGCGAATCTTAAACAGAGCCCCTACGATCAGGGGAGAACTACACATTTCCATGAACTTTGTAGCACAGATCTCGTGTATTCACCAACAGCCGTGTTCTCTGTTTTCTGGGCATGAAGCAGGACCATGTTGTCCAGCCTCTCTGGCAGGAAGGCACAGCCAGGCCTTGAGTTCTGGCCGGCAGATTTTGCACGCCCACCTCCCGTCTGCCACCTAAATGGATGAGACTCTGAGTGCAAGTGGGTCTCCGAACTCTGGAGCACAGCACCCCGTCACCAGTACCCACGGTGGCGAGAATGAGAAATAAACCTGAACTCTGCTGAGCCACTGAAATCTTGGGAGATGCTAGAGCAGTTAGCCTCCTCGCCAGGGCATCGTATAAATTACTTAAATATCATTATGTATCTCAATACTTGACATAAAGTATATAAAATATATATGACATATAAGACAAAATATATCATTAACACATGTATTGTACAATACATGCGTGCGTGCTCAGTCACATCTGACTCCTTGAGACCCCACAGACTTTGGCCCACCAGATTCCTCTGTCTGTGGGATTATTCTGGCAAGAATACTGGAGTGGGTTGCCATTTCCTACTCTAGGCATATTCCTAATACCAACACTACTATTGGTAGCAGAAGAGAGAGCAAATCATTGGAACTTAATAAGCCTTAGTTTCATCCTTTGTGAAAAGGCAGGACGTTTTTCTTATCTCATGGATTATAATAAAGACTGAATAAATTTATATATGTATTTGCAAGCTTTTTGAAAACAAGTGTGTTTTTAACCTACAATATAATTACCTTAACTGCCATTACAAATGTTTGTATTTGATAGCCTTAGGCCAAGCTCACGGTATTACTCCCATCCAGGACCAAGTGACTTTTCTTTGTTCCAAATCAGATAGGCTCAGCTCCAGCAAGTCCCTCATATTTGATATAATCTTAGCAGCCAGAGGATGAGATGGTTGGATGGCATCACCAAGTCAACAGACATGAGTTTGAGCAAGCTCTGGGAGTTGGTGATGGGCAGGGAAGCCAGGCGTGCTGCAGTCCATGGGGTCACAGAGTCGGATATGACTGAGCAACTGAACTGAATCGAAATGAACTGAGAAGCCATTACCTGAAAACCATTCATTGGGATAATTCTTAGCAATAATAATTATGCTAAGCAATAATGTTAGCAATTCAGGAATAGCAAATGAGAGCAACCAGGTGCCGACGGGGCCCAGACATGCCCAGTCACAGAACTCCACTCAACTCCCAAGATTCCTTCCAGACTCGTCTGCGTAGCACTACCATATGAAAGGGAGAGTGCTAGTCGCTCGAATAGTCTTGGGTTTAGGGATAGCAGTAGTTGTGTCCAGTTCTTTGCAACCCCACGGACTATGGCCTGCTAGGCTCCTCTGTCCATGGACTTCTCCAGGCAAGAATACCGAATGGGTTGCCTTTCCCTTCTCCGGGGCATCCTCCCAAACCAGTGAGTGAATCCAGGTCTCCCACATGGCAGGCAGATTCTGTACCATCTGAGCCACCAGGAAAGCACTACCACACGTACAATAACAAAAAGTTCTGCCTATAACACTACATTTCAAGTGGGTGAGATCAGACTTCTTCATTGAATGTCACCTCTTCATTTTGGAATTAGGGACGTCAGTCTAAGTTATGCCAGAGTAATAGACACTCCAAACTCCTGGGCACTTACAATTATGAGATCTATTTTTCGCATAACATCCATCAAGAATTAGCTAAGCTCGGTCCACATTCTTCTGAGGCTCAGACCGAAACGTAGCCCCGTCTCATCTGAGCATTCATGGGAACTGCCCGAGCAGTTCTGACTCAGGCCCATGTAACAGATATCCAAGTATCTCAAAGCAAGGACCAAGCTAAAACTGTTTAATAAAGTATGTCTCATCCTCCAGGACCAATGCATGTTCAGACCAATCAGAAGGCCAAGATGGAATTGTGCCTTCCTAGCCTCCTCAGAGCATGACACAGAAACCTCTCTGTGCAGCTACAAGAGACCCCTGGCCAGAGGGTCACTCCCTTCTCTCTCCCCTCCCCCTGCCCCCTCCATCCCCCACTGTCCTCAGCTCCAGGCTTTACTCCCAGCCCCTGCAGGCCTGGGGTTGTGCACGCCCACAGTGCGGGCTGCATCAGGGCCGCACAGATCTGGGAAGAGATCAGAGAGCAGGCCCACGGCTACCTAGGCAAAGGATTCTAGAGTCCTGGGTATGTGGACTGTGGTCTAGAAGCTGCAGTGTGGGGACAATTGAAGCCAGAGAAAGCACCAAAACCAGGTCTAACCCAGGGTCTGGGGGCACCTCTGAAGCAGAACGGGTGACTTTGACAAAGGGAAAAGCACATGGACATTTATGCTGGAAATGTGACTTCCACCTGCATTGCACTGGCCAAGAAGCAGATCCCGTGGTCAAGCCTGACATCAATGGGGCAGGAATATCATCCTGTTGCAAAGGGGCCTCTGTCAGGGGAAGGGATCAGGAATGTTTTGACCCATGATACAGGCCTTTGGTTTTTATTGCATTTTGCTTTATTGTACTGTACAGAGGTTTTGTTTTTTTAACAGATTGAAGTCTTGTGGTGTCCCTGCATCTAGCAAGTCAATTTTCCAATAGTATTTATTTGCTTACTCTGTGTTTCTGTGTCCTGTTTTGGCAATTCTCACAATATCTCAAACTTTTTCATTATTACATGGTTATGGTGGTCTGTGATCAGTGATATTTGACATTAATATTATAATTGCAGATGTGGTGGAAATGGCAAGAGAACTAGAAATGGAGCCTAAACATGTGACTGAACAGCTGTCATCTCATAATAAAACCTTAATAGATGAGGACTTGCTTCTATGAAGAGCAAAAAAAGTGGTTTCTTGAGATAGACACTCCTCGTGATGAAGATGCTATGAAGACTGTTGACATGGCAACAAAGGATCCTGAATATTAGGTAACCTTAGTTGATAAAGCAGCAGGAGGGTTTGAGAGTACTGACTCCCATTTGGAAAGAAGTGTTACTGTGGGTAGAATGCTATCAAGCCTGCTACAGAGAAATCATTTGTGAAAGGAAAAGTTAATCAATGTGGTAAACGCCATCGCTGTCTTAGCAAGCTGCTGGAGCCATCCCAACCTCCGGTCAACGTCGAGGCAAGACCCACCACCAACAAAAAGATGGCAACTTGTGAAGGCTCGGGTGAGGACTAGCATTTTTAGTAATAAAGTATTTTTGACATTTTTATTTATCTTTTATTAATTTGGCTGCACCAGGTCTCAGCTGTGGCATGAGGGATCTTCAGTCTTCCTTGGAGCATGCAGAATCTTTAGTTGCAACAAGGTATCTAGTTTCCTGACCAGGGATTGAAGCCAGGCCCCCTGCATTGGGGGTATAAGCCACTGGACCACCAGGGAAGTCCCCAAAAAGTATTTTTTAAATTAAGGTTTCTATCTTGCTTTTTAGACATAATACTATTGCACACAAAACAGACTCTAGTATAGTGTGACTATAACTTTTACATATACTAGGAAACCCCAAAATTTGCATGATCTACTTTATTGCAATATTCACTTTACTGCAGTGGTCTGGAAAGGAACCTGAAATATATCCAAGGTCTGCCTGTATAATCTTCTTTCTTTAGACACCAGTTGTTGTTGTTATTGTTGCTGTTGTTTAGTTGCTAAGTCATGTCTGATTCTTTGTGACCCCATGGACTGCAGCATGCTAGACTTCTCTGTCCTCCACTGTCTCTCAGATTTTGCTCACATTCAGGTCTGTTGGGTCGCTGATGCTGTCTAAACATCTCATTGTCTACCGCCCCCTTCTCTTTTGCTTTCAATCTTCCCCAGGATCAGGGTCTTCTCCAATGACACCAGACACCAGTACTGAGGGTTCAAAGAAGGTGAGCAAAACCCAGGAGTTGAAAACAAGGATTAACAGCTTACAACTGGTTGCTTTCTCAATGCCTAATGCCCTGCCAGAAGCAGACAGTGTAAGGGAGGTGGGGGGACTGAAAGAGGCCAAAGTGGAAAATGCCCCCACAATCCCAGCATCCTCTTTGGGAAAAGGACAATTACTTGGCAAAAGGGGAGCAGCAAGTCTCCCGGGATACATTCTGGCTCAAATGAAGAACGTGTTGCTTGAGGCAACCAATTTGTACAAACAAACCAACCCTGATGAGGGGGAGAGGGCCCTCATGAAAGGAACCCTGGCACTGGCTCCCTGCCCCATCCAGCCTCTCTCTCACCCCAGCTTCCCTCCCACCCCTTTTCAGGAAAGCTTTTCCTTCCTGATTCTAATTCTGCAGGAAAATGCCATAGACACAAGTGGTTTCCCCAAGCTTACTGATGAGCCCACCCTTCAGTCAATAAGAAGAAAACAAATATAAGAAACTGACTTTCTCTAAAGGTAGTTTACAAAAATTAGCCAGGGACATAAAGTAGGACTTCATTGGGGTTCCATTTAGCCATTATTCCAAAACATGAAAGAATTTTCCTCCAGTAGACTAAGTCCCGGCTCTAAAACAAGAGGAATTCTCAGAACCACTTGCTAATGCCACCATCATAACTACTCCTTATTTTATTCCAGAAACTTTATCTTCCATATCTCACAGATCCTTCAGAATAAACCTGCAAGCTCAGAGTTACCATTATTATTTCCATTCTACAGCTGAGGAAACTAAAGGTCACTGAGGTTAAAGAATCTGCTGGATGTCACAGAGCAGAGAAGCAGCAGGACTGATGTTTGGTCTGTCAAACTCAGAAGATTGTGGCTTTCCATTACACTATATTTACTTCCTGCAAAGAATAAGCAACTAGCATTATGCTAGTGAGAAATCAAACACAAGTGCGTGACAGCTAAACCTGAAATTCTAGCCTCCCACACAAAACAAAAGAGGCTAGCACTCAACCCCCAAATAAGCCAGCCTCCAAACGAACACATATATCACACAAGAAATTTTAAAATGCTCCAGTAACATGTCTAATTTTCTAAATGGAAGTATTTCCATTCTTACTTTTTCTGATTTTTAGGACTATCTATGGTTATTATAATCTAGATCCTCCAGAAATAAATGCAGTAAGGAATGAAAAGTCCACTACCCCAACATAACCAACATTCGCAGTTTGGGCTATATCCCATTAAATTTGTTTTCTATATAATTAGAATTATAAATACACAGACATACACACAAATATAGCAAAAGTATATATAGACTGGGGCTTCTGTGGTAGCTTAGTCGTTAAAGAATCTGCCTACAATACAGGAGACCTGGGCTGGAAAGATCCCCTGGAAAAGGGCATAGCAACCCACTCCAGTATTCTTGCCTGGAGAATTCCACAGGCAGAGGAGCCTGATGGGCTACAGTCCACGGGATTGCAAAGAGTTGGACACAACTGAGTGACTAACACATACATATATAGACCAGTATAACAAAATGATTATACATCCTATTCTCTAGGCTGCCTTTCCAGTTAATATAATTGGGACACCTTCCTGCTGGCTGCATAGCATTTCACATTGATATTTGGGTTTTGTTTGCTTTGGTGAATACAAACGGTGCTGCTTTGTACAGGCACATATTAGATTATTTCCTTGGGATAAACTAATTGTTAAATAGTGACATTTAAATTGACACCAACAGCAAGAATGCCCTCCGGAAAGGTCTTTCTACGATCCTTGTACGCCAATTCCCAGCTCTCCACTGCCAACACTAGACACTTCCAATCATCTGAACTTTACCAAGCTGATGGACATCCTTGTTGATACGCACAACTGATTATAGGAATCATCATCTTTTTGCATAACGTCTGCATTTCTTCATTTGTGAAACATTATATTTACTTTTGAATCGGCACGTAAGCCAATGAGTCCAGTAGGATAAACCAACCCCTTCGTGAACGAGCAAGCCATTCGACAGGTAAGCAGGCAAGAAGTCTGACTGAGGGGTTTATGAAGCATTAACTCCTTTCTCCTTACTGTAACTATGGGAAGTAGGCCTTCAGCGGGGTGTCAGACCCAAAAATCTAGTTTCCATAGCAAGTAGCACGGGTGGTAATGACTCCAGGAAGACGAAACAAGACAGGTTCAGGACAGCGAGAGGACTTCTAGACTGTGCTTGCATGGTGTTATGGCCAGGCATGGATATCTTCCTCAACAAGCTGAAATCCTACCCCTGAGTACCTCACTATGTGACCTTTTCTGGAGACAGAGTCTTTAAAGAGGTGTGTGTGTGTGTGCTCAGTCACTTCAGTCGTGTCTGGCTCTTGCAACCCCATGGACTGTAGCCCGCCAGGCTCCTCTGTCCATGGGATTCTTCAGGCAAGAATGCTGGAGTGGGTTGCCATTTCCTCCTCGAGGGGGTCTTCCTGACCCCAGGATCGAGCCCACGTCTCTTATGTCTCCTGCATCGGCAGGCAGGTTCTTTAACACTGAGCCACCTTTAAAGGAGTAGTTAGGCTAAAATGAGGTCATTAGGACGAGCCCTGATCCGGTATAACCGTCCTGACAAGCAGAGATCAGGACCCAGACACACACACACACGCAACATCATGTGAGGGAACAGGAGAGAGGCTTCAGAAGGAGCCATCTCTGCTGATGGCTTGATTCTGGCCATCTAAGCTCCAGAACCGCGAGGAAATCAACGTCTGTCGTTGAAGCTGCCCAGGATGTGGTAACTGTGTCATGACAACGCTGGTACACTAACAGGCCCGGCACCCCACCCAAGGCTAAGGAAAAGCCGCGGGTCCGCCTGAGAGCCAACGCACACCCTTGGGGCTGCCACTGGGAAAGGCTGACATCTTGCTGCTGTTTATAACCCCGTGTAGAGCACGTCTCTGTTTCCAAATGAACCACAGGTGGTGGCGGGAATTTGTTCCGGAGGCTCATGGCAGATGTGACTTCTCCCAAGGACAGCTGCCCTTTTACAGCAGTATCATCCGTTTCCTCACTTGACCCAAGTTATGTTGCAAACTCATTCTCTCCCTTGAAATGAACATGAAAAATTAAGTCCCATTTTTCAAAGAAAGTCTATTTTAACTAAGAGTCGTCTCCAACTCTTTGCAACCCCATGGACTGTATAGTCCATGGGATTCTCCAGGCCAGGATACTGGAGTGGGCAGCCTTTCCCTTCTCCACGGGATCTTCCCAACCCAGGGGTCGAACCTAAGTCACCTACATTGCAGGCGGATTCTTTACCAGCTGAGCCACAAGGAAGCCCCAGAATACTGGAGTGGGTAGCTTATCCCTTCTCCAGCGGATCTTCCTGACCCAGGAATCAAACTGGGGTCTCCTGCATTGCAGGCAGATTGTTCACCAACTGAGCTACCAGGGAAGCCCCCATTTTAAAATTAACCAGGAGCTTTTCTAGATTCTGAGAAATTGAAGGAAGAGATGGCCCCAAGGCAAAGTCAGGTCGGGGAGAATAGATCTGTAAGAAGATCTCAAAGAGAAGACAGCCAGCGGCTTATTGCCAAAGAGCCCCCAGGATGAATCACAGAGACCAGACCTGGTCCCACCTGGACCTCAGCACCAGGACGTATTTGCCTGGGAGTCAAGAGACCTCCTATGGTCACAGCTCATTAAGGTGTCAAACTTCCTATTAAGGGAGACATTGCCTTCTTGGATCTCAGGGCTTCCATCTCCACTCGTTTCACTGCGTTTAAATTTTCAGGAGTGAACTGAAGCCTCAAGAAAGGAGTGTTCACTGTTGAATTCAGGAAAAGAAGGAAAAGAAGGGAGGGAAGGAGGGTGGCGGGAAGAGATGAAACATTCAGAGAGAAATAAAAGGAAAAAGAATAGTTATGCCTGGCCAGTCTCTTGGAATTTTTTAAAAAATTTATTTATTTATTCATGGCTGCCCTGGGTCTTTGCAGCCGCGTGTGGACCTTCCCCAGCTGCAGTGAGCCGGGCTCACCCTCCATGCCAGGGGCTCTGGGGCTGTGGCGCAGTCTCAGCGGCACCACAGCAGGTGGGATCCTCCGGGACCAGGGATCCAACTCAGGTCCTCTGCATTGGCAGGTGGATTCTTAACCACTGGACCACCAACGTAGTTCTCAGGTTTACAAACGAGCCACAGAATGGGCGAGAGACCAGGAATGACAAAGCCTGATCCTGTTGCTAATACTTTCCAGGCTTTGATTTTCTTGCCTATAAAGTGGAAGAAATTCCACTAAATAATCTCTTACATTTTTTCTAACTTTAATGGCTGAAGAATCCAAACCAACCCCTATGATTCCAAACCAAACATGAAGACATTCATTTCCAGAGGCTCAGGGCTAATAACGCACCCTGGAGAAGGCCCGTGTGCCAGCCACTGTGGTTTGAGCATCTTTATGCCCACTGTTATTTTGTTGAGTTCCAGTTAAAATCTTTAATCGGAAAACAAAGCAGAGATTTCCCTCTCGGAAGCCTGACTTTGGTAGGTGTTGAATGGTTTGCACAAGAGCTTTAGTGAGCAATGTCTGTCTTAAATCAAATTAGTGGTGCTAACTCACTCACCTGGGAAGCCACTTAAAGGGGAGGACACCATCTTTCACAGATGGATCCAATAAGCTTACACTTAAAACAGTGAGTAAATTAATACAAACTTATGACCAGAGGAACTCACTTCCAGTGAGTTGGCCAAAAATCTCGTTCAGGTTTTTTTTGGAACATCTTACAGGTAACCCAAACAGACTTTTTGGCCAACCCAATGTTTTTCTCAATTTCTTTTTCTAGACTTGAGTACCTGGCACCAAGGTATTTTGAGGCAAGTTTCCCCACCTGCCCACCCCTGAGGTTGAAGGCAAGGGCAGAATGCTGATGCAATGTGGCAAAGGAGGAGAGAAATAATGAAAAACATTCACTGGCTGCCTCCTCCACTCCTGCCATCCTGCTGGAGACCAGACTGTAGGAATGATTGAAACATGGAAGCATCCTTGTTGCCCTGGAGGACCTGAGCCTATAGGGAAATCACGTCCATGCAAAGAACCCTCTACCAAAGGTAGAAGAGATGGTAGACACACAAGGGCCTAAAGTAAAGCTAGGGAAAGAACCCGCTTGGGGTGGCTTCGCTGGAATGCCATACTTAGCACAAAGTAAGGACTTCGTGTGAGAAACCATCACTTGAGTTTTATTTTAAACCAGCAGTAGGTTTGTCATGTGGAGGAAAAAATGAGCTATTCAGGGTAAAAATCAAGAGTGGAGGCATGGAGGTGGAACATGTTAAAGGGTAACGGGGGAAACCATGCGATGGGGACTCTGTCCCTTCTAAATACGAAATATCTGTTTTTAAAAGTGTTTCTATTTATTTATGGCTGCCCTGGGTCTCCATTGCGGTGCACAGCTCTTCAATGACCCTGGGACTGAACCCAGGTTTCCTGCATTGTGGGCAGATGCTTTACATCTAAACCACCAGGGAAGCCCAATACAGTCAATAACGACCATGATTTGTAAGTTGCAGTGAGATAAATGATACTTTGAGATACTCTGTCAAAACTTATAATGCGCTATGGAAATATCTATGATTGCTGTGGATGATTAAGAAATACTGTAAATACTACTATAATTTGCTGCCTGCACTCATAAGTGAAGGAAAGGCTCATTTTACTAACCTCCCTTGAGGTGAGAGACAATAACAGCCTGTTATCCAAGGTCATGTGCTCAGCTGTGTCCAACTCTCTGTGACCCCATGGACTGTCGCCCACCAGGCTCTTCTGTCCATGGGATTCTCCAGGCGAGAATACTGGAGTGGGTTGCCATTTCCTCCTCCAGGGGATCTTCGCGACCCAGGGATCAAACCCGAATCTCCTGCATTGCAGGTGGATTCTTTACCCCTGAGCTGTCAGGGGAGCCCCATCCAAGTTCATGGACTCTTTCAGTTCTAAGCGGTATCTAGTTTAGATCTCCTGTTTGGCACTGGGAGAACACAGCCTCTTAAGCTCTGCCCCGTAGGACTGGGTGCTGTGACGTGGTCCTTGCTGAGAGCTCTGCTACCGGACCGGAGGAGCTGCACAGTGTCGCAAGCCTAGACATCTATCCGAATTCTGTCACTCAACTAACGTGCGCCTCTGGGTGTCGTCCTCTGTAAAGGCGACAATCACAACACTACGCAGAACGCCCTGGAAGGAAATCAGTAAGAGGCACAGCAGTTGTCACCTCCTCTTCAGGACTAGAGCATTAGCGATTCTAAAAGGGACTTGGAAAATCTCTGGTTGGAGGTCAGAGGTTTTTTGTTTTGTTTGTTTGTTTACTAAGTAGTAGTAAAAGATCTGGTTTAGATCGTCGGTATGGAGCACAGCATTTAAAACTCTGCCACCCCTCCTCAGATTCTGCTTTACACAGATGGTTCAATAGCCACAAGGACTAACACAAAACAACTTTCCCCAAATCACCTTCTTTGCGCTCTCTGACATATTCTGGGTAAGTGAGATTCTGAGACACCAAACAGAGAGAGAATCCCCCACTGCACACATATATACTCACCTACATCCATTTTGTTAAAGGAAATTTAAAGCATGATTTGGTGTCGTCCTTTAGTCACTGAAGTTGCATCTGACTCTTTTGCGACCCTACGGATGGGAGCTCACTAGGCTCCTCTGTCCATGGACTTCTCCAGGGAAGAATGCTGGAGTGGGTTGCCATTTCCTTCTCCGGGGATCTCCCAGACCCAGGGATCAAACCTTCATCTGCTGCATTGGCAAGTGGATTCCTTACTACTGAGCTACCTGGGAAGTCCAAAAGATGACAGCAAGACCCAAATAAGAACTGGAAAACAAAATGAATGGATACCACTGGACAAATGCCTAACATTTGAAAACACAGGGGAAAAAAGTCATCTTTTCACACTAGCTGTACCTATTTGTTCTCTTTTACCTCTTCCCTGTCATGAGCTTACACTTCAATTAGCCTAGATAATTGGAGAGTAGGACTGGGAACACTCCAGCCCTCTATCAAAATAGTTAATTTATTCCACGAGGATCCACTGTATAATTTCAACGTGCCAGGCACACTATGGGAATATAAAATGAATAGGATGTGGTTCCAGCTTCCAAGAAGGTCTCAGTCTAGTGGGGACTCCTGAACAAGTCACTGCCGTCCAGTGAGACCGACCCAGAGGGAGGTTTGTTCATATCCCCTGGGGTGTACAGAAAGCTATGCCAGGCCCCAGGAGGACTGGCCGCAACTGCTGTCCACACTCACTGTGTCCACAAACACTAGCCTCTCAGTGCCAGGCACCAGGTGGAGAAACGGAGGAGAGAGACTGGGATGGAATCCCAACGCTACCCTGTATAGTTATGTGTCTTTGGCCAGATGATTTCATATCTTTAGCCAGGTTTCTGCATCTATAAAATGAAATCGTAATATCTACTTAAAAAGATTGTAAAGATAAAATGTGTGTGTACCTGTGTATAACATACTAGATGTTCTATAGATGAAAACTATTTTTAAAGTTATATATAATAATCCCTTCAAAGGCAAACATTTGCTTGCAGATTACCCATTCTTCACAGACAGATGTCTTATATCTTACTCTTTTCTATATTTGCAATGACAGGTAAAATACCAGTTTTACTCAAACAAAAAAAAAAGTTTGTGTTTCTGAGAAACTTTTGAACTTAGAAAGCAATCATCAGAGTTTTAAAATACCGATTTAAATCCAAAATGTACAACCTAATGGAAACACACCATAGCACAGGGGGAAAAAAGAAGGTACAATCTGTATGCCATATACTAAGTTAGCCTTAAAAATGCATTCCAGTATACACTGTGTGTGAGTGAGTGCTAAGTTGCTTCAGTTGTGTTCAAGTCTCTGTGACCCTATGGACTGCAGGCTGCCAGGCTCCTCTGTCCATGGGATTTCCCAGGAAAGAATACTGGAGTGGGTTGCTGTGCCCTCCTCCAGGGGATCTTCCTGACCCAGGGATTGAACCCATGTCTCTTATATCTCCTGTATTGGCAGGGAAGTTCTTTACCACTAAGTGTAGACAAATACTGTTTGATTCTACTTACATAAGGTACTTAGGACAGTCAAATTCATAGAGTCAGAAAGTACATTGGTAGATACCAGGGGAGGGGGGGTGGGGAGTTGGTCCACTTAATGTGGACCAAGTTTCAGTTTGGGAAGATGAAAAATTCAGGAGATGGATGATGCTGCGAGTTGCACAGCAATTGGAATGTGCTTCTTGCCGCTGAACTGTACAGCTGAATATGGTTAAAGTAATGTTTTATATCATGTGACTTCTACCCCCCCCCAAAAAAAACATTTAAAAAGGAAGAATATCAAGGATCCTGGGCATCCTAAAAACAGAAATGGGGACAAATTTATAATTGTTAATGAAAGAGAAAGGTTTCCCTGATAGCTTCCCTGGTGGCTCAGCTGGTAAAGAAACCACCTGCAATGCAGGAGACTTGGGTTTGATCCCTGGGTTGGGAAGATCCCCTGGAAGAGGGCATGGCAACCCACTCCAGTATTCTGGCCTGGAGAATTCCATGGACTGTACAGTTCATGGAGTCGCAGAGTCGGACAAGACTGAGTGACTTTCACTTTCAATCACTTTCGATGAAAGAGAAAAAGATTTAGTTTGTTTAAAAAATATGTTCTACTGTCCTTTAATGTTGAGGAGACTAATACTCAAGAGGAATACGAGTTATCACTGAAATCTGTAGCTGGGTAAAGAATTTTTAAAATAGGTTAACTCATTTTGTCTTCCACACAAAATATATTCAAGGTGAAAAGAAAATCATGAAATACAAATGTGCCTTAGGAAGAACCAGAATCGTGGACTTGTCTGATGGCACAGTGGATAACAATTCGCCTGTTAATGCAGGGACACAGGTTCGACCCACACGCTGCAAGCAAGCCACAACTAGAGAGTGTCTGTGTGCAGCAGCAAGGACCCAGAGCAGCCAAAAATAAGTACATAATAAATCAAAAATTAAAAAAAATAACCAACAGCCCCTGTAGCCCCATCATGCTCAATGATAATCACTGTTTACTGGGACTCTGGGCCCCTGAACCTAGCGTTCTACCAGCAGCAGCAGGATTATGACAAAGCAGGCAACAGGGAAACATGTAACATCCCGCAAAGAGGCACACGGCCCCTGTGATGTTTTCATATCATCCTTAACCAAGCATTGCAAACAGAAACTTTCTGAGCATCTAAGAAATGCTTATCACAACAAAGTGACCTCTTGAGTCCAAAGCTTTCTACCCATCAGAAACATTTGTGTCTGAGAAAAAAAAAAAAAAGTCCCAAATCCCTGGGGATATCCTACTGCTCTGGCAGAATTCCACCGTGATCAGTTAAATGTAAATAAATCGAGAACATCTGGTCTACATTTATTTTAAAGCCCACAAGGGTTTTAAATACAAAGAATGTTTGGCAAAATGTAGTCTTGAGTCTATTGAATGAGGATTTTTTAAAAAGGCCAAGAGGTATAGCAGAACGTGAGACAAAGTAGAGCGACCTTTGTAAATCCAGGGACGTTTGTCCAAGTATTTCTTTCTGGTTTCTCTGGGGTCCCAACACTTTAGCAATGGCATGTGCTTCCAGCTCAAATCTGGGAATTTACGTATGTTCGGGCTTCTGTACCTTGAGATCTGACCAGGTAACCAGGTGGGCACTATGGGTGAATGGAAGACCAAGTTTATTTGAATACATACATAAACATAGGTGTGTGTATATATACATACATTGTTGTTGTTTAGTTGCTAAATCGTGTCCGACTCTTTTGTGGCTGCCATAGCCATCAAGGAAGCCTGTATAGACACATATACGCACACAAATGTAAATTATATATATATATGTAGATCCATATGATACGGAAACATGCCTCATTTCAGGATTCTTCAAAATCTTTAACAAACTAACACATGTTATGATTCCATCTTTAATAAGCTAATACATGTTACAGCATTCTGGTTTTTCTTAGGCTGTGGCATGGGACACACTCCCTGGTGGCTCATATGGTAAAGAATCTGCCTGTAATGCAGGAAGACCCGGGTTCAATCCCTGGGTCGGGAAGATCCCCTGGAGAAAAGAATGGCCACCCACTCCAGTACTCTTGCCTGGAGAATTCCACGGACAGAGGGGCCCAGCGGGCTACAGTCCACGGGGTCTCAAAGGGTCAGGCACGACTGAGCAACTAACACACACACGTGGACACACCGGGGAGAAATGCTGGACTCTCAGACCCACGTGGGACACAGACGTCTGGGATGCAGGCGAGTCTCACCACCTGCCATCCTCCCCCTTACATTCAGGCGCCATTCAACAGACAAGTATTAAACACCTTCCGGGTGCTTCACCCAGCATGACACGCCTCCATTCGCACACAGGACTGAGCATTCTAATCCCACGCTAAAACCAACACCTGTCCCGTGCACAAACCAAAACGTAGACCCACCACTTGACAGCAGCTTGCGCGACTGCGCACATTTCTGCATTTTCTCTTCCCTGGGTTGCAATGGACTTCCGAGGCAGAAGGCTGATTTTTTATTGCTTGGCCCCTCTTACTGTTTACCAACTCAGGTAAAACCAGTGGCCTTACAGAGCTACTCTGACTGCTGAAGATGACAGGGTGTGCCTGTCATCAAGGGGAAGGGGGCCCTGGGGAGATAGGCTGTTACTGGGGGATCTGGCCTGTTCCCACCTGTGCCATCTGCCCTGGCAAGTCAAACCCCAGAGCAGACATCCACACGGCTCTCCAGCTCTGCCCTCAGCCCGTGATTTAACCAAGGTGAGGGATTTAGGGGATGTTTGCCTTCCTCCTAATTATCCCCTTGGTGAGAAAATGACAAGGCAGAGGTAGGCTGATCACAGAGGGTCTCCTTCTACAATTAAGGTGGGAATCAGAGGCTGCCCGGAGATGCTGCTAATCCGCTACAGAACAGCTGCCCTGGGGGGCAAGGAAGGGGCAAGGCTTGCTGTGGAGGGTGTAGGGCAACAGAGCCTAAGTAAGCCGGCCAGGCCCACCTGGGGCCACCGCGATCCCACTCCACACAGGAGAGGGACCACGGGCCTCTGCCTCGCCCGCACCCCATTCTCCACTTGTTCACCTCTACCCCCTCACCCCAAAGCCATTCTCCACCCCCGACACCTGCGCTGTGGTCTGCTGGCTGACCGCTATGAGCTCTGTGCCCTTCGGTTTCTGAGGAGGTCTTCTGACGGAGGATCCAGCACAAATTCGGGGGTTTATTTCCCTGCCCCTCCCCACTTCACCGAGCCCCTGGCAGGGCTGCTACCCTTGCCACCTGTGGACAGCCCCTGTCTCGTGATTCTAAGCTCTTGCTGCAATGTAAGCAGTCCTTGCCTTAAACTCCCTTCAGGTGAACCCCTTTGAGGGCACCATCCACTTCCTGCCAGGATCCCCAGCAAAAGACAGTGCGGGGAGGCCTTCTCTACAAAAAGGCAGGTACTGAACATGATTATAAGCTTTGGGAACCGATGAGCAACGCTCAGTTCAGCCTAGGACTCTGATCTTCATCATCTGAACCTCTAGGAATGAAAGCAATTTTCACTTAAGAGGAGACCAAAAAAAATCAACCTGAGTCCAGTGATTTTGACTCTTCCTGTAGTGAGGAGCCCACCTCTACTTCTTTTAAGCAACCAGAATCCTGGGGCAGGAGAGAGAGGAAATTATCCTTGATGAGCCTTTATTCTGTGTCAGGCATGGTATAATTGTTATACACAAACTGTCTCACTCGGACTGAGTGGTAAGTTGGCAGAGGTAAGGACTAGTCTATGGCCATTTTTCAGATGGGGAGACTGAGTCCTAAAGCTATTAAGAATCTTGCCTGAGGAAGGAGGACGTGAACCCAGGCAGTCTGACTCCAGTGTCTGTGTGCGCTTAGCAAATCCACTGCAAGCCTCCCCTTCCAGGAGAAGGCTGGGCCAGGAGATTGAGAGCAAGGGGAGGCGAACGGGAGCCAAGCTCGGCATCAGCTTCTGACTTCCCATCCTCGAGATGCTCCCATCCGTGAAATGCTCCCCGTGGGGGAGATGGGTGCATATTTCAGCCACAGACCAAGAACATCAGTCACAGAGCATCAACCAGAACTGAGAAAGTGTCGGAGCAAACAAAACACGATAAAGAACTGTGGCTTCTTCAGAAAGAGATCATTATAAACCAGGATTCCTTGCAATATTATCAAATACCGATCCAATCCCATCTGAACCTTTGAGTCTGCAAGAGGGATCACTCTCTCTACTTGTAGAAACCCCCAGGAGCACACAGCATGAGGGCAAATGTCATCCCAAATCTGAAAACCGATCCAGAGACAAATTCCCAAAGGACATCTGTGAGAAGGAAAAGCAAATATTGCCAGACACGTTGGGTAAATTCATCCACAGAGAAACCATCGGTAGTAACTCTATCCCTTTCAAAGGAAAGCAATCCCTTGGGCCAAATGGCCAAAACCCTATGCACAGGCAACGTCCTTCCAAGGCTGTTGTAAACCCAAGCCACAGTACAGAGCTTAGGGACAGGCCGGCAACCTCTACCTGCAAAGCCAGCCAGCGTCCATCTTACACACCTACGGGAAATGCTGTAAATGAGAACATAGGATGTTTCAGATTGATGCATAGCTCAATATTCTGGCACAAAAGAATAAACAGAACAACAAAATTATCTGCAGTCTGGATGCAGCAGCTGCAGCCCGATTCTCATTCCGCTTCACAAAATGTTAATTTTTTCTCTGCTTAAATCTAACCTCCCTTTGCAGAACAGGGAGGTGTGTAGGTGGTAGGATGAAAGCTTCAGTCTTGCACATATTACACACCATTCAGTTTCCCACGGAGAAAACACGCCAACAGGGAACTGTGCTTGTACAGAATAGTCAGAAAACAGCCCCTTAAGACAGCATGGCAAATGGTTCCCAGGTGTGAGAACCTGCCAACCAACCAGCCAATCTGTGTGCATGGTTTTTCCCCTAACGCAATTCTGAAACACCGAGGGTTCTAGCTTTTTCCACTAGATGACTATGCCTCACTTCATTCTGCAAACAAAGCTGGCTGCAGAGCTTTGATGAGTGGCAACTGGTACCAAAAGTGACTTGCAGAGCCCTCTGGCCTGGGCTCCGTCTTACCTGTCGAGTCAGCCCCAGAAGCCAGGCCGCTCTGCTCCCCAGCACCAACGAGCTGCAGGTCTGTGTATGAGGGGCCAAAACTAGGACTACTGGTGTCTTCAGAATGTGTGGTCCAGCTGCTCTCGGAGGGCAGAAGGCATCTCCCCAGGGAGTCGAAGGAAGGGCAGGTCCAGCAGGGCATGGTCAGTGATGTGGCTGGGGACGAACCAAAAGCATACAGAGTGAAAGGCTGCACTCTGCTCCTCTTTAGCGCTGGTCTGACTTGGATGCTGCTCTGATGCTATGACATCTCAACAGGGAAGGAGAGGCAGGGTCACTCCTGACACACACAGGGAAAACTAATTGACCGAGACCCCACCAGTGAGTCAGCACCAAAACCGGTGCTACAGCTAAGGTCTCAGGACCCTCAAATCAAAGATTAGCTCTTCAAAGAAAATGTGCGATTTTCGGCTCTACTTGTATTTCTTCATCTTCTTTAAAATTTGTCTTGGAGTAGAGTGGCCCCACAATGCTGTGTGAGGTTCTGCAACACAGCAAAATGAACCGGCCATACATACATATGCATCCCCCTGCTTTTGGACTGGCCCCCATTCAAGTCACCGCAGTGCACTGGAGAGTCCCCTGTGCTATACGGTACGTTCCCTCAGGTGGCTATTCCATACGTTAGGCTGTGCTTAGATTTCCAGCCTAGGCTTCATTCAGATCCAAAGTGCATGCAGTTTCACCCCTACCCTTACATTTTTCTCCATTTTTAGTGGCGCACCAACAATCTCAAGAAAACTCACCAATCTGCCCTGCAAAATTAGCGCTAGACTGGGTTAAGGGACAGGCACTTGAATATATATGTATTCGCCTAGGAATGAGACATGTGTCTGCTTGCCTTGAGTTTGACTGTAACTGGAGTCTGAAGTCTGCTACAAATACAAATTGAGATCTATTGGGGCTGCTGACCTGCCAGACAATGAAAAATACCTTTAATGGGGACGTGCACAGGATCTGGCTTTATCTCTGTAACCCTACACACTGAATTCAGCAAAAACCATTTTTGCAAAGTCCCTTTTTTGAATTTCCTGATGTTCCTAATTTTTTTTTTTTTGTTCAATTGCCTATCACATGGCTTCTCCATGGTATTTCCTAAGAGGCTTATTGCAAATTTACTGACAAATACTGAAAACAAGTGCTGAAAAAACTAAGGACAGGGAAGGAAGAATTAAAAAGAAAGAAACTCAGTTTAATGTCTTTGACATTCACTGACATTGTTGAATGCATCGATGCGTTATTCCTTTTGATTGCTGAGCAGTCTTTCACGGGATGGAAGTACTACAGTTAGTTCCACCATTCATCTGCTAAGGACACCTGGGCTATTTCCAGTCCTTGGCTCTTATAAATAAAGGTGCTAAGAACATTCATGTACAGATTGAACATAAGTTTCAATTTCACTGGAATAAACACCCGAGAGTACAATTCCTTAGATGTATGTATGGTAACTGCACGTTTAGTTTTATAAGAACCTACCAAACAGTTTTCTGAAGATGCTGGACCATTTTACATTCCCATTAGCGTACATGAACGTCTCCTTATTTTCTTAACAGGGTCTTTGCAAGCAACAGTTTCAAAGGTTTTGTAAGCCTTTAACCAGCAAGAAAACAATATAGCATCTCTAAAAGCAACACAAAATACGAAACATATGTAGTAAGAAATTTAACAAAAGATGGGCAAAGCTGCAGAGGAGATACTTGAAAAGTTAAGAGCCATAAGGAAGACCTACATAGATGGAGAGATAGTCTAGATTCATAGATTGAAAGAACTGATGATGAAAAGATGTTTGTTGTTTCGTTGCTAAGTCATGTCCAACTCTTTGTGACCTGATGGACTGTAGCCCACCAGGCTCCTCTGTCCATGGAGTTTTCCAGGCAAGAATGCTGGAGTGGGTTGCCACTTTCTTCAGGGGATCTTCTCCACCCAGGGATTGAATCCATGTCTCCTGCATTGGCAGGTGGATTCTTTACCACTGAGCCATCAGGGAAGCCCTTGTAAAGATGCTAATTCTCCCTAAATTGGATTATAGCTTTGCACTCTCAATCAAAATCTGAGCATGGCTTTTTTTCCTTCGAGGAAGCAGAATCACACGATTTAGACATGAATGAAATCAAAATTTTAATAATATAAATGCACTTGTAAATATACATTAAAATGATAGAAATAATAAAGAAAAATGCTATTATAAGGAAAAAATGAAATTAGAAAAATCAGTTCTAAGTGGGCTGAATGTCAAAGGGTGAGAGGCTATATAAGATGTTCTTTAGAAGGCATATATTGGGTTGGCCGAAAAGATCCATTACAACTTATGGAAAGATTCAAATGAATTGTTTGGCCAACCAAACAGTTTAATGTGGTCATGATTTCAGAGGTAGTGAAAGATTTTCTTTACTGAGACCAAGAAAGCACCAAGCATAAAAAAAAATAAATAAATTTCATATTAAAATTAAGAACTTCTTTTCATGAAAAGTCACCGTAAAGAGTAAAAGGAGATTTCCCTAAAGACTCAGCAGGTAAAGAATCTGCCTGCAACGCAGGAGACACAGGTGACTAGGGTTTGATCCCTGGGTCAGGAAGATCTCCTGGAGAAAGAAATGGCAACCCACCCCAGTATTCTTGCCTGGGAAATCCCATGGACAGAGGAGCCTGACAGGCTATAGTCCATGGGGTCGAAAAACAGTCAAACATGACTGGGTGACTGAGCACACACGCAGAGTAAAAAGACTACCCACAGGGTAGGAGATAAAAATCTGCCACACATCGTATTCACAAGGAACTCCTAGAAATCAGCAAGAAAAAGGGAAATACCATCAAAAAATACTCTCAGATAGGCATTTTCTGAAAGGAAAAGGCTAAATGGAAAAAAAAAAGTAAAGGAAAAAAACAAAAACTCAACCTCATTAGTAATCTAGGAAATGCAGATTAAAACCACATGAGCTATCATTGCTCTTCACCCTTCCCTTCCTCCCTGCCTCCCTGTGGCAAAAATAGTGAAATGTGACTGCCCCAGTACAGTCAGGGCAGTGGAGCAGCTTTTCTTGTGGCCAGTAGGAAAGTAAACTGGAACCCTGGCAGGAAACGGGTGCTGTTACAGTCCTCTGATCGAGCGGATGGTGAGCACGCCCTGCAGCAGGGCAGCTCCCTCAGATATTTTTAAACAAGAGAAGCGCTGGCACCGGCGTGTGTTCACTAGGAGAGGAGAGCTCATCGCAAAGACAAAACGCACGCTCATGGAAACACGTCCCTAACTGCCCGAAGCAGAATAACTCCAAGATCCATCACACAGCTCGGGTAAATGACCTGTGGAATATTACTAAGACGGAATGGGCTTCCCTGGTGGCTCAGCTGGTAAAGAATCCGCCTGCAGTGCAGGAGACCCCAGTTCAATTCCTGAGTTGGGAAGATCCTCTGGAGAAGAGACAGGCTACCCACTGCGGTATTTTTGGGCTTCCTTGGTGGCTCAGCTGATAAAGAATCCACCCACAACGCGGGAGACCTGGGTTCGATCCCTGGGTTGGGACGATTCCCTGGAGGAGGGCATGGCAACCCACTCCAGTATTCTGGCCTGGAGAATTCCATGGACTGTATGTATAGTCCATGGGGTCTCAAAGAGTCAGACACAACTGAGCGAATTTCACTTTCACTAAGATGGAATAAACTGCAATAAACTCTATACCTACAGGTAATGAAATGGAATAACCTCATAAATAAAGTGTAGAAGGAGTCGGCCACAGAATAATACATACAGTATTATTCCACTTCCATAAGGTTCACAAACAGATGAAATTCAATTCTGCCATTTGAGATGCATGTACAGGAAAGCTGTTAAGAAAAGTAGAGCAGTTATCACAAAACTCAGAGGAGAGAGGGAAGTGGATGTCTAGAAAAAGGATGATCAGTGGGGAAACAGAGGGCTTCTGAGTGATGACAGTGCTCTATTTATTAAACTGGGTGGTGGGTAGTACTGTCATCCTTTGTAATTTAATACACACTTTAAACACGATCCTTAGTGTTTATTCAGTAGATAATAAAGCTTATTAAAGCCACATATCAAAAGACTATTCAAGAAAGGAATTTACTTTGACTATTTGTATTTTCACATTAGCTCTTCTATATTTATTTATTTAGCTGCACCAGGTCTTCGCTGTGGCACACGGGATCTTTAGTTGCACTGTCTGAACTCTTGGTTGTGGCATGTGGGATCTACTCCCCTGCTGCTGCAGCCAAGTCGCGTCAGTAATGTCTGACTCTGTGCGACCCCATAGACGGCAGGCTGCCAGGCTCTGCCGTCCCTGGGATTCTCCAGGCAAGAACACTGGAGTGGGGTGCCATTGCCTTCTCTACTGACCAGGAATCAAACACAGCCCCCAGGCATTGGGAGTGCGGAGTCTTAGCCACTGGACCACTAGGGAAGTCCCCAGATACAGCTTCTTTACGTTTGTTAGCTAAAACTCTCAAATTTCCCTTGAAAGAAAAGCTAAGAATAACGAAGCTGGGAGAAGACTCTTGAGAGTCCCCTGGATGGTAAGGCGATCAAACCAGTCAAACCTAAAGGAAATAAACCCGGAATATTCATTGGAAGGACTGATGCTAAAGCCGAAGCTCCAATCCTTTGACCACCTGATGCGAAGAGCCGACACAGTGGAAAGGATTGAGGGCAGGAGGAGAGAAGGCAACAGAGGATGAGATGACTGGATGGCATCACCAACTCAATGGACATGACTTTGAGCAAGCTCAGGGAGACGATGGAGGACAGAGGAGCCTGGCGTGCTGCAGTCCATGGGGTCTCAAAGAGTTGGACGTGACTGAGCGACTGAACAACAAAAAACAAAGTAGCTGGGGGAGGCGATGTCTCTACATCCTACCATCTGTTCTCATTTGGTCTTATATACTTTATCAGCCTAGCAAATTTGAATACATCGTGGTATTTACTTTTTGGATTGAATATCCTCAGGCCACAGATCAGCTGAACAGTGAGAGAAAGTTCTCAGCCTGGAGTTGACTCTTCTCCCAGAGGAAGACCAGACCTCAGACAGCAGGGCCGGTGAGCAGCAGGCTGCTGTCATCACCATGCTTCACATCTGATCCACAAGGAATAAAGAGAGACAAAGACAAAAATCTGCCTTCTCTCCCGCACATTCAGCCCTGTAGCCCGGGGCAAGTTACTCAATGCATCTGTTCTGTGTTTGCACCTGTAAAATTGAGCAGAAAACAGTGCCCCCCTCAAACGGATTAGGCTAATGCTGACAAAGCACTTGGGAAAATGCCCGGCACAAAGGAGGTACTCCAAAAGGATGGTGAGTTGCTCAGTCTTGTCTGAGTCTTTGCGACCCCGTGGACTGCAGCCCGCCAGGCTACTCTGTCCATGGAATTCTCCAGGACAGAATACTGGAGTGGGTCACCATTCCCTTCTCCAGGGCATCTTCCCCACCCAGGGACTGAACCCAGGTCTCCTGCATTGGAGGCAGATTCTTTACTGTCTGAGCCACCAGGGGAGCCCCAAAGTGGCAGTTGCTACTTCCAGACATAACTTTTATCCAAATCTGCTTGAAACCTTGACTGAGATCTCTACAAGTTGGAAACCTAAGTTCCCCTTTTCCCTTCCACACCAGCTCCCTCTCCCTTTCAGATGTTCAGAAGGACACCTTGATTCTTCTCTCCTTTGGTCTGTCACAGCTTCTGTTAATGCTATGGTCAAAGGACACTTGGAATCCCATTGCTTCTCACCATCTCCAAGCTACCTCCCCGATCCCAGACCCCGTCCTCGCCGGGGTCAACCCAGTGGCTGGTCCTGCTGTCCCCACTTCTCCATTTACCCTCCTCCTCAGTCTGCTCTCCACATAGCAGCCCCCAGTGTGAACAGAATCAGCTATGTGTGCAAGCCTAGGTCATTCACACCGCATCTCGGGTGCAACACCGCCCACAGCTTTTCTCCTCGCCCACAGTCAAGGTCCACGTCCTCCCTGTGCCCTTAAAAACCTACGCCATCCAAGACCCCACAATTTCTCTGACTTGCCACCTTCTCAAACTTCTCCCCCATTCATTCCACTCGAATCACACAACACAAACAGAGCCATCTCCCCAGGGTCCCATCACTTGCCGTTCCTTCCTCTTAAAAGACTCCTTCCCCAGTCTCTGCAAGGCTCAGGCCTCACTTCCCTCCAGTCTTCATGCCAAAGCTACTGCTAAGAGTCACTCCCTGGCCTTCTGTAAATTTCACATCCTCTCTCACTCCACTCCCTTTCTTTGCCTCGTTTTTCTCCTCTTCCCATTTAACGCGTTATCTGACACACATATATCTACTTCTCGATCCACTTTCTGCTGTGGTTTCCCCCAGCAGAATGGATGAGTCAGGACTGGCCCAAAGTGGGGGCTGAAAGCTCCACTGGTTGAATAAATAATAAACAAGCTGTCAGGGCTTCCTTGATGGCTCAGCAGGTAAAGAATCTGCCTTGCAATGCAGGAGAGGTGGGTTTGATCCTTGGGTGAGGAACATTCCCTGGAGAAGGGAATGGCAACCCACTCCAGTATTTTTGCCTGGGAAATCCCATGGACAGAGGAGCCTGGTGGGCTACAGTCCATGGAGTCCAAAAAAGTCAGACACGACTAAATATGGCCCAACAACAAGTTATCAGCTAAAACAATTAATACAGCAAATACTCTTCTCTCTTCTTATCCCCTGGGATTCTGAGTAGACTGAAATTTCAAATACTTACATACACTGATGTCATGTCCTTTATTTATACTTTAATGTTTATTCAGTTCAGTTCAGTTGCTCAGTCGTGTCTGACCCTTTACGACCCCATGGACTGCAGCATGCCAGGCTTCCCTGTTCACCAGCTCCTGGAGTTCACTCAAACTCATGTCCATTGAGTCAGTGATGCCATCCAACCATCTCATCCTCTGTCAACCCCTTCTCCTCCTGCCCTCAATCTTTCCCAGCATCAGGGTCTTTTCCAATGAGTCAGTTCTTTGTATCAGGTGACCAAAGTATTGGAGTTTCAGCTTCAACATCAGTCCTTCCGAGGAACACTCAGAACTGATCTCCTTTAGGATGGACTGGTTGGATCTTCTTGCAGTCCAAGGGACTCTCAAGAGTCTTCTCCAACGTCACAGTTCAAAAGCATCAATTCTTCGGCACTCAGTTTTCTTTATAGTCCAACTCTGACACCTATACATGACTACTGGAAAACCATAGCTTTGGCTACACGGACCTTTGTTGGCAAAGTAATGTCTCTGCTTTTTAATATGCTATCTAGGTTGGTCATAGCTTTTCCTCCAAGGAGCAAGCTTCTTTTAATTTCATGGCTGCAGTCACCATCTATAGTGATTTTGGAGCCCCCCAAAATAAAATCTGTCACCGTTTCCACTGTTTCTCCATCTATTTGCCATGAAGTGATGGGATCGGATGCCATGATCTTAATTTCCTGAATGCCGAGTTTTACTTTTAAGCTTTTAAACTCTCCACTTTCACTTTCATCAAGAGGCTTTTTAGTTCTTCTTCTCTTTCTGCCATAGGGTAGTATCATCTGGTTATCTGAGGTTTTTGATATTTCTCCCGGCAATCTTGATTCCAGCTTGTGCTTCATCCAGCTTGGCATTTGGCATGATGTACTCTGCATATAACTTAAATAAATTGGGTGACAACATACAGCCTTGACGTACTCTTTTCCCAATTTGGAACCAGTCTATTGATTCATGTTCAGTTCTAACTGTTGCTTCCTGACCTGAATACAGATTTCTCAAGAGGCTGGTATTCCCTTCTCTATAAGAATTTTCCAGAGTTTTTTGTGGTCCACACAGTCAAAGGCTTTGGCACAGTCAATAAAGCAGATGTTTTTCTGGAATTCTCTTGCTTTTTCTATGATCCAATGGATATTGGCAATTCTAAATCCAGCTTGAACATCTGGAAGTTCATGGTTCATGTACTGTTGAATCCTGGCTTGGAGAATTTTGAGCATTACTTTGCTAGCATGTGAGATGAGTGCAATTGTGCGGTAGTTTGATCATTCTTTGGCATTGCCTTTCTTTGGGGTTGGGCTTCCCTTGTAACTCAGCTGGTAAAGAATCTGCCTGCAATGGGGTTTGATCCCTGGGTTGGGAAGATCCTCTGGAGAAGAGAAAGGCTATCCACTCTAGTACTGGCCTGGAGAATTCCATGGACTGTATAGTCCAAGGGATTGCAAAGAGTTGGACATGACTGAGCAACTCTCACTTCACTTTTCACTTTCTTTGGGATTAGAATGAAGACTGACCTTTTCCAGTCCTGTGGCCACTGCTGAGTTTTCCAAATTTGCTGACATTTTGAGTGCAGCACTTTCACGGCATCATCTTTTAGGATTTGGAATAGTTCAGCTGGAATTCCATCACCTCCACTAGCTTTGTTTGTAGTGATGTTTCCTAAGGCCCACTTGACTTCACATTCCAGGATGTCTGGCTCAAAGTGGGTGATCACACCATCATGGTTATCTGGGTCATGAAGATCTTTTTGGTATAGTTCTTCTGTGCATTCTTGCCACCTGTTCTTAATATCTTCTGCTTCTGTTGGGTCTATATAATTTCTGATCTTTATTGTACCCATTTCTACAGGATATGTTCCCTTGGTATCTCTAATTTTCTTGAAGAGATCTCTAGTCTTTCCCATTCTATTGTTTTCCTCTATTTATTTGCAGTGATCACTGAGGATGGCTTTCTTATCTCTCCTTCCTATTCTTTGGAATTCTGCATTCAGATGGCTGTATCTTTCCTTTTCTCCTTTGCCTTTCACTTCTTTTCTTTTCTCAGGTCTTTGTAAGCCCTCCTCAGACAACTATTTGGCCTTTTTTCATTTCTTTTTCTTGAGGATGGTCTTGATCACTGCCTCTTGGATAAAGTTACAAACCTCTGTCCATCGTTTTTCAGTCACTCTCTATCAGATCTAATCCCTTGAATCTATTTGTCACTTCCACTGTATAACCATTAGGGACTGGATTCAGGTCATACCTGAATGGTCTAGTGGTTTTCCCTACTTTCCTCAATTTAAATCTGAATTTGGCAATAAGGGATTCATGACCTGAGCCACAGTCAGCTCCCAGTCTTGTTTTTGCTGACTCTATAGAGCTTCTCCATCTTTGGCTGCAAAGAATATAATCAGTCTGATTTCAGTATTGACCATCTGATGATGTCCATGTGTAGACCCTTCTCTTGTGTTGTTGGAAGAAGGTATTTGCTATGACCAGTGCATTTTCTTGGCAAAACTGTGTTAGCCTTTGCCCTGCTTCATTCTGTACTCCAAGGCCAAATCTACCTGTTATTCCAGGTATCTCTTGACTTCCTACTTTTGCATTCCTGTCCCCCATAATGAAAAGGACATCTTTTTTTGGCAATTAGTTCTAGAAGGTCTGGTAGGTCTTCATTGAACCATTCATCTTCAGCTTCTTCAACATCACTGGTCAGGGTATAGACTTGGATTACCATGATACTGAATGGTTTGATACATGTTCTCTTGGAAATGAACAGAGATCATTCTGTCATTTTTGAGACTGCACCCATGTACTGCATTTCAGACTGTTTTGTTGACTATGAGGGCTACTCCATTTCTTCTAAGGGATTCTTGCTCACAGTAGTAGATATAATGGTCATCTGAGTTAAACGCACCCATTTCAGTTCATTTTAGTTCACTGATTCCTAAAATGTCAGTGTTCACCCTTGCCATCTCTGTTTGACGATTTCTAATTTACCTTGATTCATGGATCTAACATACCAGGTTCCTATGCAATACTGTTCTTTACAGCATTAGACTTAACTTCCATTACCAGTCACACTCACAACTGGGTGTTATTTTTGGTTGGGGTCCATCCCTTCATTCTTTCTGGAGTTATTTCTCCACTCTTCTCCAGTAGCATATTGGACACAAATCAACCTGGGGAGTTCACTTTTCACTGTCTTATCTTTTTGCCTTTTCATACTGTTCATGGGGTTCTCAAGGCAAGAATACTGAAGTGGTTTGCCATTCCCTTCTCCAGTGGACCACGTTTTGTCAGAACTCCCCACCATGACCCATCTGTCTTGGGTGGCCCTACACGGCATGGCTCATAGTTTCATTGAGTTAGACAAGGCTGTGGTTCATGTGATCAGTTTCTACCATAACAAGGTACCACAGACTTCACTGCTTAAACAACAGGAATCAGTTGTGTCTCTCACACTGTTCTGGAGGCAAGGAGTCAGCAAAACTCGTTCTTTCTGTGTGCTGTGGGGGAAGACTCTTCTAGATCTCTTCTTCAACTTGCAGATGGTCATCTTCTCTTCATTTCTCCTGAGATGACCAACTCCTCACTTATGTGCATGTCTCCAAATTTCCCCTTTCCGTTAAGGCACCATTATTCCCCTTTCATCTGATATTCCTTGTCCTGGGTTGTGTTCTCCAGGAAGCAGAGGCTGAGATGCTATTAAGAGTTTGACATGTGTCTTAGTGAGTAATACCTTCCAGAATGTTTCTTTCTGCTTATCATCCTCTGAGATTTGAAGGCGGCCTGGGCAGAGACACCAGGTCAGGAGAGCCAAGGTTACTGCTGCTGGAGTCTTCCACTTTCAGCTTCTAGTTAGATGTTCACTAACTAGGGCTACATGATTTCGCCAATGTTATAAACACACTCATCCATGAATACAAAATAGATCTCATTTGACTCTTCATTTGTGGCTTTCTTAGCTCACAATACAAAGCAGTGGCCCCAGGATGGGTTCAGAGGAGCTTTTTCTCACCCCAGAAGGCTTCGTGGGAAATAGAGCGCCCGACTGTTAGGTAATCTCAGCTTGGGGAGGAGAGGGACTGTGTCCAACTTTCTCATAATTGCATTCCCAGCACCTAAATATGCTTTGCATGAATGAACTAGTTCATTAATGCATGCTTGGGCAGCTGATTGTGTCCTGTGTCCCACGCTGAGGGTGAGGGTGAGCTAGGCCACGTGGTCCCCTGGGTGAGCTAGCATATTCTCTGGAAGAGGAGAACACTGGAGTTTTAATACAATATGTACATGTTATGCTAGGTGTATATGTAATGTGCGTGTATGTGCATAAATGTCAGTGTGTGTGTTATGTGTATACATGTAAATGTATATTACTATGTGTATGAGTACACGTTATATGTATATGTTATGTCTGTGAATCTATGTGTATGAATATGATACGTGGGTACACACACTGTGTACATAACAATGGGAAAGCAAAAAACAGATGATAACAAAACAAAACAAAAATCACTTTCCTGTGATTTACTGAAGAGGTCATCCTTCAAGTTCTACCTAACAGCTCATTACCCACATAAACAAGTCCTTCTGCAGTAGATTTCATGTTCACCTTTCACCTTTTTATTCATTAATCCAGCAAATAGAAATGCAGCACCTACTAAGGTTCCTGTACCGTGTTCTGGGATAAAGAGTAGATGAGATAAATTCCCTTTTCTGTAGTGGAGAAGAGAGACAGTAAACAAATAAGCACACAGCCTAATTTCAGGTAGAGACATTTAAGGGCCTTCCCTGGTGGTCCAGGGGTTAAGAATCTGCCTGCCAAGGCAGGAGACATGGGTTCAATCCCTGGTCTGGGAAGATCCCTCATGCTCTGGGGCAACGAAGCCTGCGTGCCTTGAGCCCGGTCTTCACAGCACGAGAGGCCACCGCCATAAGCCCACACATCTCAACCAGAGAAAGCCTGGGCACAACAGCAGGGCAAGGCCAACATAGAAACAAACACAAATTTAAAGGATGGTAAACGAGGGCCTCACTTTAAAAAAAAAGGCAGAAGGAGCAGAGCGGCGGCTGGAGGGCGGTGGTGATGAGCAGAGCTGGGGAGAGAACGTGCAGGGGGAGAGCTTCAAAGGCTGAGGGAGCCAGCAGGAGCGGGAGAGGCAGTCTGGGGAGCGGCGGGAGAGGCGACAGCCAGGGCTGAGGGGAGTCCTGTGGGGACAGGCAGGCCCTGAGGGAGATGCTCTCATTAACAAATTCATTCCTGACAGCGTAAGGGGTCTGAGGTGCAGTCCACCAGGAAGGTCAGGAATTACCTTCACAAGCCGACAAGAACCACACAGGGTATTAAAAGAAAGCAAGACCTCCTGGGTCCAGGAGCAGAAATGCATACAAGCCTTGAGGGCATCTGGCCTCCATCTTCACCAAACGGCTGGGATCCTATCCCACCCCCGCCCACCACTCACCCCCAGCAGCCAGAGCGAACAACCCCACAGAGAGTAACCGCTGGGCTCCTCCTCTCCAGGACTCTCAGCTGTCACCCCTGCCTCCCTCTTACACGGCTGACATCATCTCTGGTCCTCCCCCAAACAAGCGGGTCTTTCTCTGCTCAGAAAGAGTTAGCTTCCCCACCGCCCTCCCCAGACACAATGGGAAGGCCTCAGTCCAAGCTGTGAGGGAAGACATTTGAAGGACAGGGGAAACAAAGGTTCCGGAAATCAAGGTTTTTTTTTCCATGTTTGCAATTATGCATATCCTGCAGGATCCGCATAATGGGTCCAATTCAGCCTCACGGCCTTGGCCTTGCCACAAAATCGCTGTGTCCCTGGAAGAAGGTCAGCGCACAGCAGGATGAGTGAACAGGAAGCCTCCTGCAGATAATAGCGCCTTAATTTTTTTCTTTCTCTTTTTTTAATTTCGGGGATGAACTTTGCCCTTTCAACTTGCCTGCATGCATTTGCAAACTAAGCACACCCACACACTTGAAAATGTACTTGGCCTTGTCTCTGAGACAATCTTTGTAACAATTTTAGGTGGCAGGAAAGCTGACAGCTACATTCCTCCTGGTGTATGGTAGAATTCAGAAGTCTGAGAAGGCACAACACTAAGTTAGGAAAACTCTGTGCAGCTAACCCACTTTGGAAACACTACTGCTAAAGCACAATGTGGGACTAAAGCACACCCGGGTATAGATCTGTTTTCAAAAATATTTCTTTGAGAGAAAAACATAAAGCTTCAATTTTGATTTGAACGGATCCATCAGAATCTTCAACGAGAAAAGAAAGCACTTTGGTTCCTCTCATGGTTTAACAGAATATCTACGCATTTACTTCAGAGTTCAGCAAATGACTTTTCAGTTAAGTCTCTTTTTTTTGACATTTTTCACCATGTAATTCAGGCTGATCACACAGCATTTTTAAACCGGAACAATATTTCCAACATGTGAACAGTATTCCTATGCTAATTTAAGTCCAAAGTGTAAGTGTTCAACATTCAGTTCAGTTCAGTTGCTCAGTCATGTCCGACTCTTTTCGACCCCATGGACTGCAGCACTCCAGGCTTCCCTGTCCATCACCAACTCCCAGAGTTTACCCAAACCCATGTCCATTGTGTGGTGATGCCAGCCAGCCATCTCATCCTCTGTCATCCCCTTCTCCTCCCACCTTCAATCTTTCCCAGCATCAGGGTCTTTTCCAATGAGCAGCTCTTCACATCAGGTGGCCCAAGTACTGGAGTTTCAGCTTCAACATCAGTCCTTCCAATGAATATTCAGGACTGATTTCCTTTAGGATGGACTGATTGGGTCTCCGTGCAGTCCAAGGGACTCTCAAGAGTCTTCTCCAACACCACAGTACAAAAGCATCAGTTCTTTGATGCTCAGCTTTCTTTATAGTCCAACTCTCACATCCAAACATGACTACTGGACATTAAATATTCTAATAAAAAATCTAAAGAGAATATATTCAAAGTGAAAGAGGAGACTGAAAAAATTAGCTTAAAGCTTAACATTCAGAAAACTAAGATAATGGCAACCAGTTCCATCACTTCATGGCAAATAGATGGAGAAATAGTGGAAACAGTGGCAGACTTTATTTTGGGGGGATCCAAAATCACTGCAGCTGTTGATTGCAGCCATGAAATTAAAAGATGCTTCCTCCTTGAAAGAAAAGTTATGACCAACCTAGACAGCATATTAAAAAGCAGAGACATTACTTTGGCAAGGCTATGGTTTTTCCAGTAGTCATGTATGGATGTGAGAGTTGGACTGTAAAGAAAGCTGAGCACTAAAGAATTGATGCTTTTGAACTGTGGTGTTGGAGAAGACTCTTGAGAGTCCCTTGGACTGCAAGGAAATCCAACCAGTCCATCCTAAAGGAGACCAGTCCTGGGTATTCATTGGAAGGACTGATGTTGAAGCTGAAACTCCAATACTTTGGCCACCTGATGCGAAGAGCTGACTCACTGGAAAAGACCCTGATGCTGGGGAAGATTGAGGGCAGGAGAAGAAGGGGGCGACAGAGGATGAGATGGTTGGATGGCATCACTGACTCAGTGGACATGAGTTTGGGTAGACTCTGGGAGTTGGTGATGAATAGGGAGGCCTGGTGTGCTGCAGTCCAATGGGTCACAAAGAGTCAGACACAACTGAGCGACTGAACTGAAAGAGAATATTTGGGCTTCCCAGGTGGCCCAGTGGTAAAGAAGTGAAGTGAAAGTCACTCAGTCGTGTCTGAGTCTTTGCCACCCCATGGACTATACAGTCCATGGAATTCTCTAGGCCAGAATACTGCAGTGGGTAGCCTTTCCCCTCTCCAGGGGATCTTCCCAACCCAGGGACCGAACCCAGGTCTTCTGCATTGCAGGTGGATTCTTTACCAGCTGAGCCACAAGGGAAGCCAAATAATCCACCTGCAAAGGCAGAAGATGCAGCAGACTTGGGTTCATTGCCTGGGTGGGAAGATTCCCTGGAAGAGAAAATGACAACCCACTCCGTGTTCTCTCCTCTTGAGACAGAGGAGCCTGGCGGGCTACAGTCCCTGTGGTCACAAAGAGTAGGACACAACTGAGAACACACTCACACACACACACATACATACACATATACACAAAGAGAATATTTATCAACATGGCTTGAGCCAAACTGATCTTAACTCAGATATATGAATTTCACATTTAGCCTTCACCAACTTTCAGAGGTTTTAACAAAGGCAACAAGTTTTACAAAAGATTCAAGAGGCATGATTTTATATGCCCTTTCATTCCTAGCACCATCGGGTCCAAAGAACTGGTGCCCGTTCTCTTTCCTATACATGTGTTTATAGAAAGGTTCTGCCATTCAACTGATTTTATTCATGTTCTTCTGAAAAGGATCTCATAGCCCCCTTTTCCCAGACCAAGCACGATGGCACTTACTTCGCATTCTGCCCTAGTTGAAGTCCAAAAGAAAGTCGTTTCCTTGATGGATGTGAGCATTTCTGGACTTGTTTTCCCTTCTAGCTGTTGCTCCTAGTTATTCAGTCACTCTTGGTATGCATCAGTGGTCGGTGAACAATAAATTAAGGAGCCAGGTCACCAGGGTGGGGACAAACCACTCTCTGGCTTCTGTAAGTCCCCAGTGCAGCTTTGGCATTTAAATGCCACAAAAATAAGAGATTTACCACTACTGACAGTCTCTTTGTCCCTTACTTTCCATGCCTACAGCCTCCTGCATTTTAATGAAGGCAAATTGCACATTCTCCTGCCAGGCTAAACTCCAGTGCCCCCTTGGCTTTATTCGTAGGTGGCACTGCTTAAAAGATAAATTATTTTGTGGGGTTTTGGGAGGGCTTTTTTCTTTTTTTTGGTTTTCATTTCTCAGGAAAACTGTGGAGGAGCTGAGGAGTAGAGACTGGAGGAGGGGAGAAGGACTGTCCCAGGGAGCATTTCTCACCCTGCAGACTCCCCTGTGAATGTTTCTTTCCCAGCTTCTCTTTACAAGCCGGGACGTAAAGGTACCGGACAAGCTGGTGGAGTAAAGCTCCATTTTTTTGCTTCCAGGAATCCAGGCACTCATCAGTCCTTTGTCATCCTCCCACCTATTTCTCTGAGGCCAAGATCATCCTTTTTCTTATAAAAGGATATTAGTGGAGAGGCTACAAGGAACACACATTTTTCTCTTTTTCCTGACACAAAGGATTGGAAAGTGCCAGGCATTTGCTAGAAGCAAATAGAACAGATGTGAGCAATAAAATGGGAATAAACTGAGAAACTACAATCCCATAACAGGTAAGAGTCCGTTTCCATGGGTGATGGTTATGTGACTGGGAAGAGGGCTGAAGTCAAAAAATCAGTTTCTATGGAAGTTTTGTTCTGGTGGAACGTCACATCCTGCCTGCATGCATGGTGCTGTAAACTTTGGAGGGAAAGCATTGTGGCTACCACAGAACATATGCTTAATAAATGGCTTGCCCTATTAGAGGTGCTCCACTAGACCAGCCTGATTCACTCTCAGCCTGCCTCCTGTATATGTGTACTTATGGACTAGCTCCTTGGAAGAAAAGCTATGACCAACCTAGACAGCATATTAAAAAGCAGAGATAGATATCACTTTGCTGACAAAGGTCTGTCTAGTCAAAGCTATGGTTTTCCCAGTAGTCATGTATGGATGTGAGAGTTGGACCATAACGAAAGCTGAGTGCCGAAAAATTGATGCATTTGAACTGTGATATTGGAGAAGACTTGAGAGTCCCTTGGACAGCAAGGAGATCCAACCAGTCCATCCTAAAGGAAATCAGTCCTGAATATTCATTGGAAAGACTGTTGCTGAAGCTGAAGATCCAATACTTTGGGTACCTGATGTGAAGAGCCAACTCCTTAGAAAAGACCTTGATGCTGGGAAAGATCGAAGGCAGGAGGAGAAGGGAGGGCAGAGGACGAGACGGTTAGATGGGACCACCTATCTAGAGATAATGGAGAGGAAGAGAGAGGAGCCTGGCATGCTGCAGTCCATGGGGTCGCAAAGAGTCAGACACGACTGAGCGACTGAACAGCAACAAGGCGGATTCACAAGGTTGTACGGTACAAACGCAACACTGAAAAGCAACCATATTCCAATAAACAAAAGAAAAGGCAAAGAAGTTAAACAAGAGATTCTTTTTCTAAGTTAAAAAAAAAAGTGGAGGGAGGGAAAGAAAGGGGGGCAAGTATTTTAGAAACTTGATATTTAAACTAACTATGGCTGCTATACCAAAAACCTGGTATTCAAACAGCAGAAAGTTCTCTCATAGTTCCAGGAGCTAGAAGTCTGAACTCAGAATCACTGGGCCAAAGTTCAGATGTCAACAGGGGAATGCTTCCTTCCGAGGCTCGAGGAGAGAATCTGTTCCTTGTGTCTTCTAGCATCTGGTGGCTGCCAGCTTTCCTTGGCTACGGCCTCCTCACTCCAATCCTCAGGGCCAGCATCTTCAAATCCCTTTCTGTTCTGTCTTCATATTGCCTTCTCTATGTGAGCAAAATCTCCCTCTGTGTCCCTCTTCTTTATATATGATCACACTGAGGACCCACCAGATAATCCAGCATTATTTCCTTATCTCAAAATCTTTAGCTTGATCCACCAGTAAAAATCCCTTCTACAAATAAGACAAGGGTTACAGGTTCCAGGGCCTAGGGGCCACTGTCCAGGCTACCACACCAGGAAAACTCGGTATTACCCAAAGAACAGAGCCAGCAGCACTGACTACAAGAAGCCCCAGTCCGTCCCCATCACAGTGAAGACACTGGGTGTGAAACACTGCGCTACTGAAATACAATGCCTGCAGCTGATGTATGTGGTATCGCTGACATAACACGAGTATCAGAACTTTTTGGATTCAGATTAAAACCTGAGCGGCTCAACTGCCTCCAGGATGGAACCTGGAGAGATGTCTGCATTATCCGTGTGGAGTGGGCTGAAGCCTCATTTCTCCTGCCCATCCCCTGACCTGAGCTCCACCAACCCCTCACTCTTCCTTATTGTCAAACACAGTTTATGTGAGGAAACCCATGAAGGAGCTGGTCTAGTTGGCGAGGCTAGTTGGGGTAATAGGGATGTATCCGGCAGTCCTTTACTTGGTAGGTTCCTTGATGGGCAAGAGAGTCAAGAAAGGGCTCCTGGATTTTTTTTTTTTTACTTTTTATGGCAGTACAGTTGCTTTACAATGCTGGGTTAGTTTCTCCTGTACAGCAAAGTGAATCATCCACACATATACATATCAGCTCAGTTTAGTCGCTCAGTCGTGTCTGATTCTTTGTGACCCCATGGACTGCAGCACACCAGGCCTCCCTGTCCATCACCAACTCCCAGAGCTTACTCAAACTCATGTCCATCGAGTCAGTGATGCCATCCAACCATCTCATCCTCTGTCGTCCCCTTCTCTTCCCACCTCAATCTTTCCCAGCATCAGGGTCTTTTCCAATGTATAGTGGTGATGATGGTTTAGTCACTAAGTCGTGTCCAACTCTTGCGACCTCATGGACGGTAGCCCGCCAGGCTCCTCTGTCCATGGGATTTTCCAGGCAAGCATACTGGAGTGGGTTGCCATTTCATTCTCCAGGGGATCTTCCCGACCCAGGAATCGAACCCAGGTCTCCTGCATTGCAGGCAGATTCTTTACCGACTGAGCTACGAGCAAAGCCCTCTTACATTTCCAGTGTATACATATATCCCCACTTTTACAGATTTCCTCCCCATTGAGGTCATCACAGAGCACTAAGTAGAGCTTCCTGTGCTATACACTAGGCTCCCATTAGTTATCTGTTTTATACACAGTAGTATATATACACAATCCCAATCTCCCAATCCATAAATTCCAATCTCCCTTTGGTATCCATAAACTCGTTCTCTACATCTCTACTCTGCTTTGCAGATAAGTTCATCTGTATCATGTTTCTAGATTCCACATATAAACAATATTATACATTTGCTTTTCTCGTTCTGACTGACTTCATCTGTGCGACAGACTCTGGTCCATCCACGTCTCTGCAAATGACCCAACATCATTCCTTTTCAATACCGAGTCATGTCCATGGCAGCACCAGGTACAATACAGCCAGGACATGGAATCAACCTAATTGTCCACCAACAGAAGATGGGGTACATGTATGCAAGGGTCCTAGGTCTTATCACCATCTTCTTTACGGCCCTGCGGCTCTGCACAGTCCTCCAGGGTTCTTGGGTCCCTGAGTTAGAAACACGGGCTGAGATGGGGCTGACCATACACATCCTGCCTCGCGGCTGCTGGGAAACCAGCTGAAGGACTCTCTGCAGTTCAAGTCCCACCTCCACAGAGCTCAGTTAAATGTTCGTCCGTGGAAACAGATGGAACTAGTAATGAATGTCTGAGCCAATGTTCTCAGGCCAAAATTATGCTTTCACACATTTAAGAGTTGTCATTTCTTGATTTTTTCTCTAGTAACATCAATAAATCCCATGTCCTGAGGACAATGCAGGGTTGGCACAAGGGTGAGAGGCAAGGGAGGCACTCACTGTGGGCGCAAAATTTAAAAGAGAACCTAAATAACTCAGTAATTAAATAGTATTTTAAATGGAACATTTTAAAAATATAGAATCAGCCAACTGCAGCCTACAGGTTAGCTATGTATTTATGTATGTAGAATTTTACTGGAAAAAGAGCTAGGATTAAGGTGAAGTATGGTAGTCATGCAGGTTTTAGTTGGATTTTGTCTTCAGTCTTTCAAATGCTGATATTTTGTTGATTAAGAATTTTTTGTATTGTTTCTTACTTTTTCAAATAATTTTCAAATAATTTTGGCTTTTAAATTTGTTTTTTAATTAAAATATTTTTCAAGCCTAATTTTTTCAAGATAGCTACTTTTCTTAAAGACAACCATTACGTCTTGATACAGAGCACAAATGTTTTATGTATATTTCCCAACTTATAGAGAATAGTAAAAAGATGTACTTAAGAATCCAGATTCAATAAAATTAGCCTTTACCACTTTGCCAAGGATATTAATGAAATTATCTTTATTTTTTACTATATGTACACAGTAGCCATAAGTTTATCTGCATTACTTTTACACTACTAATGCAAATGCCAACATAATAAAAAAGGCAAAAAGCATCTTAGACATCTTATGAAAATATTTTTGGTCCCACACATCCCTTGCCAGGGTCTTAGGAAAACCTGGAGATCTATAGATCACAGTTTGAAAACTGCTGCCTTAAAGGATAAGGTTTTAATGATTTAAAGATTAAAGCCATTAAAGGTCAAAACCATTATCAATAATGAGCTAAGACCCTCAGTCAGATAGGAGCAACATAATTATGACCAACTCCAAAGTTAGCTTTGCAGAAAGAAGCAGTGAAGAGTTAAAGCAAATTGATCCATCTGTCATATAAACAGTTCTGAGCAATTAGGGAATCTTTAAAGCTCAAGGCATGGACAAGATGTCAAAGAAGCTGAATGCTTGGAAAGTCATCAGTGATCATGCAGGCAGGGCCATTTTGGGGCAACTGAGGGGAGGAACTCCTCCCCACCCTTCATTTCTCACCTCAGCTGTCTCCTGGGAACGAGGCAGCAAAGGAAGCTGTATCAGTAGCAGGAAGACTGAGGCACAGAGCACCCCTAGGCTGTTCAAAGGTCCTGGGGCCAGCCTGCCTGATGGGAAACCGCTCTCTTGCCACTTCCTAGCATCTAACTGTGGGCACATTCCCAAACCACTATCTGTCCCAGTCTCCTCATGGGTAATACAAATGTAACATTAAATACCTTCCTCTTACGACTCTTATAAAAGCTCATGAGATGATGTAGAAAAGCACTGAGCACAGTGCCCAAGAGAGTAAATATCTAGTAAATGTAACATTAAAAACAAACCTACTGGGACTTCACCTTTCAATGCAGGGGTGTGGGTTTGATCCCTGGTTGAGGGACAAAGATCCCACAGGCCTCATGGTCCAAAAAAGCAAATGCAAAACAGAAAAAATACTGTGACAAATGCAATAAAGACGTTTAAAGTGGTCTACATTAAAACAAAAAAATCTTAAAAAAACAAAAAACTTCTGTACCAATTCATTGCCCTGTGTTCAGTAAATTTTACCCATAGGCACAAATGCTTAGCCCACAGTCTTATTGGTGTTAGGTGTTCAGTAAAGGTTACATCCTCCCTCCAGCCAGATTGGGAAGCCTGTTTGGACTTGTCATTTCATCCACGTTGCTTTGAGTATCATGGATTTTTTTCACCAACAATTCACCGAGAAAAATGATGCTTAAATACAAGAAAATAAACCAATGTGTAAATCGTTACATAGAAATGAAAATGTTATATGATAGAATCATGCTTGATATTTGCTTAAAATTGTGTTTAATGACACAATTTTAAAACCCATGTGAAAAACAAAGGGGTTGTTTTAAAAAATCCATAGGAAAACATTTAATCCACTGAGAGAAAAACATCCCTTCTCCTAGATTTCTGTGGTAGACAAATCGTTTGCTCCCCCCCAGACATGTCTACATCCTCATCCTCAGAACCTGTGACAACGTCCTCTTACATGGCAAGAGCTTTTGCAGAAGTGATTACGTTAAAACACCTGGAGATGGGTGAATTATCCTGGATTATCCTCGTGGGCCCAACCTCACCACAAGGGCCCTTAAAAACAGGAGAGGAAGGCAGAAGTCAGCCGGAGAAGACCTGACGACAGAAGGGCACAGAGAGAAGCAACATCGCTGTGTCTGGAGACAGAGGGAGAGGTCACGGGCCAGAAACACGGGCAGCCTGCAGAAGCTGGAGAGGGCAGGGGAGCTGAGTCTTCCCCAGAGCCTGCTAAAAGGAACACAGCTTGATTTCAGCTTGGTGACGTCCACGTCAGACAGGCTGCTGAACCTCAGCATTACAAGATAGCCAAGCTGTGTGGGCGCCGTGTATAAAATAGGTAACTAGTGAGAACTCCGTGCAGGGCTGTGCTCTCAGTGGCTCAGTCGGGTTTGACTGTTTTGCGACCGCATGGACAGTAGCCCCCCAGGCTCCTCTGTCCATGGGATTCTCCAGGCAAGAGTACTGGCGTGGGTCGCCAGTCCCTCCTCCAGGGGATCTTCCCGGCCCAGGGATTGGACCCACGTCTCCTGCATGGCGGGTGGATCCTTCACCGTCTGAGCACCAGGGAAGCCCATGCTCGGTACTTCCAGAGCACGTTGCTGTAGCCACACCGGGTGAGCTGCGGTGAGCTGAACGGGAAGGAGACTCAAAACAGAGGGGCTGTATGTGTCTGTATGGCCGGTTCGCTGTGCTGTACAGCAGAACCTGACTCGGCAGTTTAAAGCAGCTGCCCTTCAATATGCTTTATTTTTTTAAATGTGGTACATATACGCCATGGAATACTACTCAGCTGTAAAAAAGAATGAAACGATGCCATCTGCAGCACCACGGATGCAACTAGAGGTTATCATACTCAGGGAACCAAGTCAGAAAGACAAGCGCCGTAGGCTATCGCTCACACGCGGAATCTAAAATGTGACACCAGTGAACCTACCGACAAAACAGAAACAGACTCCCAGACCCAGAGGACAGACTTGTGGTTGCCAAGGGGGAAGGGGAGAGGGCGAGGGAAAGACTGGGAGTTTGGGATTAGCAGATGCAAACTGTTAAACTTAGGATGGATAAAATCAAGGTTCTACTGTAGAGCACAGGGATCTATATTCAATATCCTGTGATAAAACATAATGGAAGACAATCTTGTTTTTTTTAAACAAAGAATGTATAAAAATAAGTATATGCTGCTGTGAATCTTGCTATAAAAAGTTTCAGACATAGTGAGTAAAGTTGTGTTGCTTAAGCCACTGAGTTTGTGGTAATTCATTACAGCAGCAAATAGAAAGCTAATACAGCCCCACAGGTTGTCCCACATCTCCCCTGGCAAGCTTCAGTGCCCAAGAAAATAAGGAGCCTGCTCAGCAGGGTGGGAACTAACCAGTGCCCTGGCTTCACTCAGCTTCCCAGTGCAGCTTCTGGCCGTTTAAATGTCACAAAGTAAAAGACTTGACCATCCATGACAGTCCCCACTCCTGAAGATTTGGATTCTTAAAGTCTGGGATACAAGAACATCCATGTGTAACCAGCAACTCTGATAGAGATGGTTAGCAGGCCACACTTTAGAGGCATCCGTTTTACTCAGTGGGAGCTTACAAGTTAGGTGTTGAGTAAATATAATTCCAACCCATAATAGATGAATCCATATGCATCCTTCCAAGGAGAGGTGAACAGCCAGGGACAAAGGTAAAAGGCTAGCAATGGCCCAGAACACATAAATCCTTCCACATGTTTCTGTTAAGAAACATGAGATGCAGAATTAAGCCAGAGGAGACCTCTGCCTGCTGTCTCCTAAGCAGCCAGGGCTCCAGAGCAGGCACAACAGAATCCTCGCAGCCCTGCAGACCTCTCTTGGGAAAGCATCCCTGGTGAGCACAGACCTCTGTCCCAACCCTCCCCGACCCCTCACGTGGCCTACCTGTCCCCCCTGCTTCTTTAGGAGGTGGTGATGAGCTGGCCCAGGGTGCATCATCTTCGAACTGAACCCAGCCACTGATGGCCGAGGCCAGGTCAGGTGGGCGCTGCTTGGGGCTCCCAGGAGGGGAGGCCGCTTCAGAGATGAGGCCCATCTTTTCGGAAGAGTCATCGTGCTCTGAGTGGGAAAGGTCCTGAGAGCCTCCATCCAAGACATGGTGCTCCCCGGAGGAGCTCTCGGACTGGTCTGAGGAAGAGGAGGCTCCTGGGAGGTGCTCTTTGGTGCCCCCTGAAACAGATATCAGAAACTGCTATCGCATCATAGGTGGAAGGTCACTCTTCAGAACTGTCTCGTGGAGGAAAAACAAAGAAAAGGCAACGGGTGATCCAAGGACTCACCATGACAGGGTGTGAGAGCAAACAGACCGCCATGCCCGCCTGCTTCTATGCTAACAAAGGGTTGTCCTAAAAATGTATGAAAGCTATACCCTAGGACGTGGTGCTGGAGAAAACTCTTGAGAGTCCCTTGGACTGCAAGTCACTCCTAAAGGAGATCAACCCTAAATATTCATTGGAAGGACTGATGCTGAAGCGGAAGCTCCAATACTTTGGCCACCTGATGTGAAGAACTGACACATTGGAAAAGTCCCTGATGCTGGGAGAGACTGAGGGAAGGATGAGAAGGTGACAATAGAGGATGAGACGGTTGGATGGCATCACCAACTCAACGGACATGAGTTTGGGTGGACTCCGGGAGTTGGTGATGGACAGGGAGGCCTGGTGTGCTGCAGTCCATGGGGTGGCAAAGATTTGGACATGACTTAGTGACAAAGGTCGTCCACAGCAGCCTCCACGCAGGCTAAGACTGGGAGTCTGGTCTGGTTAATTACTCTTATCCTACCACCCACTTCAGTGCTTGGGGTCACACACAAAAAACTGCTGCAAAGGCCAAGCAAGAAGCAGAACTAGGTCAGATTGAAAAGCAAAAGGCAATAGGGATTGGCAGAGACTGTGGCTCAACAGGAGACCTTCTGTTTGGACTAAAAACACACTGTGTACAGTCCGGAGGACACACATCCATGGGCCCCCACAAGCAAACTGCACCAGTGACCAGCTCAGCATGGCACAGAAACCCTTCCTCTAGTTCTGTTTTCCTTTCTTGGTCCTGGAACAGTTAACAGCCTTCAAATATTTGCTTTTAAATAACAGAATCGACCCCAGTTGTAGTGGTGATCACAGAAGTCTATACATGTGTTAAAATTCATCAACTGTAGACCAAAAATGATCAATTTTACTGTGTGAAATCTTTTAATAATAAATGTACTGATATGAAACTCCTTTCTCCCATCACTAGCCAAACAAACTGGTCCAATTGAATGTAATCAAAGCCTTTAAACGAGAACTGTCTCAAAGAAACAAAATGCGGGCCACATATGTAATTTAAAATTTTCCAGGAGCCAGATTTAAAAAATGAAAAAGAAACAGGCAAAACTAATTTTAATAATGTATTTCAACCCAATTTGTTGAAAATGTATAATTCCAACATGTAAGTGATAAAAAATTGTTAATGAAACATTTAACTAGGTAGGTCCTTGAAATTCAGTGTGGATATTTCACATTTCTTGAAGTGAAAAATGTTAGTCGCTCAGTCGTGTCCAATTTTTTTGACCTCATGGGCCCACCAAACTTTTCTGGCCCACCAAACTCCTCTGTCCATGGGATTTCCCAGGCAATGATACTGGAGTGGGTTGCCATTCCCTTTTCCAGGGGATCTTCCCGACCCAGAGATTAACTTCCAGTCTCCTGCATTGCAGGTGGATTCTTTACCATCTGAGCCACCGGGGAAGCCCAGTTTATAGTGTATCTCAATTCAGACTAGCCATGGTTTAAGGACTCCATAGTCACATGGCTACCAAGCTGGATAGCGCACCCGTAAACTCCACTTTCCAGGTGCTGTAAATGAAGCTGAGATGATTCAGGGGCAGTAGCAGGAGCCATGGAAGAGAATCAGCTGACATGGCTCTGTAAAAAGCTCCTGCATCCTACCTTGACCTTCACCCTTGACCCTTGAGCACAGTTCCACAGAAGTCAACCTAGCCACCTCCACGAGTGACAATTACTGAGTTCTCTGTATGTACCACCACTGTTATAAGCGGTTTTTTATATGTTAATCATTTAACCCTCACTGCCACCCTGAGGTCGGCACTGTGATTATCCATATTGCTGAGATGAACTACCACCCAGAGAGGTAAACAAATCATCCACCCAATTATCCACATCCATGATGGAGCCAGGATTTCAGCTCAAGGGATCTGGCTCGAGTGCCTGTCACTCTTTTTGACAACTATCCTTTGAAAACTGAGACAATCCGAATGGCTGTTGGGAGTAATAACCAAAAAGACTGAGTGTAAGTTACTTGGTAAGTAGAAAGTTTATATTCAGAGCTTCCCTGACAGCTCAGTTGGTAAAGAATCAGCCTATAATGCGGGAGACCCCAGTTCAACCCTGGGTCACAAAGATCCCCTGGAGAAGGGATAGGCTACCCATTCCAGTATTCTTGGGCTTCCCTTGTGGCTCAGCTGGTAAAGAATCAGCCCGCAGTGCAGGAGATCTGGGATCCATCCCTGGGTTGGGAAGATCCCCTGGAGAAGGGAAAGGCTACCCACTCAAGTATTCTGGCCTGGAGAATTCATGGACTCTATATTCCATGGAGTTGGTAAATATGAAGTTTATGTTCATTGGAAGAAAGCGGCTAATACTTCTGGTGTTTCTAGGTCTTTGTTTGGGGGCTCTGAGGTTCCTAAGATGCTTCCTTTGGGCCACGAAGTGAAAAAAATCTGCACCTGAGGGAAGTGATAAACTGACTTCTTCCCTGTCAATATCCTACTGAGGACTTCCTGGTGGCCCAATGGATAAGAATCTGCCTGTCCATGCAGAGGACACAGGTCTGATCCCCAGTCTGGGAAGATTCCACATGCCACGGAGCAACTAGGCCTGTGGGCCAGCACTGCGGAGCCTCAGCTAACCAGCCTCCCTGCCTCGAGGACTGAAGCTACACGCAGCCGGAGCCCGTGCTGCACAGAGAGAAGGCACCACAGTGACAAGCCTGCACTCCTCTGGTTTATTGGGAGAGCAGCCCGCCTTGGCGCACCTAGAAAAAGCCCGTGCAAAGCAACCAAGACCTAGCACGGTCAAAAATAAATAAAAATGTAATAAAAGGTCCCATGGAAAGAACGCTCCAACAGAAGCCACAACACACAAGTGTGGTCCTCGGTTAATTTTTTCACATAGGCGATGAAAGCGCTCCTTACCCTCAGAAGGGACGGGAAAGAGTGGCTCCTCGTTGAAGGAGACCCACTCGGACTGGTGGGTGGCAATCACATGGTCCAGGGTCGTCATGCTAGGAAGGTGCTGGTCATCTTCACACTGCAGGCCTCAGGCAGACCCCAGAGCCGTGTCTGGGGCTGGGTGGGGGTCTGGGAGCGCAGGGGACGTGGGCCTGGGATCTGTCGTGGGGTCTCACGGAGAGCGGCCCTCGGAACGCAGACAGAGTAGCCTCTCTTGCCTTTTGTTAATCTGCCAAGCAGAAATCTGTTTTAAAAAAATAATAAAAACTAAAAGGGATAACCATCACATTATAACCAGTCCACAGAGATCTGGGCTTGCCACAGGGTCCACGAGGAGATCCGGGTCGCTTCCAACCTATTTCCCTTTCTCTGTCCCTGTCTTGCCCTCCCTTCTCATGTAGAACTATCTTCCGTGAGCATGGAGATCTCTGCGTGTACCTTCATATCAGATTTACAAATGATGTTGCCGTTGTTGTTCAGTTGCCCTGTCGTGTCCAGCTCTTCGTGACCCCATGGACTGCAGCTCACCATGCCTCCCTGTCCCTCACCTATCCCAGAGTCTGCCCAAATTCTTGTTCATTGCATTGGTGATGCTGTCCGACCATCTCATCCTCTGACACCCTCTTCTCCTTCTGCCCTCAATCTTTCCCAGCATCGGGACAGATTTACAAATAATCACACACATTTTAGCAAACAGATTCTCAAATGTTCCCAATTACTACATTTTGGAAATAATTTTTATCTATAATATAATACCATCATGGTAAAACTAATATCAACATTTTTCAAAGAGCTCTCACTTTCCTTCGCCAGATGGCAAAATAAAAGCTCGTTTTTTTCCTATTAAATCAGCGTGGTTTCTTGCCTTAGGCAGGTAGCTCTTTGCAAGCCTGATTTAAACCTTTGGCAGAAACCCAACCATCTCCAGATGGTATCTCTGAGCACGATTTACCAGTCAAGAAAAACAGAAATGGATTTATCTTGTTCATTTGGAGTAAGGGGGTAGAGCATATTTACTTTAGTGGAAAATGTGAGTTAAAAGAATCACATTTGCATTCTAGGTCTGTTTGAATGAGCATGTACTCAAGTACAGGGTGGCCTGTACTCAAGTTGCAATTATGTTCCATGGAAGGATACTTAATAAATAGACTTCTAATATTGTCTGTACTATTAATGCCTTCTTTTTACAACTGGAAAGTTTTTTTTTGATTGGAGCCTAACTGCTTTACAACGTTGTGTGGGTTTCTGCCATGCAACAATGTACATAAGCACATATGTCTCCACGAGCCTCCCTCCCACCACCCCCACTCCACCCCTCTCGCTCTCACGAGCACTGTGTGTTCAGCTCCGCGTTACACAGGCAACTCCCCACCAGCTATCTACTTTACATACAGTAATGTGTGTATTTCCATGCTATTCCCTTGATTCATCCCACCGTCTCCTCCCCCACTGCGTCCACAAGTCTGTTCTCTCGTCTGTGTCTCTGTTCCTGCCCTGCAAATAGCTTCATCTGTACCATTTTTGGAGACTCCATATATAAGCATTAACATACGATCTTTGTTTGTCTCTTTCTGACTTACTTCACTCTGTATCACAGGCTCTAGGTTTATCCACCTCACTAGAACGGACAAATTCATTTATTTTTATGGCTGAGTAATATTTCATGGTCTCTGTGTGCTCCAACTTCTTTATCCATTCGTCTGTTGATGGACACCTAGCTTGTTTTCATGTACTGGCTACTGTAAGTATGCTGCAGTGAACACTGGAACACACGTGTTCATTGCACGTGTCTTTTCGAATTATGGTTTCCTCAGGGTATATGCCCAGGAGTGGGATTGCTGGGTCATATGGTTTTTTGCCTATTTTTTAAGGAATCTTTATACTGTTTTCCATAGTGGCTGTATCAATTTACATTCCCACTAATAGTGTAAGAGGGGAATCTAACTCTTGATCTTGCAATGAATTAGTAAAATCTGAAAATGCAAAATTAATGTAATTAATTCCCAGAATTAATACAAAATTAATGTTTCCACATAAGAGCTACTATCCACTTTGAACAGTATCAGTTCCTATTAACTGGATACTCAATATCCATTTTAGTCTAGAACAATTTAACTCATAGCCTTCTAGCTGGTGCATGATAAGAAAATGTTGAACTTTTACTACAGGTTATTACCTGCAGTAAATATTCTATGCTGAGGATAACCAGAATAGAAACATGTAATAGCTTTTGGGTGTTTTTGGTAATTACAACAATTAATTTTGCTGCATGATACTTCCTAAAATGAAATGTTTCTTATAGAATCTATAATTTTCAGAAACCTATTTTCATACCACACTTGGATTCAATAGTCACTGTAGTTGGGTAGGAGAGGTATTACCATAAATCTTTCACAGATGAAGAAATCTGGGCTGAGGGAAGTTAAGTGACTTATCCACAGCTTCTGCTGCTTTGAGGCTTTTGTATGGTACCCTAAGACTCCGAAGATGTTTCCTCCAGGTTTCTAAGTGGAAGAATTCACATATCCTAGGAGAGTGACAAATGGATTCTTCTTATCCCCCCGTAAGAGACCACCGAAACTGAATCGAGTAGAGGTCATCACAAACAGGCGTGTTAGATGCACCAAGCTAGGAAGTGATGGATGCAACACTTGAACCCAGGTCTTCTGAGGCCCAAACACTCTAATCTTTGGGTCACAGCCACAAAGAAAATCATTGGAGAATATATATATATATATATATAGACTATATCCCAACTGAAGCACTTTACAGACATCAGTTCCAATGGAACTATAATGAAATGATTGGTGAAACTTCTCACTGGACATCTGCAAGGGAATTCAAGCTGTGCAGAGAACTTAAAGTTCTCTTCCAAGCTCCTCTCCTAAGACCCTTGCAAGTCATGGGACCAGACATGCATAAACAGTCTGGAGAATTGACTGCTCCAACCAGATCTCAGTAGATAACCATGTAGAGCTCACAGACCCAAAGAGCTGAGTCTGGTGGGCTTCCTCCACAAGCCTCTCTCCAGCCCGTCAAACGCTAGCATCACTCAGTGTGGTAATGGCTGCAGGCCAAGGTAAGACAGTAAACTTGAAGAGTCAGAGTCCCCCTCTCCAATAATAGCAGCGTGCAAACCAGCTCCAGCAACAACCACCACAAAGCCACAGTGCAATCCCACATGCTGACACATGCAGCCTCACAGCTCAGTGGGAAAAATATCCCGCTCATCCCGTGAGGATGAATCCCGTGAAAGTCGCAGATGAACATGGGTGGGTGAGGGGAAGCAGAGAAAGAGAGGGAAAAGGGTGAAGATAATGGAGAAAATATCTAGGAGTTTTAGAACTCAGAGATTTTAAAGACCAGTAGTCCAGCTCTCCACTTGCACAGATAAAAAACAGACAGACAAACCAACAAAAAAAAACAACCCCAAAACTGAGGCCCAGGGAAGTCAGGCAGAGCAACAGCAGAGACTGAGATAGGCTGGGGAGTTCCACTGTCTGGATTTGAATCACATACAGTCTGTAAGGCTCAGCTCACCCCAGTGCAGCAAGAGTAACAAAATACATCAATAGTGTAAGGATTAAGTAAGGTATTATACATCAAGTGCTTAGCACTGGTGCTAAAAAACACTCTGTAACAATGATGATGATCATAGCAGGTCAGCTTACAAAGGGCTTACTGTGTGCCAGGCTCTAATCCAAACCCTTTAAAATGCCAGCTATGGCCATCACTCCTGCAGGTAAACTGCTGGCACAATGGTACACTGCTTATTAGCGGAAGTTTTGAGACCAGAAAGCAAATTTCATGAAGCCACCCATTTCTGTCACCGACCCATTCAGATTTTAGTGATTTCCCTTTTCAACTCCTTCTTAGTTCTCCCAGATGCTAAGTGGAGTCAAGCACTCAACGCCCTCTTCCTAGAGGCAAGCGCATTCTGGCTGAGAAACCGAGACACCTACTCAGAAGTATGAACAAAAGAGGGGCCCCCAAGACTTATCTCCCCTTTCTCAACTTGTCCATCCCAGATCCAGACTTGAGCTGGTTACAGATCATGAGAAGTCTCAAGAAAGCCTGCGGGACAGCATTTAGTACCAGGAACACCCTCTCCTAGCCCTGTGAAATCGACTCGAGGTATCAACTATGAACCAGCCACATCCGGGGAACCCTGAGATGCCTGACCTGAGGGGAGCTGGGAGCCCACAGAGGAACCCAATCACTGTGAGGCCACGTTCAGACTGGAACTGGTTTCTCTGCAAAAGCCTCACCCCATTTTTAGAACATGAATCATGAAGTGAGGCTCAGACTCACCACAAATGAGCAGTGACTCACGGTCAGCAACAGGGTTGACCAAGAGCCACTCAAAACCTCGCTGAAGTTTCTGGGCTGCCATTGGAGACAGCAGCTTCCTCCTCGGCTCCCCTAACAACACTCAAATGTGGGTGTGGAGAATGCAGCTGACGGATAAGATGAGGGCCTGAGAAATGGATCTGCCTTGTGGCAATCTCTAACTATGTAATCACAAGCCCTAGGTGTCCAGAAATGTTTTAGGCACCCTTTGAGATACTGAGAGATCAGGCAGCTTGCAATCTAGCTGTAGAGGTGAAGATGCTCAGAACAGCAAATGCAACAAACCTGGGAATAACAGCCTGCTGGAGGACACATCGGAAATGCTGCAAAAGTCTGGTCAAAAGAGAGATCTGCAAGGGCTAGAACCATCAGGGACTGAGCACGACTTTGGATTTGAAAGATATCCTTGGCTGAAAGATAACAGGGCTTCCCTGGTGGTTCAGGTGGTAAAGAATCCATCTGCGATGCAGGAGACCAAGATTCAAGCCCTGGGTCGGGAAGATCCCCTGGAGACCAGGGAATGGCTACCCACTCCAGTACTCTTGCCTGGAAAATTCCATGGACAGAGGAGCCTGGTAGGCTACAGTCCATGGGGTCACAAAGAGTCGGACACGACTGAGCAACCAACACTTGCACTTCTTTCACTTGGCTCTGAACCACCAGAAGGAAAAAGTAAGGCCACCCTTGGGACAAGGGTCAGCCTAAGTGACAATTAAGAATCAGACCTTCGTGGGACTTGTTTCTGGGCCAGTGAAGAGGTCAGTCTGGTGAAAAGTGGAGAAATGTGGGGAGAAAGGACTGATGGACCTTAAAGCCGAGAAGACTTCAGGGGGCCATGGGAAGCTTACGAGTTAAGAGTGACTCAAGAAATGTGCTTAAGGGAGATGAATAAGTCTGTACTGAGCAGAAGTCTGGTGATGTATGCTACCAGCCACAACCAGATCCCAGGGTGTCCCACAAAGCCAGGGGTCAGCATCATTGGGAACATGTACCAGGTACTGTGTTGGACCCCACTCTAGGGCCTGACAATACAAGGGAGAATGAGACGGCATCTGTAGACCCCAGTAGCTTACAGGAGATTGTCATTAATGACAGTGACATTAATGCAACAATAAACTTCCTGGTGGCTCAAAGGGCAAAGAATCTGCCTGCAGTGCGGGAGACCCAGGTTCGATCCTTGGGTCAGGAAGATCCCCTGGAGAAGGGAACGGCCACCCACTCCAGTATTCTAGCCTAGATAATCCCATGGACAGAGGAGCCTGGCGGGCTACAGTCCATGCGGTTGCAAAGAGCCGGACAGGACCAACCGACTCATGCGTGTGTACAGGCTCTTTAACCTATTGTGACAAGTTAGCCACAGAACAATGACAGCACCCAGGGAAGAGAGTTAGGTTCTAAGAGACCACCCAGGGCATGAGCAGTAAGCGGTCACGAGCTACATCTTAACCGAGAAGGGAGGGCTCTAACCAAACAAGCAGCGGGGCAAAGGCATTCGGGGAACGATGGGCAGAAATGGCATGTCCAGGTCACCGTGGGTCAGGCTCTCTTAATCTGAAGAGGTGGCACTGGGTTGAGCGCACCAGAAAAGGAGAGGCTGGAGCAGCGACAGTCCTGAATTTCAGAGTCTGAACTCCTGAAACTACCCTTTCTGCTCCCACAGCCACTGCCGCGGTTCAGCCCCTCGGTCTCTCATTCAGACATTACTACTCTCTTACCCATCTCCCTTCCCTGGTGGCTCAGCTGGTAAAGAATCCACCCGTAATGCGGAAGGCCTGGGTTCGATCCCTGGGTCGGGAAGATCCCCTGGCGAAGGGAAAGGCCACCCACTCCAGTATTCTGGCCTGGAGAATTCCACGGACTGTGTAGTCCATGGGGTCGCAAGGAGTCCAACACGACTGAGCGACTTTCACCTTCACGTTATCTATCTCCCTGCCTTTAGCATCATCCCCTCTAAACCTGTGATTCACCCTACTATGCCAGTGCGTTCTGCCTAAAACCTGAAAATGCCCACGCCAGAGCTCTGCTTCAAACTAACTCCACGGGGGCTCCCCACAGCCGTAGCATGCTTTCCTCCTTGTTAGCCAGAGTCCGTTTCTGTTGCTTGCGGTGAACTCTAATGTAGGGTACCCTTCCTCAACTTCCACTAATCCCACTGGCTCCTCATCACCCATGTCTTCTGCACGCTGACAGTATCCTAGCTATACTCATGTATCAAATGATAAGGAACTGGTTGGCCAACGGGGCTCTCATGTCAATTAGCCTGTGAGGGAAGGGACTGGGTTTTGTTCTTGTTATGTCCTCCAACTTGTAGACGAGGGTCTGGCGTTTAGTAAATGTTTATTGGGTAAACAGATGAATGAATGAACAAACGAACTTATTTTACCATATAGTAGGTGGCCTCTTCAGGCTTCTGAACTGGTAAATATTCTAGAAAGGATAATTTTAAACACCATGTGTAAGACAGATTGGGAAACAACCTGGATACAGAGCAACTTGTCCATTCTCCTTTCTCTTTGATCTGACACTGGGCTATCCCAATACAGTAGCCACCAGGCACGGGTAACTATTAAAACGTGCTTAGACCAAACGGAGGTGTTCTTCAGGTATAACATACATACTAGATTTCAAACAGCATAAAAATGTATAAAATATCTATTTAATAATCTTTATACTGATTACATGTTAAAGTGGTAATATTTTAGAATATACCAGGTTTAAAAATATGCTGCTAAAAATGAATTTCACCTGTTTAAGGTTTTTTAATAGGGCAATTAGAAAATGTAAAACAGTACATATGCAGCCTACGCTGTATTCCTATTGGCCAGAACAGCTCCAAAACAGTCCATTATTTTTATCTTTGTTTTTGAAGGATATTTTGCGCTAGACCTGAAATTTGAGTGGGATTACTTTTTTTTTTTTTCGTCAGAATCTTGTCTTTTTGTCCCTGTTGTTCTGATGAGAAGTTTGGTTGTAACTCTTATTTTGTTGTGAAATCTTTTTCGTTTCAAGCAATTAACATCGTATGTCTAGATGTGGTTTTCTTATAACTCATCCTACTCGAAGTGTGTGTAAGATTTTGAATTTCTTTGCTAATAATTTCATTATATTTGGGGACATTTTGCCACTGTTTCTTCAGATATGTTTTTCTCCATCTCTTCTCCTATTGATCTGTCTTCAAGCCCGCTGACTCTTTCGTCATCTTCTGTTCTCCTCTTAAGCCCATCCTGTGAATTTTTCATCTCAATTATTCAACTTTTTCACTCTAAGATTTTCATTAGATTCTTTTATGGGTTCTAATCATCTGCTGAGATGCCTTTACATTCACTCATTCTGACATTTTTCTTTAGTTCTTTAAACCTATTTATAATAGCTGCCTCAAAGGCTCTGACTGCCATACCCAACATCTGGACCATTTGGAGATTAGTGTCTACCGACGATTTTTTTTTTTCACTATGGGTGATATTTTCCTATTTCTTTGCATACCTCACAACTGTGAGGAAAGACTGAAGATGTTCTGGACTTGATCTTCCTCTGCAGAGTCAAACTGTCTCATCTTGACCTTGCATAGGCTTGGTCTTCCATTTCATTGGATGAATTTGTGCAAAGTCAGAAATGTTCCACAGTTCCTCTAACTACTGCAGGACTCAACTTCCCTTGCAATTTCCTTGATAGCTCTTGGCTCAGGGTAGATTTAAAGTAGGCCTTACCCTAGGGTGAATGTTGGCAAACTACATTGATGACCCCAATCAAGCCCTCTGCCTTCGTTTAAAAAAAAGTGATACTGGAACAAAACCACACCCATTCATTTACACATTGTCTATGAAAGCTTTTGCTCTACAACAGCAGAAGGAGCTGTGGACAGACTGAATGGCTCACAGGGCCTAAAATAATTACCATCTAGACCTTTATTTATTTTTTAAAATAATTACCAATAGTCTTGGCCCCAAAGATACAGATTTCTCATGACTTTTCTGGATGTTGGGGTGTTATTAAGGCGGCCTTTCCACTGTGGCTGGGCTGGATCCCTCAGGACTGCTTGACCTTTGGTATCTCTGTCTGATCCTCAACCCTGGAGCCGCCGCTTTTGATAAATCTCACACAGTTTCACCCTGCGCATGTGCGCACGAGCCCGGCCCAGGACTCCCTGGGTATATCAGACACACTTCTGTTCCCTCCCGGTGCCCCAGGCAGCCCTCCGCTCTCCAGCGCCCTGCCCTGGGAATCCCAGTTGCTTCAGCGGCCCCAAACTCATCTGTGTTTCCTTAGCGCAGCAGGACTGCTGTGCTCAGCCAAGACTCTAGCATACTGTGCTGCATTCAGGGACTCCTTCCCTGGAAAACAGCCAAGGGACCACTGGGCTCATCCCACGAGTTGCGCTGTGCTTAGCATCGAACGGTCGCGCATCCTGTTAACCAGCACCTGAAAACAGGGGCCTGCTAAACTTTGTCGGGTTCTGTACTTGTTCACGGCAGAAGAACCAGTCTGTTAACCAGTTAGAGCAAGAAGTCAAAGTCCTCCTTGGAAAAATTCCACACTAACTTGTGTTCCTTTCTTTAAAAAAGGAAAAAGAGACTAGTTCAGATCATCTAAACTAGGGGGATTTTATACTGTCCTAGAAATAATAATTTGAAGTCTTATAGAACTTTTACAAGTCATGTGAAAAGGAAAGGAGGGTTTCGTGCAGTCGTATGGATTAAATCCATCCCTTCAGAGCTGGGGGTTTCAGGTGAAAGCGGCTCAGTCGTGTCTGACTCTTTGCAACCCCATGGACTATACAGTCCATGGAAATCTCTAGGCCAGAATACTGAAGTGGATAGCCTTATCTCCTGGGGATCTTCCCAACCCAGGGATCAAACCAGGTCTCCCACATAGCAGGTGGATTCTCTACCAGCTGAGCCACAAGCAAAGCCCAAGAATACTGGAGTGGGTAGCCTATCCCTTCTCCAGCAGACCTTCCCTATCCAGGAATCAAACTGGGGTCTCCTGCATTGCAGGTGGATCCTTTACCAATTGAGCTACTGGGGAGCTGAGACAATGGTCTATTTTGTTAGGTTAGGTGGGCAACACTGGAGCTTCCCAGATGGCACTACTGGTAAAAAATCCACCTGCCAACACAGGAGATGCAAGAGGCGTGTGTTGATCCCTGGGTCCAGAAGATCCCCCCAGAGTAGGACGTGACAACCACTTCAGTATTCTTGCCCAAGATGATTCCTCAGACAGAGGAGCCTGGTGGCTACAATTCATGAGGCCGCAAAGAGCTGGGCGTGACTGAGCGACGGAACACACACGTGCAACATAACAGCCTGACATAATTTATTTAAATCTGAGAATTTAGGACTTGCCTGGTGGTCCAGAGGTTAAACGTCCACCGGCCAATGCAGGGGACATGGGTTCGATCCTTGGTCAGGAAAAATTCCGCATGTCGTGGGGCAGAGAACAAGAGAAGCCACTGCACTGAGCAGCCCATGTGCCTCAACTAGAGAGTAGCCCCTGCTCACCGCAATGAGAGAAAGCCCACCCACAGAAATGAAGACCCAGTGCAGCCACATACAAGCACAGACTTTTTTTAAAATTAGGAAATCTGAGAATTTAGTGATCTTCCTTCTATATGTCTTTGTCATATGTAATCAACTAGGCGGCTACTTTAAAAAAATCTCTGCATCCACTTGTTGGGTTTTAGGTTACTGGCAAGTGCCACCCAGCCAGTTATCAGGGCTTCATGCAGAAACATCTTAAACTAAATCCTGGTGCCAATTCCCCAGAGTAAAACCTCAACTTTTTCCTGATCAAGGAAAAGCAACTCAAAGTCAAAAGGGAAACTAGGAAGAAAGGAAAAATAAGACTGTAGAAATTCTTTGCATTTCTTTAGAACTTTCTTACAAAATTGGACTTTCAACCAATTTACACTGAGCATCTGCTGTGTGTTCAGAATGCTGCTCAGTACAGAGGTGCAAAATAATATCAAGCATGGTTTTACACTCTGCAGCCTTTGTCACAGTGGGCTACAGAAATCACAGAAGTTTAAACAGGAAGTTAAAGTAACAAGGCTGCTTGCTTCATGAATTCTCAGAATAAACGACGCCTGGAAGGCCTGACTACCCTGTGCCAAAGACCCAAATCAGATTAAGGACTTGGAACACAGCTTCTTTTCCTTCTTCTTTCAAACTTTTTTCCTTTGGGAGAGAACAGAGCTCATGTTCACAGAAGCTGAGCAGAGTTTACTGGAAAACATGCAGATGCACTCACTTTGACCAACAGGTGCCTTGATATTCTTAAAGCATAAAACAGGATGGTCCTGGTTGCTTGGTCTTCCTATCTTGCACCATTATTTTCTTTCATTCTTTCATTTAAATACCTCTTTTTTTAAAAAATAAAAAGAGACTGATACCTCTTCTTCCATTGGAAATTGATAAATAGAATGAATACCCCCGTCTCAAGTCACGCATAAAGGAGAAAGAGCTCTAAAAGGAAGGAAGACAATAAATATTTCAACTATTTATTGTTGTTCAGTTGCTCAGTCGTGCTCGACTTTCGGTCGGCATGTATCCATGACTCTCTGTAAACGCACTCCCCTCTGCTCGTCTCTTTCAGTCATGTACATCCCAATCCACCATTCCCAGATGTCAGTTTTTGCCCCACCTAAAGTCATACTATTTGTGTGTGTGTGTATACATGCACGTCACAAATACATACACGTACAAATATATGTGTGTATATGCATACCCCCAGATTATAATTATAAATATAAATAATTATAAAAATCGATTTTTCTTCAAAATAAATAACCTTGGTGGGTGTGCTATCCAACAACTTCAAGGCTCCACATTTGGAGTCAAGGGTCAAAGTCACACCTGACTTGCAAAACAGGTTGCCTCTGATCCTGGTGCATTCCTGAGGCAGTGACCCTGAATGGCATCCCTGGGCAGCTGAACAGCATGTCATGTTCAGTGAATGACCCTAGTAGGAGGTCAAGCTTTCAAGTTTGCAGAATGCTTTCTAGCACCTTGAACTCTTAGAAAATGGCTTATTCCATCTTGTAAACTCATCTCCGCTTGCTTCAGTTTTGTATCTAAAAGAGAGACACTAATATCTCCCTGTATGAAAGCAGGAAGTTGGTATGAGTAATTTCTGTTTATTGACATTTCAGATATTCCATCCTGAGGCTGTCAGTTTTCTAGGAATCTTCAGGAGTCTGTGCCTCCCAGTGGCCACATTTCCTAAGCATAACCCTAAGGTCTTCCAAGAAGCTCAACAAAATATTATTATTATATTTCACTGAAACTGTCTTGGATTGAAAATGTATCAAATTTCAGAGATTTTAACTGTCAAAGGTTGTCTATGAACATAAATAGTTCTCAGAATCCATGAAATGCATTCTTATTTTTATGGTGGTGCTTTAGTCGCTCAGTCGAGTCCAACTCTGCAACCCCATGGACTGTAGCCCACCAGGCTCCTCTGTCCATGGCGTTTCACAGACAAGAATACTGAAGTGGATAGCTACTTCCTCCTCCAGGGGATCTTTCTGATCCAGGAATCGAACCCAGGTCTCCTGCATTGGCAGGCAGATTCTTTGCCAACTGAGCCACCAGAGAAGGCTGATTTTTTTTACACCAAATACTTACTGAAACTCACAATTAGTATATATTTACAGGGTGCAAAGAAGCTCAAGGGTTATTGTGATCCATCTTTATAATAACACTGAGATAAGCAAAGCAGAAATTTCTCTCACTTGATAGATAAGGGAACTGACTCAGAGAGGCTATTTGACTAATCTAAGGTCATACAGCGAACCATGACACAACAGAGGTGGGACAGGATCACACGTCTCTTACGCTAAATTCTGCACTTCTTCTACTATGCCACATTCTGCCTTCCAGATACGCTAGCTACGTTGTCAACATCCATTTCCTCTTATCATGCAGCGCTGGAGGAGAGGTCATTATTGGCATCACAGTAATTCTTATTCCTGCTCTCCCAGCCTCCCTGGGGAACCTAGGGGTGGCTGCTTGGCTAAGTTCTGGCCAATGAGACAGAAATGGAAGCATAGTCAGAAATAAAGCCCTGAGAAGGGTTTTCTGTCTTTGTTTTGTTTTGCACTCCCAGTGAAGGGACTACTCGCGCTGCCTTAATCGTGCTCACATTCTCTTGATTACAGTCATGATGGCTGGAGCTACTATAACGACAAAGAGAGGCTCAGAGAGCCACACAACCACTGATCCTGATGTCACTGAGCCACTGAGCCAGGATCAGTGATCCCTCATCTCTGTATTTATTGTGATGGGAAAAAAAATTAAGTTATTAGAATCAAGCATTCTGATACTTACAGGCACATGCAATCCTAACTAATAAAACAGGGAGAGAAAAATTGTGACAAGCATATTTCTACGAAGACGCCTGTGATCTCCACACGTTGGAGTTACTATTGTGATTATGTCTTTGTTCATGATGAGGCAAAAGGAGAAGGGGGCAGCACTGGATGAGATGGTTAGATAGCATCACTGACTCAGTGGACCTGAATTTGAGCAAACTCTGGGAGACAGTGAAGGACAGAGCATGCTGCAGTCTATGGGGTTGCAAAGAGTAGGACACAACTTAGCAACCCAACAACAACATAATTCATGGCAAAGGGATTTTTGCAGATACAATGAATGTTACTAATCACCTGACCTTAAGATAGGGTGACTATGCAAGAAACTTGACATAATCTTTAAAGAGAGTTTTCTCTGGCTGGTAGCATAAGAGGAAGTCAGGGAGCATCAAAGTGTGAAAAGAAGGTTCTCCACTGCTGAGGCAGAGGCCACAGGGCAAGGACCTGAGGCAGCGTCTAGGAGCTGAGAGTGGGACCCAACTGAAAGCCAGCAAAAAAAAAGGAGACAACAATCCTACGCCCATAAACAGATGAATTCTCCTAATAGCAGGCATCAGCTTGGAGGAGATTCTGAGTTCCAGATGAGAACACAGCAGCCAGCCCTTGATTTCAGCCTGTCATACACTGGGCAGAGAATCTACCAGGGCTGAGCCAGCACTGTGGTTTAAAACTGGGAGAACTTATTCCAAAAAGATCTCAAAATCTTAGAGCCTGGACATTAACTCTTCAGAAAGTTTCCCCATATAGACAGGAGACTGCATTTCAACAAAAATCAACTATTACCCACAGTACAGAGTAAATTAAACAATAGCAAAAGATTCAATACCACTAAGTTTTATTTATAGCACTTTGGAAAATATTACATGGATTTCTCTCTCCAGAAGGTTTAATTTCAAGAAACTCTACTTAACGCACTGTGGTGATCTAAATGGGAAGGAAATCCAAGGAAGAGGGGACATACGCGTATGAATCACTGATTCATTTTGCCATACAGTAGAAATTAACATGACATTGTAAAGCAACTATACTCCAATAAAAATTAACTTAAAAACCAGAAGGCTTGATTTCTTTTTACGCCTTCCTTACTTAGGTCACTGCAAAATTAGCTTGTCTTTCTAGAGACACGGAGCAAGGCTAGAAGGATGCTCATTTTCAGGGTAAAAAGTTAAACAATTTTGGGTACCTTTCATTTGAACAGCAGGAGCCCACGGACATTCAACCAGTTTTCTAAAGCAAGAATGATGATATCACGCCAATGAGTCTTCAGAGAGGGATGTCAGCATTTTGGAAGGTGCTAGAGGTGGGATGAAGGAAGAGTGAGCAAAAAGGAAGGAAAGGAAAAGCAGAACCAATTGTGGAATCTCCACCTAAACATCATAAAATAATAGCATATGTCTTAATTCATTCAAAAAATTGTTAGTAAAGACCTGCTAGATATTCAGGATACAAAATAGTTACAGACCCTGCTTTCAAAGGGTTTCTATCCAAGAGCGGAAAATAGCGGTGAGATAAGGCCACTATAGACAATTAAGAAGCCTGCAAATCAATAAAGGGTTTAGAAAAGGGATAACGAGGGGCCCTATAACACATAGGGTGACAGGAGCTCTCTCCAAAGAGGTAACATGTGACTACTACCTAAAGGATGAGAAGAAGCCAAACGTGACAAGAAGGAGAATGTATTCATGGTAGAAGGAGCCAAAGACACAAAGAGTCTGAGATGGGAAAAAAATTAACAAGAAAGAACTTGAACTGAGTGGAATTCCTTGGTAGTTCAGTGGCAAAGAATGTGCCTGCCAACGCAGGAGACACAGGTTTGATCCCGGATCTGGGAAGATCCCACCTTCCGTGGAGCAACTAAGCCTGTGAGCCACAACTACTGAGCCTGTGTTCTAGAGGCTGCAGCCACAACTGCTGAAGCCTTCACACCCCAGAGTCCACGGCCTGTAACAAGAGAAGACACCGCAACGGGAAGCCCACACATGGCAGCTAGAGAGCCGCCTCTGCCCGTCGCAACTAGAGCAAAACCCACACAGCAACAAAGACCCGGCACAGCCAAAAATAAACAAAATCATAAAAAAAACAACACTTGAATTGAGAATAGAGGGAACCAGGAGAATGTGGCATGGAATAAGGTTGCAAAACCAGTTCACTTTATGAACTATGTAAATACGGGGTCTTATCAGCCAGATTCGGAGAAGGAAATGGCAACCCACTCCAGTCTTCTTGCCTAGAGAATCCTGTGGACAGAGGAGCCTGGGGGGCTGCTGTCTACAGGGTCGCACAGAGTCGGACACGACTGAGGCGCCTCAGAATGCATGCATGCATTGGAGGAGGAACTGGCAACCCACTCCAGTCTTCTTTCCAGGAGAATCCCAGGGACGGAGGAGCCTGGTGGGCTGCCGTCTATGGGGTCGCACAGAGTCGGACACGACTGAAGAGACTTAGCAGCCAGAGAAGCATGAGCCAGATTTAGACGGTTAGATTTTACTCTCAGCACAGTGAAAGGTTAATGAAGAACTTAAAAAAGAATAACAAGATTCAATTTGTGGTTTCAGACTGAATGGAGAGCAGACCGGAAGATGGAAGAGTGGAAGCAAGGAGAACAGTTAGGGAGCCACCACCATAGCTGAGACAAAAGACAGCGAAAGCACTCAAGCATCCATCAACAGATGGATGGGTAAACAAAACGTGGTAGATCATACAACATGATACAATGGAATACTATTAAGGCTTAAACGGGAATGAAGTTCTGACACGTGCTAAAACCAGGATGAACCTTGACATGTGCTAAGTGAAAGGAGCCTGTCACAAAAGGACAAATATAGTATTATTCCACTTACGTGAGGGAATCAATGGTAGTCAGATTCACAGCAGCAAAAACATAGAATGGTGGTTGCCAGGGGCTGCAGGGAGGGTGGGGAGAACGGGAGTTATTATTTTAAAGGGTCCAGAGTCTCCGTTTTGAAGGATGAAAAGAGTTCAGGAAATGAATGGTGGTGGTGATTGCTTAGCAATGTGACTGCTTAATGCCACAGAACAATACCCTGAAAAATGATTACATAGTACATTTCCATATGTATATTTTAACACCATGACACTCCATCCAAGCCCTCGGACTTGGTGATGATTCCAAATGGACAGAAATCAGAAGGGGGCCCAAGTTAAGGAGAGTTGCCACGCAGTTAGGGAGAGCTGTCCCTCAGGACAAGGGCACTCTATATGTGACTACGCAGAAACTGGTTGGAAATGGGGCTTTTCTCTATGAGATTCTTCTAATCTCAGGCTTGGCGGGGGAGGGGGTGGAAAAAAAGAAAATGCTGCTAAACAACTCCAGGAATATAGAAACGAATGTCCTTGGTGAAAACTCTATCAGCAGGAGACACACCAGTACCAGGCACATCATAACAAGGGGAGGAATTTCCCAAAACCACAGACAATTTTACAATGCTGAAAAACTGTTAAGCAAGACAACGTGGGTGAGAGCGCTCTGTAGACTGCAAAGTAAGCTCGGCATATCGTTGTCAATCTAGCAGCAGAATGGGGAAAGGGGCCCAGAAAACCAAGTCAGGGGCTTTGGAGACCCTCCTGGGGCCACCAACCATCCGTCCCCCCAGCTGATGAGGGAAGCAACGGTGTAGGGGAGGGGAGCAGCTGGGGGCTCTCGCTTTCTTAACAGTGAGGCCCACAGACCTGTCTTCCACCTCCTGGCCTGGACCCAAGCACCATGTATGTGCAGGCTCACCCCTGTCATCCCACAGATGACCTCCCACCACCCTTCCGAGGGAGGTGCTGTTGGTGTTAGCACCATTCCTGAGACGACAAAAGCTGAGGCCAGAGAGGTCACGTAACTTGTTCAAGGCCGGAGAGCTAGAAGACAGATGGAGCTGCTGGGGTTCCAACCAAAAACGGCTCTGACTTCCAGACTTTTCTAAGACCATTCACCGACTCATTCAACCAATCAACCAATGAGGAATACCAGCTTACAGTGGTACATGTATACAATGGAATATTACGCAACCATAAAAAGGAACAAAATTGGGTCATTGGGAGTGATGTGGATGAACCAAGAGTCTGTCATACAGAGGCAAGCAAGTAAGAAAGAGAAAAACAAAGACTGTACATGCATCTTTAAAAAATGGTACTGATGAACCGATTTTCAGGGCAAGGATAGAGACGCAGACATGGAGAATGGACATACAGACACAGGGTGGAAGGGCAGGGTGGGACAAATTGGGAGGGTAGCATTGGCACCGATCCACTACCACGTGTAAAACAGATAGCTTGAGGGAAGCGGCTGTGTGGAACAGAGAGCTTAGCTCGGTGCTCTGTGATGACCTAGAGGGATGGGAGGAGGGCGGAGAAGGGAGGCCCAAGAGAGAGGGGACATATGTATATAAATACAGCTGATTCATGCTGTGTAGCAGAAACTAACACAACCGCAGAAAGCAATCATCCTCCAACTTAAAAAAAGAGAGTGTACAGTGTTCCCAGCCCTGGTTCTGTGCTAGAAGTGACAAACAGAGAAGCAGATAACACAGAACCCAGAAAGGCCAATAAGCCAACGGCCTCATACTCATGAAGGACTTTCAGTTCAGTTGCTCAGTCGTATCCAACTCTCTGGGACCTCATGGACTACAGCACGCCAGGCCTCCCTGTCCATCACCAACTCCCAGAGTTTACTCAAACTCATGTCCATTGAGTCGGTGATGCCATCCAACCATCTCATCCTCTCAAGGATTTTAAATATTATTAAAAAGGAAAGAAAGCACATTTAGTCACAGAAATCCACAGAAAGGATTGAGAGATATGCCTCCTACAGCCTTAAAATCGAAGTTCCATTTACCACGCAGCCCTTCACAGAGAGGTTGATGGGTGTCACAGCTCCCATAATTACCTTGTATGTACCAAAATCAGATTACACTGGGGGTTTCCGTGTGTTTGAGGAGACATTAAACATGTGAATTTGGTTAAATGCAAATATGCAAAAAAATGCCTAATACTCTTCTAACCCTGCCTTAGAACCTTTTCAGTTCTTTACTGGGAACCTTAGAAAAAGAACAAAAGTCTTTCTCCACCACCTCTAAGAGGCCCTGAACTTGAAATGACAGCAGGGGTTACTGGGGACAATGACCAAAGGTCGCAGGGGTGGGGTGGGAGGGTCTCTCAGGGAGGCTTCCTGGAAGAGGCTCTATCTAACCGGGGTCTTAGGAAGAGGGCTAGCAGAAATTCTGCACTCAGGTAGGCCGCCCCCATCCCATTGTCAACTGCAATCAAGGGCACGTCTCTTATTAAACTCCCTAAGCCTGAATTTCACCGAATAGCTTCAGAGGTCCCTGTAAGGATGACGAAACACTGCTGCAAGTCAGACTCCCAGCAGAGTGAACACGGAGGGCCCCGCTCTTTCGTGGGTGTCATCTGGTTCCATGATGACTTCCACTAACAAAGGGTGAGGAGGAGTCAGCCTGCTAAAGAAATACGGCACGAACTTGCTGACTGCGTTCCTGAAGTCGTGGAGTTCAGGAAGTGAAAGCGGAGGAAAGGGGAGATCTCAGAAATTTGGGAAGAAAGGGAAGCCAGTGGTGTGAACTTCAGCCTTAGACAGGAAACGGCCTGCTCAGCTGAACGGCAGGCACTGGAAAGGTCTAGAGAATGAAGGGACCGCAGGCGGAAGCCCCTGGGCTTGGTCACCTAGGCGAGCGGAGTCTGCGGAGTGTGTACACGGGGCGGAAGTGGGCCTGCGCTGTCAGCCACCCCTTCGGACCCGACAGAAACTGTCTAAAGGAGTCCGGTTGCGACGAGGGAACGTGGGACTATCACACTTTACAGCATAGCTTCAGGAACTTTCCTTTTAGAAACTCCTGCCCATGATCCCTAAACCAAGAATAAGAAGGACCAGAGGAAACAGCACCCAGCCACAGATCTCAAGGTTGACGGGTGGCTCTATAATCAAGTGAGCTCATTACGGATTTGTGTAGACAAGCACAAAACTTTATTCCCCCAGACTTATGACAGACAGAAAAAAGATGACCCTATACTACCTTCTTGTGCTGAAATGAAACTTTCCTCCTGAGCTGAACTGCCATCTCTTTTTAAAAAAATTTTGGGGGGACCATACGTAGCATGTGAGGTCTTAGTTCCCTGACCAAGCATCAAACCCACACCCTCTGCGTTGGCAGCACGGAGTCTTCACCACTGGACCACCAGGGAAGTCTCTGCTGCTGCTTCTTAGTCTTTTCACTGCAGTGGTCAGCATCCCTCCTGTCCGGAAGCCCTCCCACCTGACGCCCCCCAGTGCCCTGCTGCACAACTCTGGGTGGCGCCATTCGCATACCATGCAAAGGGGACACGTCCCCTGGCTGAGTGCTGCCCTAGGGGGTACAAAGTCCAGCAGCCCTGAGACAGCACATGTCCTCCCAGCCCACCATCCACACTTGACAAAACAAAAAAGAAAGGCAATGTCAACCGTTCAGGAGAAAATTCCACTGGAAAAGGAAATGAAAGTGACTGCCTATGGCCACAGGAATCCTTGGGCTCATTTTTCACTCACAGAATAAAAACAACAACAGTGGTAGGAAATAACAATCAAGCCTGGATAATGAGGAGAATGGGCTTCCCAGGTGGCTCAGTGGTAAAGAATCCGCCTGCCAATGCAGGAAACGGGGCTTTGATCCACAGTCCAGGAAGATCCCCTGGAGGAAATGGTAACTCACTCCAGTGAATTCTTTGCCATGGACAAAAGAGCCTGGTGAGCTACAATCCATGGGTTGCAAAAAGTCAGATATGACTTAGTGATTGAACAACAACAGTTAGGAGAATGGCAGTTGAACTGAGGGCAGAACTGAATAACTTAAGGAAATTAGGAGTACAGAATTAACTGGGAGTGATTAGAATATGTCATGATTCAAGGCTTGTGAAACCAGAAAGTAGATGTAGAAAATGCATATTTGGGGCCTACAGAAAAATTAGACGTAAATGCTAGATTTTTTAGAGTCATTAAAAAAACATGATGATGATGTATGAAGCCAAGGGGATGAATCAATGGAGGAAGTAAAAAGAGAGACAAAAAAAGGTGGTTGACTCGGACTTCCCTGGTGGTCCAGCAGTTGAGATTCCGGACTTCCACCACAGGGTGCGCAGGTTAGATCCCTGGTCACAGAAGTTCTGCCTGCCAAGAAGTAAGGCCAAAAAGAGAGAGGGAAAAAAATGAAAGACGGCTGACTCTTGGAGTGTGCCTGCACATAGCGGGGGGAAGAAGTCCATTGGATGGACAGAGAAAAAACAGAGGCCTCTAGGATCATGAAGACAAGAGAGTTTTCAAGAAAGTAAGCTGCTCTAGTGTTAAATGCTAGAGACATTATGGGGGCTGGGAATGTCACTGCTGGCCTTTCAGAAAGTTACCTGGAGTGGTGGCTCCTTGATGGAAGGCCCATGCCCTTTCTCACAAAGCTCCAAGTGGCTGCACAGAAGGAAAGGAACAAGCAGACGTGGAATAAAGCACGGCAGCCAGACTGGACGCCCAATTGCAAGGAGTTAATAATACACTATGATCACGAGGGACTTCCCTCATGGTCCAGTGGTTAAGAATTTGCCTTTCAATGCAGGAGACATGGGTTCTATCTCTGGTCGGGGAACTAAGATCTGTTGCTGCTGTTGTTCAGTTGCTCAGTCAAGTTCAAATATTTGCAACCCCACGGACTGCAGCACACCAGGCTTCCCTGTTCTCCACCATCTCCCAGAGCTTGCTCAAACTCATGTCCATTGAGTCAGTGATGCCATCCAGCCATCTCATCCTCTGTCATCCCCTTCTCCTCCTGCCCTCAATCCTTCCCAGCATCAGCATCTTTTCCAATGAGTCAGCTCTTTGCATCAGGTGGCCAAAGTATTGGAGTTTCAGCTTCAACATCAGTCCTAACAATGAACACCCAGGACTGATCTCCTTTAGGATGGACAAGCTGGATCTCCTTGCAGCCCAAGGGACTCTCAAGAGTCTTCTCCAACACACAGTTCAAAAGCATCAATCTTCGGCACTCAGGTTTCTTCACCGTCCAATTCTCACATCCAAACAAGACTACTGGAAAAACCATAGTTTTAACTAGACAGATCTTTGTTGGCAAAGTAACATCTCTGCTTTTAAATATGCTGTCTAGGTTGGTCATAGCTTTTCTTCCAAGGAGCAAGTGAGTGAAAGTTGCTCAGTCATGTCCGACTCTCTGTGACCCCATGGACTATACAGTCCATGGAATTCTCCAGGCCAGAATACCAGAGTGGGTAGCCGTTCCATTCTCCAGGGGATCTTCCCAACCCAGGGATCGAACCCAGGTCTCCCACACTACAGGCGGATTCTTTACCAGCTGAGTCACCAGCGAAACCCTTTCCCTTCCAAAGAGCAAGTGTCTTTTAATTTCATGGCTGCAGTCACCATCCATAGTGATTCTGGAGCCCAGGAAAAATAAAGTCTCTCACTGTTTCTGTTGTTTCCCCATTTATTTGCCATGAAGTGATGGGATTGGATGCCATGATCTACGGTTTTTGAATTTGAGTTTTAAGCCAGCTTTTTCACTCTTCTCTTTCACCTTCATCAAGAGGTTCTTTAGTTCTTCTTCACTTTCTGCCATAAGGGTGGTATCATCTGCGTATCTGAGGTTATTGATATTTCTCCCAGCATCTTGATTCCAGCTTGTGCTTCATCCAGCCTGGCATTTTGTATGATGCACTCTGCATATAAGTTAAATAAGCAGGGTGACAGTGTACAGCCCTTGCGTACTCCTTTCCCAATCTGGAACCAGTCTGTTGCTCCAGTTTCGGTTCTAACTGTTACTTCTTGACCTACATACAGATTTCTCAGGAGGCAGGTTAAGTGGTCTGGTATTCCCATCTCTTTCAGAATTTTATAGTTTGTTGTGAGTCACACAGTCAAAGGCTTTGGCACAGTCAATAAAGCAGAAGTAGACGTTTTTCTGGAATTCTCTTGCTTTTTCTGGAGAAGGCACTGGCACCCCACTCCAGTCCTCTTGCCTGGAAAATCCCATGGACAGAGAAGCCTGGTAAGCTGCAGTCCATGGGGTCACTACGGGTCAGACACGACTGAGCGACTTCACTTTCCCTTTTCACTTCCATGCATTGGAGAAGGAAATGGCAACCCACTCCAGTGTTCTTGCCTGGAGAATCCAGGGACAGGAGAGCCTGGTGGGCTGCCATCCATGGGGTCACACAGAGTCGGACACGACTGAAGTGACTTAACAGCAGCAGCATCTTGCTTTTTCTATGGTCCAACGGATGTTGCAATTTGATCTCTGGTTCCTCTGCCTTTTCTAAATCCAGCTTGAACATCCAGAAGTTCATGGTTCATGTACTATTGAAGCCTCACTTGGAAGATTTTGAGCATCACTTTGCTAGTGTGTGAGATGAGTGCAACTGTGCAGTAGTTTGAACATTCTTTGGCGTTGCCTTTCTTTGGGATTGGAGTGAAAACTGACCTTTTCCAGTCCTGTGGCCACTGCTGAGCTCCCACATGCCACAGGGCAACTAACCCCCACACCACAATGAAGAGCCTGCAAGACACAGTGAAGATCCTATGTGCTGCAGCTAAGACCTGAAGCAGCCAAAAACAAATAAATATTCTTATTAAAAAAATACATATATATACACCATGGTTACAGTTTAAATTTTATGACTCTAAATACAGCTGTTGTAAAAGGCAAAAATTTCCTACTTACACAGTGTTAATCCTGATTCCAAAGAGGAAGTGCTTTTACTATGGAGGAAGCACTTTTCTACTTACTTGGCACAAACTGAAATTTATCACTGGGGAGGGGAATTTATCACTGGGATCTTCCCTGGCAGGAATTCTCTGAATGACCATAGCAAAACTGCAAAAGCTTTCTGCTTTAGTTTCCACACATTTATTAATTGGGGACTGATATCAATCTATTCACAAAGACCTTGAAAATACTTGGAAAATGGGAAATAGACTTAACTAATCTCAAGTCCTATGTGGCCCTTACACGTTCTCCAATAAAACAGCTTGCAGATAAACACTTCTTCCATGGAAGTTTTTTACCAGGTCCTTCCACTTGTTTTAGCAAGATTGAAACTAGGACTGAGATCCAGAAAATACTTCTTCAAAACCCAATAAAACCTAAGACCTACAAAAACCTCACCTTAAACTTGTTTTCCATACAGAAAGCAGCAGTCTATCATTCTCAAGTTGTACTTTAAAACTAGAGTGGTAACTATCGCAAATACCTTTTGACATTGTGCTGAGGGCCTTACGTGCATTACCTCATCAAGTCTTTATAACTATTCCATGCAATTAGGTGCTAGTATTAATGTTTATTTTCCAAATAGGAAAACCAAGGCTTGGATCTTTCTCAACACTACATAAGAAGTAAGTGGAGCTAGGACATTAAACCCAGAATATATCATAAATCCTCATAAGGATCAATTTCCATGGCTGTATAATATTCCATTGCATCACTGCCATACACGTATGATGTCTTTTTAATTAGAAAGATATCTTAAAATAGGAAACCATGGGACCGATGGCCAGCTTGCATCAGAACAAGGTACAGGTTCCAAATGAGGGATCTTTTTCTACTAACAGACCCATCACTCCAGTTCCCCTGGATGGTGGCACGGACAAGGATAAGGACTGAAGGCTCAGAATCCCAGCTAAGGCCTGCCAGACCCATACCCTAGAGAGCACCTGGCCTGCAGTGTTCCTCTCTTCTACCTTTACCAGCCCCCATTTTTCTAGAGACATAGTGGTACATTTGAATGTATCTTAGGCTGGATTCCTTAGAAAACAGAGTCAGACTAAGCTTCTATGCCAAGGCTTTGGAGGAATCCCAGGGACATGAGTGAGGGAAGAAGAGAAAGGAGGCGATGAAAGCAAATGTAAGATGGCATGGGACTGGCGGTGGCTTCACAAGAATCACAGCTTCTTGCTCGGTCACTCGGGACTTCCCCAGAGAGCCTGGTGGGATCTGCAGACCTCAAAAGCTTCCATCAGAGGAAGTAATGCGAGAGGAGGGGATGAATTTGCCAGCGCCTGCCTGTTTCTTGTTCCCCATTAGTCAAAGTTCACTCCTTGGTGACCCAACTTCCCCCCTCAACTGGGGTGTATCAGCGAGTCCTTTCAGCAGAAGATGGGGAAGCCAGATCCCACACTCCACAGGGCGCACTTCATTTGAGTCCAGAAGCAGTGAGAGGAACCCCAGTATGGCCTTGGATGGCAAGATGGTAGAGGTCTGGGCTCTACCACTCCCAGAGACAGATGAGGCTAAGAAGATCTGAGGTGGTACCCAAGCGGGAGCCAATACAGGAAGGTTAAACCTAGATGGGAATCAATACCAGTATGAAATCCCATGTACACAGAGTGCAGAAGTGATGCTCTGTAGGTTTTTCTGAACTCTGGACTATTTGTGCTCATTGAGTTTCTGCAGATTCTTAGAATTCTGTCATAGCACATCATCCATTCATTTCTTCTTTATTCATTTACTGAATAAATGTCATTCAATAGCATTTATGCAGCATCTTCTAGGGCCAAGCATATTCTAGTGAAATTCGAGGGACAGATAGAGGACTAAGCCCCAGACTCTGCCTGGGAGAGGGAGACAGGCAAACCAAAGATGATCTCAGTACGGTGTGAGCAGGGCCACCTCAGGGAAACCAGTAGTGTCATGAGCACACACAGGAGTTGTACCTAGCCCCATCTTGAGGTCAGTGAAGAATAACTGAGGGAAGAAGATACCTGGGCAGGGGCTTGAAAGATGAACAGAAATTAGTTAGAGGTGGGAGACAGAACTGGCCGTATGACATCTATAAGAACAAAACGGGACAATACAAGATGGTCAGTTAGAGTGCTATTTTACTCAGCCATGTTTAAATGATTGTGGTAACACGTAAAGCCACCGTTTGTTACCAAAAAGGGTGTGCAACAGACATCCCTGACTCTTACACATTCATCCTGAGACCACTCCGCTACCTAACCCCATCCCTGAATATCTCCTACCACTGACCCCAACTCCTAAAACATGTATCAGAGGTGCGATCTGGAGATAAGGGAAGGCATGGTGTGAAGGGAAGATGCAGCTAAAAAATGAGCTTTAAGTTCAGGGATGGCCTGAGATTCAGGGTTAGTGTTGGGAAAGGGGCAAGCCGTGGATGCAGAGCCGGAATGATAGTGTCTGTTTGGTACACGACTTCGACCCTTGAAGACTTGAAAAAGTTGCTCACTCAAAACTGCTGTGATAAAGTGGAATTGTGTTCACACAAAATCTAGCAGATGAATAAAAGCATGCTGTGCTTTCTGAACTGTAGACAGTTCAGTTTAACTCACTGAAGCAATGAGCCTGAGCAGGGTAGCGAGAGAGGAGGCTGGCGAGACTGAGAGTCAGGGCAGACGGGTCTGAGAGGCCATCCCACGAAGGCTGGGATCTGGCATAAAGGGAATGGAGACCAGTGAAGCACATGGTTCAGGTGTATTTGACAAAGATCCTTCTGGAAGCAGTGAGGATGGCGGAGTGGAGGGTGGGAAGACCAGCTGGTAGTTCCAGTGATCAGGCATTGCAAAATGAGGGAGAAAGAGGGGGGATGTTTTTGATGAGTCACTTAAGAGGAAAGATCATCCAGACACAGGGATAGAGTCTATCTGGGGCTCAGTTATATTGCAGGGGTAGTGGTCAGTGGATAAAAAGGACCCTGGAAAACCAGACAGATTTTAGTGCTGTCTACCAAGATAAGGACTTTCAGGGGAAGAATGGCTGAGGGGTGGTAGGGATAACATGAGTTCACTTTTAGACCTAGTGAGTTCGATGGGCATTCGGGACAACCACCCCAAGGCGTCTATTGGTCCACTCAATAGACATGTCGAGAGACGAGCGTTCACCACACAGACTGACAGGTTAGTTGCGGCCCTGGACTCGGTCACCCAGAGAGAACGGACAATACGAGGAGCGACAACAACCAAGGGTGGGAAGGTCAACCTTTGCGTGCTGGGCTCAGGATAAACCACCGGGCGGGCGTTCACTGTAAAGGCCTTCTCTAGTCACGGTGTGGAGGCCCCAGGCTGCAGTCCACCTTCCATGGGGAAGGGGGAGGGGATATCACCTGGTTTGCTTAGAATCAAGAGGCCTGCGTGTGTGCTCAGCCACTCAGTCCTGTCCAGTTCTTTGCAACTCCATGGGTTGTAGAGTCAAGAGGAAGAGCAGGTAGAACAGATTTTAGCATTCACGTCAACTAGCGAACTCTTCAGGGAACACCAAGTGGAGGGGGCTCTGCAGGCTCCGGGACGAGACAGAGAGAGGGACAAACACAGGAAGCGTTAGACAGAACCACAGGAGTGCATTTCTGGTTTTCCAGCACTGGAGGAAGTGAAACCTCCCTCACTTGTTTGCAGCATGGGATTTACTTACGTTTTACACACTTACCCTGGTGCTTCCACTACATACACAATTCATCTGTCAGGAAGGGGTCTCTAGTTAGGGCTATGGCGAGGAGGCACTCAAACTGGAAGTTCTCCCCCCCAGGAACTGATTATTAACCTTATTTTTTTTTTATTGCAGAGTAAGTAATTTTTATTTTTGTCATAAATATATGTATTGTGACATATATACAAACGGTAAAAAGAACGTGTCTGCAAACATCAGCTGGCTAACTTTTTACAAAGATGAACACTATTGACATTTGGGCTGGATGATTCTTTTCTGTGGGGGCTGCCCTGTGCCATGTAAGATGTTTATCAGCATCTCTGGCCTTGACCTTCTAGGTACCCGCAGCATGCCCATTTAAATCATGACAGCTAACAATGTCACCAGATTTGTCTGCTGGGATAAAATGACCCCCGACTGAGAAGCACGATTAACCTTACTTAAAAAAAAAAGTCTGACTCTCTGGATCTCTTTGAAATATAATTTAAGTAAGAGACCCTCCCCTGCAGGTAAATACACATACAGGCAATATTCTGTCTAATTTCAGGAGCTTCACAGCCATCTCTCCTAAGGTCCCTCTGTATGAAACTCCCAGCTAACAGCTCCACCTGAGAACAACTTATCTAGTTCCCGCTGCTGTCAGACTTCTCAAAACTAAGCAAAACCACTCCAGGGGAGCAGAGCAGAAGGAAGCCAGGCGCTGTGGCTTCTGCTGACCCTGAACTGATAAACTCCTTATTCCCATTTTCAGTACTGCAGAGGATATCTCCTTCCCTTTTTGAAGAACCTCTCCCCTCCCACTTCCCCCAAGAGAACAAGACACACAGGCATAAAACAGGATAGTCCACCCAAACGCTAGAAACTCAGGCTGCTTCGCGGGCTGCGGGCCCTGGAGCTGGGCCCCTGGCTGATGGCCCCTCACAAGCAAGAAACACCCCAGTTCAGGCTGCTGACAAGGCAGGGAGGGGTGCCTGGGTGTCTCCATCGGCCAGGGACAGCAGCGAGGAACCAGGCACGCTGGGTGGGCTTGGCACGGTGTGAGTGTTGAATGAGAAGCTGACCACTGAGGCCTGGCCCTGTTTTCATAGATCAGGCTTGGGTTTTGATGGATGACACGCACTTATCGATGCAGAGAGCAGATATGTTAGGAAGTGTCATGCCTTGCAGACAAAATAATCCTCACGTTATGAAAAGAGAGCAACTCAGCCTCTTGAAATAGTGACAACTCACACACCTCTGCCGTCCCAGGGTATCTCCTTCTTTTAAATTTATTCTTCTAAGTTTTAATCTATCTACCTTTTGATTTCTCTATTATAAAAGGAATGCACCCTCACTAAAGGAAATTTGGAAACTACAGAAAACCAGTAAAGCACTGGGGTGCTTCTGAAATGATTTGATTTCTAACAACTCCTTCTGGAAGCACCTTTCCAGCTTCCCAGGGACACTTCTATTGTTTTAGGGTAAAGAGCTCCTTTGTGGGGGCAGGGGGAGGTGTCACCACAGACAAATGGGACAGAATCCTCTGACCCCATGATCCCCTGGGCTCTCACCTCGTGGCTGAGAATTATTTATTCTATTGTTTGTTTCCAAGTTGACGGAAATTTCCCACAGTTGGTGCCTATTCTCCTTACTTCCTCTACCCAGAAGACCAGAAAGAAAAATTTCAACACCACAAATTCTTTCCTATTAATTCCTCTCCTTGGTTATTTGTAATGTTTTTTCGTTCAGTCCTCACACCACCCACCTCCATCTGGAGAAGGATCCTCCAAGATTCTTGGAGGGATTTAGAAACCAGCCCCACGGCTCCATACGTTTGGTCACCACTAATAGCAGTGTTTCCTTTGGTAGACGTCTTACTGACAGTAACTCTTGCAAAACAGAAAAGCCACAAATTCATAGCCTGTAAACCACATATGCAAACACAGCAGACATTCTAATTAGAGAATTGAGAGACGAGACTTCAGAATTTCATCCTCTCTACCTCTTGGTTCTTACTGAGCTTACTTTGAGAGGAAGACAAAAAAACAAAAAAAATTCAGAATCGCATTATTTGTTGAATGAAGCCAAGTATCTTAGGTTCATTTTCCAACCAACAGTAAAACTTGCATTTAAATCCTAGATGCATTTTCCAACCAACTGTAAAACTTGAATGTAAAACTAGGAGGCCCAGTTCATGTACTGGAAAAGAGTGAGGACTTCCTTACACGGCTCACAGTGGTAAAGAGCACGTACGAGGTTAGCATATGTAACACAGAGACGCTGACACGGCCAGGGGGATCCACTTTCTCCGTTTTTCAGGTTTCTGACTGCCTGCGCATCTGTGGTTCCGTTACGGGTAGCCACAGCCACAGGCCAGATTTGATCTCTGGATGCCCTCTTTCAATTACAGGGGAAACCTAAGTGGCTAACGTGTGTGTAGAATTTATTGCAGTACCTCCTTGACCTCTCCCTTTTACTTTGAATTTAAAAAAAAGGAAAATAGCAGCAGTGTGAGTTAAATTAAAATGTGGCTTTCAGTTCAGGGAAGATTCAAAGACTTTAAAAATGTGTGAGCCGTCACTGTTCCCTCACTTCTCACCCATTGGCAGGGACGGGGAGCATTTTGCTGTGATAAAGCGATTAACAGCTTCCCAGCATGAATACAGCTGCACTTCCTGAGCCCTCCAGTTTCGGAGAGAGGCATTTTTACTCCCAGTTTCCATCTCAAGGTAAGGAAACACGGAGTGTCAGAGAGTAAGCCGCTTGCTCCAGAGCCCAAAGCCAGGATGAGGCCAAGTGGTATCTGACCTGCGAACAGTGACTCCCAAGTCCATGCATTACAGAACTCAAACGATAAACTAGCCAAAGAAAACACCAGCATCAGAGAGGTCCACGCGTCACTTTATACTGGCAAAGGGAAGAACAAATGAGTGGGAACTCCTTGGTGTCCAGGGGTTAAGACTCTGCACTTCCAGTGTAAGGAGTGTGCGTTCAATCCCTCGACTGGGAACTAAGATCTCACATGCCACAGCCTTTAAAAAACAAAAAACAAGGAACAAACTAGAAAACTGGAAGCAGCCTGACTTTCCCACTAGAGCTGGAGAACCTCCTGGTTCAGCCCTCAGATCCTCTTCTTGGCCTGCTTCCATTCTTACACGAGGGCTTTGGATCCACTGCTAGCTGGGGGAGCACCACCCTGCGTCTCCAGCCTCGACTTCCCCCGACACTGCCGATGCATCTTCATTTCATCACCCAACAGGCCTCTCCAACTATCACATCCAAAATCGAACAAGTACTTTCTGGTCCCCAAAACCGCTCCACCAGAAGCTTTCCCTGCCCAGGATGATGGCAGCTCTTTTCCAGTTGCCTTGAGGGGGGCGGGGGGGAAATATCAAGTCATCCTGGACTTCCCTCTGTTTCTTAGACCGTTTCTCTCACGTTCACTGAACAAAGCAGGCATTTTATAAACATATTTATCAATGATTTCTTTGGCTGTGTCGGGTCTTAGTTGCGGCATGTGGAATGCGGGATAGAGTTTCTTGTATGTCTGTGTGCGTGTTAGTGGCTCAGTCGTGTCCGACTCTTGCGACCCCATGGACTGTAGCCCATGAGACCCCTCTGTCCATGGGACTCTCCAGGCAAACTACTGCAGTGGATTGCCATTTCCTTCTCCAGAGGATCGTCCCAACCTAGGGATTGAACCCCGGGTTTTCTACATTACAGCCTCCAGGGAAGCCCCTAGTCCCCTGACCAGGGACTGAATATGACTCCCTGCCTTGGGAGTGCAGTCTTGACCATCGGACTACCGGGGAAGTCCCTCTCAAAGGACTCTTTGAAATGGCAAACTCCACTAGTACAGTTAATAGTTGTGTCATTTGCATGCAAACTGATCACGAGTACCTTCACTAAAGCAGTTAGGTAAGCTTTATCCATGATAGCACTGTCTACCTACAAATAATCATGCGCTACTGGATAAACATGTGTGTTTATCCAGACACCTCCTGTCTCCCAGAGACTGACCTCAAAGTGCTTTACAACTCATTTAACTAAATAACTCAGGAACACCTCAAAAGAGCTGGATAAGGTAGGTACTATTACTACCCCATGCATTTAGGAATCCAAGGCACAAGGAAGTTAAAAAAGGCCCCCCACTCAACGCGGACAGTCAGGCTCTGAACCTACAGCCTCATCTGGCTTTCTTGCGGCCGGGACCCAGCCTGCAAAGTGTTCAGGCGGGACTGTGTTCTCTGTCCTCTTCACAGGGCAGAGGCCACGGGAGGACTGGGGCGCAGAGCCCCTGGCCCCCCAAGCACAGGGCTGTGTGTGATGTTGCCGCTGGAGGTGCAGACACGCCCGCCGCCTGGGCCAGCTAGCCTGATGTGAGTGACAGAGAGCCGCTGAATTGACACAAAGAGGCCGGCCTCCCAACTCACCCCCAGTTCCAGCTAATACTTTATAACGAAAATTTTGAAGAGGAAGAGAGAGGGAAAAGAGAGGAGGAAGTGTGCTTCAGCAGCCCTGCTGATAGTGCGAACCCAGAGAGCAAAAACAAGGGCTGGATTCCTCCCACCAGGATCTCCGTGGGTGTGGCGGACAGCACAGACCGCCCCCCCAACCCTCCTCGTTAACTCTCTCTAGCACTCTTCCTTTTGTTTGCAGCTAGAGCAGTGACTGAAAACTCCCGGGAGATGGTGATGGACAGGGAAGCCGGGCACGCTGCAGTCCACGGGGTCGTGAAGGGTCAGACCTGAGTGAGCAACTGAACAGCAACAGAGGATAAAGAATCGGCAAAATTAAGTGAGTGATGACTGGTGACCGTGTTGAAGCTGAAACTCCAGTACCCTGGCCACCTCATGCGAAGAGCTGACTCCTTGGAAAAGACCCTGATGCTGGGAAGGATTGGGGGCAGGAGGAGAAGGGGTTGACAGAGGATGAGATGGCTGGGTGGCATCACCGACTCGATGGACATGGGCTTGGGTAGGCTCTGGGAGTTGGTGATGGGCAGGGAGGCCTGGTGTGCTGCGATTCATGGGGTCGCAAAGAGTCAGACACGACTGAGCAACTGAACTGAACTTGATCATTTCAATTTCAAAAAATGCTTTTTTTCACATCTTTCAACTGCCAGAGTCTGAAGTGGAATGAGACATAAGAACAAAGAGTACTGTTAAAAAATTAATACTTTGTACTGGGCGAAGACACAAGTCAAGCTATTTGTGACAGCTCTGGGTTCATGGAATAGACAGCATTTAAATAATGTGTCACTGAATCAGCTATGGATCACCCCAGCCTTACTCACTTAACTGTGGTATTACAATTACACTTTTAACAACTGAAGTCGGGAAAGACAGACAAACATATTCGATTTCTAAAGCAAACAGATATAAAATCTGTTCTCATTTAAGGCAGCTCACTTAAAAAAAAAAAAAAGCAATTAGCTAACTTCAAAAGGCAGCCAATGGAGTGATTCTATCATGCTGGTAAGGGTCTAGTGTCTCACTTCAAAGTTCAGGCAGACTGAAAGCCACTGACAGTCCTGCTATACTGCTTGGCATCTGGCATGAAAAATGCTGAGAATGCCATTTCATTCAGATGGTGTGTCTGCACAAACCCACAGCACTGAAATGGTACCTCCTTTCAATGAGAGCCAGGGTTCAGCCTGAAAGAGAAGGGTGTAATTATCTCATCCCCAAATTAAAATTAACGAGGACCTTTTGGGGAGACAATTGAAGGCCTCCACGGGGTACAATAATAGACAGAGAAAATCTTAACTGGATGTCAAGGGCCAAGTTCTGAGAGCCACCATCCCTATGGAAATCTGCGAAGCGACTGAAGCTGGCAGCACCACATGCCAGGGAGATGGCATCAGGGGATGTGATATGCCAGGGGATTCCTGCGTGGCTTTCAACAAGTCATTTGACCTTCCCAAGTCATTTTTTGCAAGTGGAGAGGGACCGACATCCTGCCAGCTTGACAGAGTTTATGATGGGATTAGACGGTATTTATAAAGTGGTTTGTCATCCTTTGCTTCAGAGCGCTTTCCTATTAATAAAATGAAATGTTAAGGTCAGATGAGAGTCCAGTGTAACTCATCTTCTAATGAATCACCGAATGGCTTCGTTTTTCAGGAGGTGATGCAAAAACAATGGAAGCTGTCAGGATATCTGGATTAGAGGGTCAGATGGGGATCAAGAAAGGAAGACTCAAAGAAGCTCAGGCTTCCCTTCTCCCCTCTCCCTTGATCCCTTCACTAGGTTACAGAAGTTAAGTCACAGTCCTAAACAAGCCTGTGCAGGCCATCAGAGCCACAGTTCACTCGGGTCCATTCTCTAAATCCCGATGGCGGTGGTTTAGTCGCTAAGTCGTGTCGACTCCTGCGATCCCATGGACTGTGGCCCACCAGGTTCCTCTGTCCATGGGATTTTCCAGGCAAGAATACTGGAGGGGTTTGCCATTTCCTTCTCCAGGGGATCTTCCCGATCTAGGGATCGAACCTGGGTCTCCTGCATTGCAGGCAGATCCTTTACCGACTGAGCTACCAAGGAAGCCCCCTAAACCCCAATGCTCCCACCCAAATTCTACTTCTCCCTCCAGTCCAGGGCAACTGCTCCTCCATGGGCCTTCCCAGCCCAGGACAACCTCAGGAAAGATCCCGTTGCTGCACTCACGGCATGCATGCCCCCTCTGGGTATGTGGCTACTCTTGGCCTTGCCGTTAGGTATCTGTTACTCATTCTGAACAAATACTACGCCCTTTCTAAGATCAGAGCGCTAAGTATTACACTTATCTAAATTCCTCATGTCTTCCTCAGAGCCTTACACTCAGGAAACAGTCAATGCCATTCACGCAAAGCCCCTTTCCAAAGATATTACTGGGCAGATTAGCAATCTGCCAAGTAGCCTCACACTCCTCACTGTGACTAAATATTATAAAGAACATTGACCATCTTTTGCAGGTAGTGAGGCCACCTCTGAGCACACAAGTGTGGGTTAGTGTGGGACCAACTGCAGTGACAGATGTGTATATAATGAACAAAAAAAAATTCAAGGAACTTTGAGTTTTCGATCCTGCCCTTCTATTATCCATCTATAGAATTTTGGCTGTTTCTATCTAAGTTGTCACATTTCAGAAATACACAACAACAGCACTACAAACCTACCACCAGAAATTGCTAGACATGGAAAAAATATACACAGTATATTCCCAAGCAGTGCAGTTGGCAAAGAATTCGCCTGCCATTGCAGGGGACGCAAGAAATTCAGGTTTGATCCCTGGGTCAGGAGGATCCTCTGGAGAAGGAAATGGCAACCCAATCTAGTGTTCCTGTGTGGGAAATATGGACAGAGGAGCCTGGCAGGCTACAGTCCATAAGGTCGCAAAGAGTCAGACACGACTGCGTATGCACGCACATGACGTGACACATAACATATTCAATATAAACACACAGAGAGTATACTATTTATGTAGTTATTTAATACTTGTGATTTATAAATGTCAAGTATCTGGATAAATGCTATCCAACAATGAACAGAAACAGTTTCCAATGAATATGTTCAGTGTTTTACATCCCTGCTGGCTAGTTTAAGTGTCCCTTTCCTCACTGGCTCTCACTTGTGTCTATGGTTTGATTTGCTACATCTTTTGAAACTGTAGACCAAGTTTCCTGGTGACTTGAGGTTGAGGGACCTGCGGAGTTCGCTGTAGAGCTGATCAAGGGAAGGTAACACTAAGGTCAATCTTGCAGGAGGAGGAGAAACAGCCAGCCTTCCAAGATTACCTGGACAGGGAAACAGACAGATCTGACCAACGGAGGTGGCCCCAGGCCTCCTGGACACAGGCTACGGGCTTTCACATCCCCTTCTGAAGTTTCCCAGAAACCTGGGGAATTCTCCTGCCTCCAAGAGCACACTTTTATTTATTTATTTTTAATTTAATTGGAGACTAATTAATTTACAATATTGTGGTGGTTTTGCCATACATCGACATGAATCAGCCACAGGGGTACATGTGTCCCCCATCCTGAAGCCCCCTTCCACAGCCCTCCCCATTCCATCTCTGGGTTATCCCAGAGCACCAGCTTTGAGTGTCCTGTCTCATGCATCAAAATTGGACTGGCGATCTGTTTCACATATGGTAATATACATGTTTCAATGCTATTCTCTCAAATCATCCCACCCTCACCTTCTCCCACAGAGTTCAAAAGTCTATTCTTTACATCTGTGTCTCTTTTGCTGTCTCACATACAGGGTTATCGTTATCATCTTTCTAAATTCCATATATATGCACTAATATACTGTATTGGTGTTCTTCTTTCTGACTTACTTCACTCTGTATAACAGGCTCCAGTTTCATCCACCTCATTAGAACTGACTCAAATGTATTCTTTTTAATGGCTGAGTAATATTCCATTGTGTATATGTACCACAGCTTTCTTATCCATTTGTCTGCTGATGGACATTTAGGTTGCTTCCATGTCCTGGCTATTGTGAACACTGATGGGCACACTTTTAAAGTGTCATTTGTCCATCACATTTCTGTTAGGAAAATTATCTTTTTCAAATCTCGTTTCATTTGATAGCACAGGCACACCATGCTTTCAAACTGTGGTTTGGAGAAGACTCTGGAGAGTCTCCTGGACTGGAAGGAGATCCCACCCGTCCATCCTAAAGGAGATCAGTCCTGAACATTCATTGGAAGGACTGATGGTGAAGCTGAAACTCCAATACTCTGGCCACCTGTTTCAAAGAGCCAGCTCATTAGAAAAGATTCTAATGCTGGGAAAGTTTGAAGGCAGGAGAAGGGGATGACAGAGGATGAGATGGTTGGATGGCATCACCGACTCAATGGACATGAGTTTGGGTGAATTCCGGGAGTTGGTGATGGACAGGGAGGCCTGGCATGCTGCAGTCCATGGGGTCACAAAGAGTCGGACATGACTGAGCAACTGGACTGAACTGAACTGAATATGCATAGAGTTTCTAGTATATTCAACCCCCCGGTGAACCATTTTATACTCATGACACCTTGAAACAAATACTGTAACTTGCTAGCCAGCACTCAAAGGTTGACCCTGAGAGTATTTCATTCATTCACATGATGTCTGTTGGGCAGGACTATCACTGATTATCTAGACTTTTGCCACATCCAGGATTCAGAAAAACACAGTGAAAAGAAAACACACCCTCATTATGGTTTATTTCTTGTGTCACGTTGTACATGCCAACATATTTTCTCCTTAACGTCTGATCTTGGAATGCTTTCTCATTACAGGAGCAGTGAGTCACAGCTAAGGGAACTGTCACAACTGGCTTCAACCATAAGCGTGAGCCAAACTCAGAGTGACCTTGGGTTCTCAGGGGGTTATTTATCTGGGGGGCGGTGACCACAATTTGCATGATCATATGGTGCAGAAGTTTATTCATGAAGACCTCAAGGGAAACGAGTAATTTTTCTGACTATTTTAAAATTCAGCCAAATGTCCACCCAGTGAGCAAACCCAGGTCTGGAAGAAATCAGAACTGGGATGACAAGCGGTGTGGCGGGTCAGGACTGGAGCTATGTCGACAGACCCACGGACGGGACGGGGGTTGGGCAGAATGACGAGGGCGGGGCGGCACACCTCCGACCTCTCCGAACCTGGGCTTTTTGCATTTCCTGACCGTGAGCATGGCACCTGCAGTTCAATGTAACCCAGAGATTCACTCCAGAGGCCAAAGCCAGCCTCCAGCAAAACTGCCACATGGATTATCCTGGGACCTTCCAGATTTTCTCCTCCTCCCACTAGGCCCTTCCATTCAGGTCTTTCCCCTCAACCATGTCTTAATTCCTCCCTGTAATTCAGTGACTTTCAGAGTGTGGGGTCTGGGCCAGCATCATTATCACTTGAGCACCTCTCTGAAATGCTCGTTCCCAGGCTCACCCCTCTCTACTGGTTCAGAGACTCTGGCATGGGGGCCCAGAAATCTATTTTTTCAAGCCTTCTAAGTGATTCCAATGCATCCTAAACTTTGAGAACAGTTGCTTTGGATGATAATTATGAAATAGGGCTTTAATGTGAGAGAGACGCCCATTTTAGCAGAAGACCTGTGAAGACCTGTGGGCTTCCCTCGGAGCTCAGCGGTAAAGAATCTGCCTGCAATGCAGGAGACCTGGGTTTGATTCCTGGGTCGGGAAGATCCCCTGGAGAAGGAAATGACAACCCACTCCACTATTCTTGCCTGAAAAACTCCATGGACAGAGAGGAGTCTGCCAGACTACAGTCCACAGGGTTGCAAGAGTTGGACACAACTTAGCGACTAAACCACCACCTGTGAAGACAGGCCACCCAAATGAGCCACTTCTAGGAGTGGACTCTCAAGTCATGTGACAGACAGTGAGAGAGAGAGATCTGAGATCTCAACTGCGTCAATCTCCCCACACTGCTACTAGAGATGCGCTCAGCCTGAAAATTTGATCATCTCAAACTCCACTTTAAAACCCTTCTGAGTAATACAACCTCCTAAAGCAACTATATGTCAACTGGGCTTCCCTGGTGGCTCAGATGGTAAAGAATCTGCTTGCAATGCGGGAGATCAGGGTTCGATCCCTGGGTCAGGAAGATGCCCTGGAGAAGGGAATGGCGACCCACTCCAGTATTCTTGCCTGGAGAATTCCACGGACAGAGGAGCCTGGCGGGCTACAGTCCATGGGGTGGCCAAGAGTCGGACATGACTGAGCGCCTAACACTACTACTATTATATAGGTCAACTAAAAAAAAACCTCCAGTGGCTTCCTGCCTACAGGATAAAGTCCCCACCTCCTGGCACATAACCCTGTATCATCTGCCTCTGGGACACCTCCCTGGCCTTGTCTCCTTCTGCGCTTTCCCTCCTAGTCATCTCTGCCCCCTTTGCGAGAGGTTGTATGTCCCCACACCACCACCATTAGCTTTGGCCATGTCACTTACCTTGGCCAACAGCATGAGAGCTAAAGCAGCATCGCTACTTCTCAGTAGAGCTTTCAGGGCCATAGCAGTTTTGTTTTGTCACATTCTCTTTTCCCCCTCTCCCGTAAGCAAGATTAGTATGTCCCTCAAGAAAGAGGCTGTTTCTTCAGCCTTGAAAGTGAAAGCCATCCAGTCTTGTCTCTTGACTCTTTGCCACCCCATGGACTATACAGTCCATGGAATTCTCCAGGCCAGAATACTGGAGTGGGCAGCCTTTCCCTTCTCCAGGGTTCTTAAGCCTTAATGGGCCCCAAAACAGAGACACGTGAGGAGCAGGACCATGAATGACCTACCCTGGACATGCAACACGGGTGAGAAGTAAACGATGGTGGCAGTAAGCCACTGAGATTGGGGCTGGGGGAGGTACTTATTTTTCCTAAGATGACTATTATAGCACTTCTGATATCCCATACCCTCTCTTTCTGGAATCCTGCCCTCTGCTCTACACTCCCTTCCAATCCCAGCTCAATTCTGTCTGCACAAGGGAACCGCCTGCTAGTC